>CM072896.1:21319943-21702443 GCA_037013685.1 Acridotheres tristis
AAAAACCCATGAAACCAGGAACCAGACAAAACCCTGGTCTTTTGCTCCAGTGTATTTTGGGGATCTTGTCTGTCAGTGCCATTGGCAGAGGTGTCTCCCTGCCTCAGCTCTGATGCTCTTTGCCAGGGTGGGATTGCTGGACCAGTGCAGAAAGAAACCTCTGGGGAGGTTTTTGCTTGCAGGTCAAGCTGCTGCTGCTGTTGCTTGCCCGATTCCTCTGGGTGTTTTGTATTACACACAGCCAAGTAAAAAGCGTTATGATTAAAGGAGTGTTTATGTGTGCTGTCCTGAGCTTTGCTGAGCCCCAGGAGCAGCTGGGATGCCCAATTCCCTTTAAAACAAATGGCACTCTTGTGCCAGCCCTTTCAAGATAGTTTTACAAATAGACCTTAGAAAAGTGAGCTCAAAAAATGAGTCTTCCAGGGTGGCTACATCCAGCACTGTTGCTCAGTGATGTGAGGGGAGATATGAGTCAGAATCAGTGCTGCCATTAGGCCAGGATTGGACTGACAGAGCGAACACGGGGTGCAATCAAAGTCATTCCCAGTTTGCCCATTTTTGACAGTCCTGTTTGCAGGGAAATGCCTTGCTGAAACCCAAGGGCTGCTGCAGCATCCTATCACCCTTGGTCTGGGCTGCAAATGAAGCAAGGTGGTGGTGAACTGGTCACAAACACCCCATGAGCTCTTGCTGAAGTGCTGGAGGGAATAATACCCAAGCAATCCGCTTGGAGAGCTGCAGTGGGCAACCCACAGGAGGCAGCAATTTACCCAATTATTTACCCAATACCTGGGACAGCTCTGTGGTTGATTCCTTTAATTTGAAATTCGCTGCACGAGTGTTTATCTGGACTTGGAAGCAGAGGTTAAGCAATGCTGCACTGATTTTTCATAAAACTTCCCCAGGGTGTGACAATGTATCAGATCCATTGCTCATGCCAGGGAGTGATAACAGGAGAGCTCGCTTCCAAAATGGAAATACAGCAGCAAACTCCATCTGAGCTGCACAGGGGAAAGATCAAGGCAGAATATCGTATTTTGCCCCAAATAGCTGTAGCTGTGTTCTGCCCAGGACCCCCCACTGCAGGCAGGACATGACCCAAATGGCCCAGCTCCAGCCTGGGTGTGCAGCAGCAGCCAGGGGCTGATGGTCCAGGCTGGATTGTGTGAATCAGGATTATTTTATGCTCTGTCACACAGTCTTGAAAGTAATCGGAAATCTCAGTTGAGTAATTAAAAGTTCTAAGGTGAATTCAAGATTATGGATAAGAGCTGCTGGCCCAGCTGTTGCACAACATTCTGGCTGGTGCACAATTCAGCTTCATTCCTTATCCATAACCAATTTTACCAATTTTACATTTCCCTGGGTATTTTTCTCAATGAACTTCAAGAATCAACATGTTAGCATGCTCATGCACATTCACATCCAATTGTACTTTCAGATTCCTCCTTTGCTCCTTTGGAAGGCAGTGCATTAATGTCACCATTTAGGTACTATTTACAGTAGCCTGAAGACCAAAAATTGAAGCTAAAATGCTTGAAGACTCTGCTAGCAATGTGACCACACTGTGATTCAGTGCAGATGCAAAACAGCCAAACAGGCAAGTGAGAAGCAGAGCTGGGATGCAAGTCAGCATCCACATCATGAGATGTGGGTCTATTGGCTGTGACAGCCCTGGCTGACACAGGCAGAACCACAACTACCTCATGCCAAGCCTTTAAAAACATGGACTCATCTGGAAGAGATGATTTAGGAAAGCTAGATCCCAAGTGAAGTTGGAAACTTGTAGTCCTGATCTGAGAAAAAAGCTCACTGAGAATAGGCTGATGGGATGCTCCAAATCACTTGCTGAAGTAGCTGCCCAAAGTTATTACATGTATGTGAAAGTGCACACTTAGCACAGCCCAGGAGCAAACAGTGGATTTCCAGGAACAAGAGTTGGGGGTCATTGTTGCCTAACTAGTTCTTGGTTGATTAGCCAAAATAAAAGCGTTCTTTAAAAACCCATTGATTTGGGTAAAATGTTTGCTAGGTCTGGAAGATTTTCTCCCATATCTGCTTCCATTACCAGTTTATCTCAATGACTGGAAATGAGTATTTTTTTCCCTCCAGTTTTAAGGACCCAGCAGACATGGGACTGAAGGTGACTCCTGGGAGCACAGAGGAGGAAAGAAAAGAATTGTGACCCAGAGAGGCTGCTCTGACTCCAGCTACATCCTGGCTGTCTGCTAGACTCAAATACCCAGCCAGAATAATGCATGGGGATTTTGTTGTCCTGTCTGGCAGACTAAATGCCTTGAAAAAGCCACAATCAGGTCACACCAGTTCTGTTTGCCACCTCTCCAGCACAGACCTGCTGACATTCTGTGCCAGCTGCTGCCCAAAGGGGAGCACAGATGCCAGAAGATGCTTCATCACCTGCTGAGGCAGTTTTTGCATCCCTGCTGTTTGTTCACAGCCCCAGGACCAAGATTTTCACACGACAGTGACAACAAGCAGCCCTGGCTGGTGGGCAGCAGCCTCGAGGGCAGCACTCTTTGGCTCTGCAGAGGACAAATTCTTGTCTCTGCTCACCCCAAAGTGATGCTGAGGCTTCCTCGCACAGATCCGTGGCCATGCAGGGGGAGCTGTATCCAGCTTCTGGCTCCCCAAAGTCAGGGAAGATCCATCAAGAAATCCCCTTGACTTTGTTATGGGAAATAACTGACCACCAGCTTTTATTCACAGTAGGGGTATCTAAAATATCATAATTTCATGAAAGAGATGGAAGAAATTCTTCCCTGTGAGGGTGGTGAGCCCTGGCACAGGGTGCCCAGAGAAGCTGTGGCTGCCCCTGGATCCCTGAAGTGTCCAAGGCTGGGCTTGGAGCAACCTGGTCCAGTGGAAAGTGTCCCTGTCCGTGGCTGGAACAAGATGATCTTGAAGGTTCCTTCCAACCCAAACCCCTCTAGGATTCTATGATTTTACTCTCGTGCATCTCCCCTTTGATCCTGAATCAGAAGAACCAGGACAAATGCAAGCTGATCTCCAAACAGATGAAATTTCCTAATGACTGCCTTCAAGGTCTCTGCCAGCACAATTTAGATGGATACATCAACACGTACAAACTAAAATGCACTGTGAATTAAGAAGCATTGCCTGATGAGGGAATATTTGCTGTAATTTGTTTTGCAGGCACTTAGCAAAAACAGAATAAGAAGAAATGAGGAGGGCACCCAACAAAGTAATATGAAAATGGAGGCTCTGGCAGCCTCTGAAATGCACACTTTTAATGCAATTAGAGCATGGAGAAGATTAAGGACCCTGGACACAAAGTAGCCAAACTCCAGTTTTGCTTTTTTCACACTGCTGCAGGTCTGAGCACAATCTGTTCCACAAGTGACTGGAAAATACATTACAGCTGTGAGGAAAATGGATTTTTCTTTTCTTCTAAACCTACTGTGAAATATGAATTGGGAATTCATTAGCTATCAGCTGCTGCAAAGTAACATTGTTCTTAAAATACTCTCCTGGTTCCAGAGGACCTTGGTTAACTGCAGACAGAGAACAGGGGTCTTTCATTTCATAAAATGTCCTGGGAAGGATCATTAGAAATTACTTACAGACTCCTTCAGAGGCTTTTTAATTTCCATTTGCAGACTCTGAGTGATGATAAAGCAGAAAGGCTTTAAGCTGGAGGAGGGTAGATTTATATTAGATATTGGGAAGAAGTTCTTCCCAGTGAGGGTTGGGAGACCCTGGTACAGGATGCCCAGAGAAGCTGTGGCTGCCCCTGGATCCCTGGCAGTGTCCAAGGCTGGGTTGGATGGGGCTTGGAGAAACCTGGGATAGTGGAAAGTGTCCCTGCCCATGGCAGGGGGCTGGAACTGGATGAGCTTTAAAGTCTCTTCAAACCCACACCATTCTCTGATTCCATGTGAACAGTAAATCTGCAGCTGTTGAATGGTGAAGGAGAGGGTGCCACAGGCTCTGCTGCTCACAGAGACAGGAGTGAAGAGCATTGGGTGGCTGTGGTTTATCCATGTCCCAACACCATCCTGTAGGATGCTCAACAGCTTTGGACCAAGCAGCATCGGTCCTTGGGGCCTGTTCAGGTTCCTGCAGGTCCACCCAAGGTTCATTCGAGGACAGGCACAGCTGGGACACTGTCAGAGCTGTGGGGCCATTGCCCCAGATGTGTGTGCCCAGCTGGGCTGGGCTCCACCACTGCAACATCTGAGCAAGGTTTTGGAGGTATTGGGACCACCAAGAGCCACCAGTGATGGACATAGGCAGCAGGGATGGGATGGGTATCCTGAAATTTTAAAGTCTTAGTGGTAGTGGAAGAGTTTGATTTCCACGGCCTCAGCAATATTTGATATCCTGCCAAGAAATCACTCACCGTGCTGATGGCTGCCTTTCAACGAATGAGGAACAGTCCTGCTCCTCCAAGGTCTGCTCAGAGAACAGTGTGAGCCACTGAAGTGCCTATATATGTCTGTACATCTCTCTGCTCTGCCCAAAACTGGGGTATGCTCTGCCTTTGTGATCAGGTCCCAGCTGTGCTTTGATTCCAAAATGCCCAGGAGGACCAGGTCAGGCTTTGGCTCAGTGGGGTCTTATCCAGAGAGGCCAGGGGATGTGCTGGGCAGGCTTCCAACACCATCATCCAGCTCTAGTTAAACAGCCATGCCATGAAAGTGGATCCTGCAGGAGTAACTCCACACCACCAGAGTGGGAGCAGCTTTTGAAGTCAGCACTTATCACCTCAGTCCATCACCTGCACAGTTAAACCTTTCTTCCCCCACAAAACAGCAGATGCCAACACAAACAGTATAACCCCCCTGATTCCCTGCTAATCATTGAACAAACTCACTACAAAGGCGACCCCAAGTCCTTGGGGAGCAGAGTGGGGACAGGGATGCATGGGGGATCTCAGAGGGGGAAGTCTGTGCTTGGGAATGGCTGTGCTGTGCTCTGCAAGGGAAGGGAAGCAGTGGCTGTCCCCCCCGACAGAGGCAAAGGTCCTCTGGTGTATCCCCCTGCCTGGCCTGCTCCCCTCCCACCACTCATCTAACAGGTTTTGAACCCATTTTCCAGCATTGTTCCACATTTGGCATGGCAGTGATGCTCTCAGAGGGCTGCATTTGCTCAGGTTTCAAGAAAGTGAGGGCACAGGCAAGGAAAAGGAGAGAGGCAAGAGCACCTCCTGCCTGAGGTCTCTGATGGCACTGGGGACACAATGAGAGCACTGGGGACCCATGGGGACCTGGGCAAGGAGAGGTGGCAGGGCAGGACAGGGGACCCAAGTAACCAGGCAAAGCACAAGCTGCCAGCTTGTCTGCTCATGGAACAATTGATTTTCAAGGGCTTTGAACGAAAACTTAGAGGGAGTAACACGATGGTTTTGCAAGTACCTCAAAGAGGAGCTGAAATCTCCTTTCTCCTAGCTGCAGGAACTTTGATTTTCCTTGAGGTTTAGAGGCCAAACATCTTCAATGTCCAGAACCTCTTGACAAGCAAAAAGCCACAGGCTGGGTAAAAGAAATGTGTGAGGTCTTCTTCAAAGCCAGAAATATCTTAAAATCTGTAAGGACAAGATCTTCTTGAACAAAAGAGTCACTCCCACCTCCACTGTCACTTACCTGACCTTTTCATTTGTCTGGAGAGCTGATAAAATTCACATGACAAGATATGCCTGAAGAAAAATCCTTGCTTACAGGTTTTTGGTAGAAAAAATATGCTTCCCCTCCAAAAAATATGAATCCAAGCAATTAAAAAGAGGTTTCAAAAGAATACAAAAGCTATTTGAATTTTGGTTGTCCAGTTTTTCCATTTCATTCCAAAAGGAAAATATCTAAGTAAGATATTAACTCCTATCAGTACGGATATTTATTTCTGCTGGCATGGTACCTTCATGCCAGTCATTTGAAAGTGGTGGATAAATCCCTGCCTGGAGAGCTTACAGTGAGAAAAGTGAGAGCCTGAAGGAAGAACTGACAGCAGATAACAATAAAAACAACAATCACTTTTTCTTTTTTTTTCTCTGGAACTGACATTTTCCTGTGGAAATGTGAAATGAAAAATGTCTTGTTCACTGGGAAAGCAACTCAAGACAGGCATTCCTGCCAAGGATCCATCCCACCTGCCCTGGAGCAGAGCAGGTAGAGGTGAGCCGAGCGTTCTGATGCTCAGTCACCTAGCCCAGCTCTGCTTCCTCTCTATCCCTTTTATCTTTCTTCCTATTTTTCTTCCTATTTCTACCTCTCACCTGGGGCTCTCCTCCCAGGAGAGCTAGTATTTTCCAGCAGCGTGCTGATAGCTATTAAAGTCCCACCAGGCATCCCTGCCAGGAGCCGTCAGGGATGCTCCAGTGCTGGGACCACCTCGCTCCCCCTGCAGAGCTCTGTGCTGTCTCTGAGCTCTCTGAAACCCCAGCTCCAACCCCCTCGTGTGCTCGCAGCTTTCCTGCAAGGCTTTTCTCCAGATTCTTCCCCTGCTGCCCTTTGCCAGCACTGGTTCAGTTTTCCCAGTGGTTTCACTTAGATGTAAAATGCTTCATTTCCCACCCTCTCCCACTGCCAGGCTCCAGGGACCACCACCAGCGCTTCCCTCTGGGCCACTCTGCATCCCTAGCAGTGAAGAACTGGAATAGTTTAAATTAAAAACATCTCCCTCATATATATTCGTCAGCACCAGCCATGGCAGATGCTGCATCTCTCAACACATTCTGCAAAAGGAGAATCTCAGCAGCAGCTTTGAGTCTCCAGATGCCAGCGCAGAGGTGTCTCCTCCTGCTCGCTGCCCTGGCCAAGAGGGATGATTGATTTTACAGCATCACAGCCAGATTGGCTGTCACAGACAACAGCTCCGGGGAAGACTTCCCTGGCGACTCCTTGGGAGCTTTGAAAGATCCGTAGTCATTATTTTTCCTTAAGAAAACAGATGAATTAATCCTTCTGCTGAGGTTGCGGTTAGTTTTCCTAAAACTGGTGTTTTCAGAAGATTTCAGAAAGCAAACAAGGCTGCCTAGCACCATTTTTCAAAATCATTCCCAGTCTTGTAGTTCAAACACTCCATCACATTTCCAGAAGAAAATAGATCAGATTTCTGAAGTGCTCAGTGGGTAGCTGCTGCCTGCTACAAAACTGGGGACGTTGTCTTGGGCACCAAAAGAGAGCAGCAGATTTGGCACAGATCTCACACATCTGAGATGGATGCCAAATACATGCTCTCCCTGAGTTCTAGCTGCATTCTCTTTTCTGAAATGATTCATTTATAGCCTTCAAATATGAAATGCAGATAATCCAGGAGAGAAAACAGGGGAATCCAGCAATGGATGTGGTTCGTGTGCACAGTCATGCTAACAAAACTCTGCTCTAAGCCCCAGGAAAAGATGTGAAAACCCAAAACTTTGCAACACGGACACCTCATGACACAGCTAAGAAGGTTTGGTAAAGGGATTTGATGAGGCAGCCAAGGAAAAACCCTATTTTTTCAGGTGGAATTGCCTTCTGTGAAAGGCACCAGAGAAGTAGCTCTCAGAAAATTCACTCCAATTTCATATAATTTGCTGTAAATTAGTTTCATCAGTGACAATTAAGCAGAAATGCCACCTGAAAGACCCCTAGCCTTTGAATGTCAGACTTGGACATCAGGAATGCAGATGGCTCTTCTCTGCAACTGCTCTGCAGATAATCACAGAACCATCAAATGTTTTGGGTTGGAAGGGATCTTAAAGACCATCTGATTCCAACCCCCTATTTCCACTAGACCAGTTGGTCAATTTAACAGTCAAACCTTCTTTTCTGTGGCTATACATAAATAACCCCCAGTTAAAAATCAGTTTATTTATCAAGCTCCTCTGTATGACTTTACAAACACATTTGGCAGGGGAGGTTATGATCATGTTAAAATCCATGGAGGTTTGCTCAGCAGCCCCACACAGCAGCATTTCACCTGCTGACCAAAGATCAACTGGGACAGGTGATCAGGATCCTGACTGGGTCTTGGTTTATGGATTTAATAATTTTTTACCTGAAATAAGAGAGCACAACTTTATGAGATTAGAGAATTTTGGCTTACTTAGCTGAAAAAAAGGCAGGTTGAGAGAGGCTATAACTACTGTTTATAAGTAAATAAGGAATATCACAGCAGGAAAAGAAAGTAATTAGGCTAACAACTCCTAGTTAGAACTAGTGGGAATGAGCTGGCCATAAATTATTCAGGATAGAAATGAGAAGTTTCACCCCATTAAAGAAATCTTCATAACAACATCAATTCTTGCCTCCAGTTAGTCTAAAATACGGAGATAGAAGGGGGGGCAGAGGGGAGAACTTACCAGAATTTCATTCTGAAAGGGCAGAACGGCAGCAGAAGAAGGGAAAAAGCCTCTTTACACAGAGCAGCAAATAAACAACCACAATCCAACACAAATACACACACTACAGATTAACTAACAGTCTTTGGGGAGAAATGGCCAATATCCCTGGCTCCTCTTAGTTTATGATTTCTGTATTATTGCCATTAAGAACCTTTTTGGCATTTTATAGGATGGTCTGAATGCAAATTACACGAAGGTCAGTGTAAAAACACATTTGTTAAATAAACTAGTGTTTTCTTATACTTCCTTATGATAAGAAATGTCTCTGTGGATCTTTAATGAGACAGCACAGTGGCCCTTGTTTAAACCCGGGGTCAGGGCATGAGAAAGACTGGGCTGACTAATTGCAGTCTGAGTCTTATTTAACTGCCCAAAATAGAAGAAAATACTTGAGGAATGAAGAGTTCATTAGTATTTTCTTGCTCTCACTGTCTTGAAAGCAAGCAGTGATGGTGACCTGTGATCTTCTGACCAGAGAAAATTCATAGAAAGCTAAAAATAAGCATAATTGTCAGGTGGAGGGTAGTTTTGAGCAACACCCCTTCTGCTATAGTGATGTGGGCATGACATTGTCCCCTCCCAGGACAGAGGGGACAACCTCCTCACTCCCAGTGACAGACACATCTCTCTTTGATCTCCAGCATCTCAGGGACATCCACCACCAAGCTGCAATACATTCCCAAGCTGGTCAGTTGCAATTCCTTGGACTTGCAATTTGTCTTCAATTGTAATACTCATCAAAGCTGTTTATAGCCATTAATTCTCCCAAAGCCCTCACAAGGCTGTAACACCCAGCAAAAAGCAAAGCAGGCAGAGATTAGCTGATCAGCACAGGGTATGTCACAGCTCAGCAGGAGGAGCCCTGTCCAGATCACTGCTGTTTTATAGCAAAAAAAATAAAAGGAAAATCACAACAGGCTAGGCATGAAGTCTGTGCTCTGTCGAAGTGCTGAGTGCCAGGCTCTGCTGTGCCACCAGCCCACGGGCAGTCAGCATCACTGCCTCACAGGGGGACACTGCAAAAGGCAGAGATGCAATATGAGATGGGAAAATCCATCTCCAAAGTTTGGGACTCACTCTGCCTCTTTCTGAGGTGATTTGTTCCTAATAAGTGCTAACAACCAGTTCCTGGTTTGGTCCTGGCAAGTAACTGTGATCCTTTGGGTGTCCCTAAGGACCTGGGGTGTCCCTGGGCACTCTCTCCTTATCACCACCACGAGCTCTCCCCTAAAACCAGGTCCCACCAGGTGAGTCCACCAACTTCTCCACACAGAAAACACAGATTTCTGGAAAAACAGATTTCTCTACAGCCATCCCAAACCTTTTCCACTTTAGCCCTCTCAAATTTAGAGTGCCAGGGTCACAGGGCATGTCCCATTCCCACGTGCCACTGATGCTCGATCCTGGAACTTTCACTGATGATAAATCCCTGTTTATATACGTGGATCATCCTTTAACGAGCTGACAGGTTTCAGCCCCAGTCTGGGGTCATCCAGGTCTGGTTAAGCACAAATTTGGCAGAGCCACCTTCATCCACTCGATGTCAGAGCTGGCCCATGGAAACGCCAGGCTTGCTTAGCTCAACACATCCCTTATCAACAAGGACACCCCTCACTGTGCTTTCTGTTCCTCTTGCCTAAGCAAGGAACATTTCTGTGAGCCAGGGGCTGTGCCTGGGAAAGGCAATCCCAGCCTGGAGACAACACAGATACAGTTGCCTTTGTTCCCTGGGAAATCTGCCGATGGGAGGGAGGGTCTCACACAGGGGAGCTGCTCCTTGGGGCCATCCCAAGTGATGCTGCAGATTGTTTGATACAGCGTGGGCCAGGCTGGCTTTCCCAGAGTGCTGGAGCAGTGAGGCTGCAGGGACTCAGAGTTTCGTGCAGCTCCAGGCAGGGTTTATGTCGGGAAAAGGCACTAAGGGCGGGCTGCAGACACGGGGATGGCAGGAGGAGAACAGCCTAGCACGGTGATATCACAGCTCTGAGTCATTAGCTACGACTCAGAGCTCTAGCCGGGGTAAGAGACAAGGCGTTGTAAATAGATACCATGAATAAATAAATGCTAGGAGAAAAAGGAGTTTCGATTTTACTGAGGAGGCGACTGTTGATTAACTATTTCGCAGCGTGGTCTATACTGAGGGATGTATCTGAACACCAAAATCCTTAAATAGTTTCCCTGCCAAGCTTGGGCTGCCAAGGAACCCTGAACTGCTCAGCAGAGATCTCATCCCCCTCCAAGTCTTTCATGCCCTGATGCTGCCCAGCATCTCTCAGGGCTGGGGTTGAACGGTTTTCCACACCAGAGAAAGCAAAGACACACATATGTTGACAGGAGCTAATTAGTTCTGCAAATACACTCTCCTCCTGAAAATATCCAAAATTATTAGGGATTTTTCATAGCTAAATGGTTTTGACAGGCTTTTCAAAATGATGGAAATCTGTTTAACTGAGGAGTAAACACATTCATGCAGATCCAAGGACAGAAGGCTGAGGATGCATCCTCAAGATGAGCTCCTCTGCAAACTCAGACCCTGAAAGTTCCAGAACCCATCAAGGAACAATAAAGGAGTAAATAATAAGAGTAATAATCCATAGAGCAAAATGCTGCATTTGCTGTCTTTAACAGCCCTGGTGCCCAGCTTGCTGTGCCAAGGTAGCTGAGCATGATTTCTGCTAAACACACACATCTCTCCCTCCTTAGGTATCACACGCCGTGACGTTCTCTCCAAATCATTTTCCCTGAGCATTGCTTAGCAACTCATTTCTGGTTATCTAACTCCAAGCAGTTCATCCTAATGACCATGCTGGGTTTTTCTTTTTCTTTCTTTCTTTTTTTTGTTTTTTTCTTTTTTCTTTTCAGCTCTTCCCATGCTGTTTCTTCTAGTAAGGAACTGCAAGTGGCAGCAATTTCAGAGTTCTGGGCAGGGAAAGACATGGTGCCTGCTCTCCTTGCTGAGAGTGGGGACCTGCAGGATGCTCCTGGCAGCCAGCACATCTCAAAACACACAAAAAGCACCACTCTCCTTTACGGCTCTTCCTCTGCATCTCTCCATCATGAAATATCCAATCTTTTAAATCTTTTTTTGAAAATTGTTTGAGCACTAAATGCCAAAACATCCCTTGCTGGTGGAATCAAAGGTTTCAAAATGAGATTTCTCTGGCTGATGTCCCCACACAGCCCAAGGTGCTGGAAGAGCTGCCCTGCAGTGCAGGCAGCAGGTCTGCCACCTTCCACAGCTGAGGAAAGTTTGCATGACAAGCTTCTGCATTTTTCCATTCTATACTAGGCATTAATTAATGTGCACAGCAAATTATGCTGGAGAATTGTGTGAGGAGAGACTGTCATCCAAAACAGAAGGAAAAGTAGAAGATGTCTGTAATTACATGCATTTATTCCATCAAAGTGTGCTTCTGGTCAGATCATTAACTGCAAAGCACCACTCAGAGTGCAATCTAATATTTGGAGGAGTCAAACGTCTCCTGCCTTCTCGTGCCAGACGAATATTTCAGCTCCTGCATCAATCTCTCTTTCACCTTTCTTGTCTGCAGTGACAAGTCCCTTTTCATGGCTTGTAGCATCTTGCCAGTTTCCTCAGGCAGAAAATTTCCCTCTCTGAGTCACTGTAGAATTTCTCAGGCTGTAGAGCAGCCAAAGCCTCCCCCCTCTTTCCAACTCCCTGTACAATTTGACAAAATCTTTGCCCCAGCCTGAGGACAGAACTGCAGCCCCATAAATAGCCTAAACATCAGGGGCTAAACCCTGTGCTTTGCAAGCTGCAGGTGAATTTATCTACAGAGGTATCTGCACAGGCCAAGGCAGGTCATGGGGGCTGTGACCACCATTTGCTGATGGACATCTTACTTAGTGGCCTGCAGGTGTAGAGAGCAGAGTTGTGGCTCCAGACAGATCAAATGTTGAATTCCAGGATGGATCTAGGAAACTCTGAAACAGATCATCTCCATCCTGAACCTCAGAGTTTACACACAAAGCTGTTCAAATTCTATTTCACAGGGACCAACAGATAAAAACAAACCCCACTTATTTTAGAATGACCCTGCCTAAAGCCACAGGGATGTGGTAGAGGAAGGCTGACTTTCCTGGGCAGGAATATTGTGGCATCAAGCAAGCAAGGGCTATGCCAGAACTTCCACCCTGCCCAGCGAGTGACCTGCTCCAGCCTGGGCAGCCTCAGCATCCCAGGGGAGCCTGTACTGTGCAATAATCATTGTTTTAGTGTAAAACCAGTAGCTCATGGCTGATAAAATAGTGTTAGGAAATTCCACACAGCCCAGCACCACATGACTTGAGTGATGAAAGCTGGAAATTTCCTTTCTGTGCATGATCTGGCCCAATGTGGCATTAAAATCTGGGCATAACATGGAAAGGAGGGTGAGGGGACTTGGCAGGTCACACTCCAGCATCAGCAGCTGCTGGTCCTTCCCTGCCCAGCCTTGACCTGCAGCATTGTTTAGAGGGGAATGATTCCTGGGCAGGATCTGGAGCCCACTGGCTGTACAATCTGACATAAATGACTTGGTTTTCTTGTTTCCAATACACCAGCTTCTTGTATATATCAGAGATATTTTGAAGATGAACGTAAGAGAAAGGAACCTTGGGGAATATAAGGAGTTTGGTACCCGCTTCCCACTAATATTTAAATATAGCTGGCATCTGGAGAGAACAGAACAGAGAAAAACAGCTAAAATTTATCTAAAATTATCCCTTCCTCATTTAAATAGCATCCTTCTTGGGTTTGGTGGGTTTTTTGTTTTGGTTAGGGTTTTTTTGTTTTGGTTTGGGGTTTTTTTTTGTGTGCAGGTACCTTACAGCAGTGCCCGCATCACCCTGGTTGGCAGCAAACACAAGGTCACAGCCTGTTCTGGGCTACAAACACTAACCCCTAGAGAAGGAGGCCAAAATACAGGTCAAAAGCTGCAGCCATTTGGTGAGTAGCTGCAGTTTGTGGCTATTTCAGCTAATAAAATTGTAATCCTCTCAATGACTGGTCCAAAAATAGGTTTTGATTTTGGAGAGAGACAAAAAAGCATTCAGGCTGCTCCTGGGGTCGTTCCCTGCCCTGCAGCTTCACTCTACTTTCCAAAATAAGGAGCTTTGCCGTCAATGCATGGCTGCAAAAGCTCGGCTGGAAGGTAATTAGGGCAGGACATAAATATGCATAGTGGGCATGGGTCCCCTGCCGCCAGGGGCATTTTGGGACAAGGCATCTTTTAGTACAGAAATGTGACTGCAATCTCTCGGATCTGCAGCTTAATGTAATAAGGTCTCTCTCAGGCAGAGCGCTGGCAGATGTGCAGCAGCTAAATGGGTTTTGCAGCCTGAAGCAGCCACCAAACAGCCAAAGGGAAAGTAAATTTCCCTCCAGCACCCAGGGACTAGGGGGGGGGAAGCAGAGCCCAGCCTGGGAGGCTGGAGTGGCTCAGGGAGCATCAGTGATCCCATCTCTTGATCCCACACCTTCTAGATGAGGTTCCCTGCCCATTTCAAGGCAAGGCTGTCCCTCCTTTTCACCATCATCTGCTCTGGCAGAAAAAGTAGAGTGAAAAAGTAGAGCGAAAAAGCCTTACCCTAATGAATTTATTTTAAATTTCTGCAAATGGAGTAAATTCCAGCAGGATGAAGAACACAAAACAAGCCCTGAGCACAGAAGATATTTCAGCATCACAGCACGTCCAGTGTGTGAAAATCCCAAACACAGACCCTGCACCTCCAGATGCCCCTGCATTACCAGGCAATGAAACACCCAGACCTGTGTTTCACCCTTCTCATTGCCTCAGGCTTGAGAATGGCTTGGCCAGTTTAAGGTCAGGAAAGGATTTAATGCAAGCTTAGAGAATCTTTGAGAGACTCTGAAAATAATAGCAACAGCATTATCCAAAAATGCTATATTCATTAACTGCTTAAATCATACAATAGTGTAATAATTTACTTTAACTGTGAGCTGTAGCACAGTGCCTAGATTGCCAAGTCAATACATCTTTTCTAGTCTCAAAAGAACCCTGTCTACAGTAGCTATTGGCACCAGCACAGAACTTAAGACTGATAATGCAGCTGTTAAGAGACTCCCCATGGACAGCCCATTCCTGAGAGTGTTCAGGTTGGATGGGGCTCTGAGCAGCCTGGTCTGCTTGAAGGTGTCCCTGCCCATGGCAGGGGGTGGAATGAGATGTTCTTTGAGGTTCCTGCCAACCCGAACTCCTCTCATTCTATATTCCATCCCCTCTCAAGACTATCCAGCTTTTGCATTTTAATTGGGGCCCATCAGCACAGGGAGTTGGGTGTTTCACTCCTGATGTTCAAAGCAGGCATTTCTCAGCCACACCACTGAAAAGGGAACCTGGAAGCTGCCAGTATTTCTAGAGACACTGAAATGAGCAAAGGTGGAAGGAGAGGGCAAAGAGCTACATCCCATGCAAGGAAAGCTAAGCAAGAGCAGCAGCAGCTGCTTCCTGACAGTGAGTACAGAATAATGACATATACAACTACATTTCCAGCCAGTGTGGGGCACCAAGTAGAGAAGACACACTTCAGATGGTGAATAAGAACCTCCTCCATCTCTTTCTCTTGTTTTTCGCTAATAAAATTGTTTTCTCTGAGCACTGCAGAGGTTACAAGCACAGCCACACTTCAATACAAGTTCCTCACCTACCCAGGCACAGAGGGGCTACTTGCCAGCTAGTTTTTCAGGTCCCTTTGTGAGTCTAATTAAAGCTTGCCATTTTTTTAATGTGAGAAGCAGAGCTGCTAATTAACTGCTGAAAATTATACTGAGGATCCAATATCTGCTGTGCAGCTACCTAAGTGCTCATCAGCTTCCTAGAGTGAGGGAAGCAGAGATAACAGAAGGGATGGGAAAAATAAATTCAACAACTTTTGTAAACAGTGGTGGATTGGAAATGCCTTTAACCTGAATTTCACAAGAACCAATAATAAAAAAATGCATCTCTATATAAAGATTGGATATCTACAGTAGAGTGCTCTCTCTTTGCATCCTTTCCAAATGCACAGGGGACCATTTCCATTTGTCCTGATTCCCCTGCAACTCTTTTTCATAAAAATGAATAAGGAAAAAATAAATCAGATGCTAAAACGCTTTTAGTTCCCTGGTCCTTCAATGTGTGACAGGTCCTGACATGGAGGAAGAGAAAACGCGTTTAGATGAAACTTTATATGATGTGAGAGCCATCCTGTCTGCAAGTAATCTTGAAATCCTGGGACTAGGAGTCTTTACTTCTGATTCAAGGGATTATTTAGTAAAAAGATCCCTGTGGGAGTATAGGAAACACCCCCAAAATCCCTGTGGAGCACAGGACAATGTGCCATGGCAACTGGCCCCTAAAATTGTGCTGCATTTATATGATTTGTGTTAATTTGTCATCTTAAATGGACCTGGCCACCAGGAGAGGATGGGGTCAGGAGGTGGCTAATAGCACATGAAGTGCTGTTGCATTTCAGGGAGAGCTGCAGCCAGGCTGGGGGGTGCTTTTAATTAAGATATAACCTAAAAAGACTTTTCTTGATGAAATGCCAAAAGCAGAAGCATTAGAGAATGAAGCAAGTGATTCGGGCAGATGTCTAACCAATGGAAATGATTTCATGAATTGCCCTAAAACCAGCAACAGAGCTACTGGGATGTTTTGCAGATATCAGCAAAAAGGATGATTGCACTAAAATCCTGGTTTTTCTTTTCCCTTGCCTCTGGTGACCTTTCTGGAAATCCCTTTGCAGCCTCCCCTGCAGCCTGAAGAACCAAAGCTACCAACAAAGCTCCTTCTTGCCCCTTGGAGAGGAGCCACTGCTGTGCAGGCTGCTCCTTGCTGCCAGCCTCCCTTCAGATGCTTCCTGGTGCTCCTTGGGGCACATTTCACAGCAGCTTTGAAAAACAATAATTAGAAAATCTGATCATGGCCAACCAATAATTTCTGACTGAGCAGCAACATGATCAATCCACCCCACCCCTCTGTAACTCCAAGAGAAACCCAGATGAGTTCCTATGGGGACACTTGTCATGGGCTCTCCTCTAGGAGCCCAGGGCTGATCTTCCAAGGCCAAAGAAAGCCTTTTCCTACTCATGGCTTAGCTGGGGGGATTAAACAAGTTCAGCTGGCTTCAGCTGTGGTTTCTGAGCAGTTACATGTTGTTTGTGCTTTGCCCACTAAGTGGAGCTGGGGACTCTCCCATCCTTCCCCTCCCGGGATGGTGGCAATGGTTTCTGTCCCTCCCTGGACCAAGGGACAGGTTATCTGCTGGCAGTTCTCACTGACAGACATTGGTGATGCCACATCACTCACATTTGAGGTTTCCCCTCCCTGTTTCTACAGAAAGATTGAGTTTTTGAACCCAACTGATGAAGCCTTGGGCAGGACAGGAACATCTACACCTTCAGAAGGTGAGGGATGATAGAACTTCCTCCTTCAACACTTTCCTGCTTCAGCTTTTTTCACAAATTCCACTAATTCGCCTCTCAAATATCTACAGGTACTGACAGAAATGTCTATCAACACAGAGAGTTTTCAGGAACCTCCTCATAGCATGGTCCCCTGTTTTTTACACCTGTTTTATATAAACCACCCAAAAATACCAATAGATGATACAGCAGGTCAGCAACAAAAATATTCCCATCCTTTGCCATGAAGATCAATTCAACATTAAAACAAACTATTTGTTTTGCTAGAGACCATCCAGCACCTGCACAAGTTTATACATTCCCAGCAAAATTTCCCTGGGAATCTGGGAAAGCAGCTGACGAGGGATGAATTCATCCTCTCGCCACCACCTTTCCTGCTGCCCAAGATCACGTCAGAAATAACCTCAGTGGAGAACAGAGCACGTCTCTAGGGAAAATAGAGGACGTGGAAATAAACCAGGGTAAAATTACAGCTTTACAAAACTCATTGCATTACCCTGCAATGGAAGGATAATTAGGAAATTGGTTTTGTACTAATGATTCATATCTAGCTGGGCAGGAGCTATGTCAGGAACACGACTTTAATTTAACCTAATACTGCAGAACAAAACATGGTTGGCAATATTTCTATGTCCAGATCCTCCCAGTGTTGCTGCCTCTCCTCTCCCACCCCTTCTCTCCAAATCACTGTCCCAGACACGAACATTTGGAGACCACCTGCACAACCCAAATAGCAGCTAATTTTCCTTAATGTTCTTGCCATGAGGCAGGTTCAATCTGAAATTGCTGGGCTGGTGGGATTATTTTCCATGAACCTGATTATGATTTCTGAGGGTCAATTTATTACCAAATGATCTTCTAATTGGTGATGCTGAATAAAATCCATGAGATCACTGAAACCTTATCCTGAGACTGGTCCACATGGTGCTCCTACTGGGAAGTCTTTAAAAAAAACCTCTGAATGCCACACTCTTGGAAGCCAAGATTTTAGGATATGTTCAAACCTTCCTATTCAACTATAACGAACTTCTCCCTGTGTTAAAGGAAATTATTCCATTCAAACCATGTCAGCATATTGTCAGTGTTGCCTGGAATTATCATAACTTGCAAAAACAGTGTATTTATGCAGCATATTTACAAGGGTTTTTCTTTCCAGACAAAAAATATCTGCCTGACAAAAATTTACAATTTCTCATGAAAGCATTATCCATGGAAACCATATTACTGATATGCAATGAGACACAAATGTCACCCACCACTTCACAATAATCTGTGGATGAGGAGTAGATTGATGTACAGTTCTTCATTTTGTGAAAAAAAAAGTCTACAAGTTTTTTCAGTGATCACCCTACATTTATGTGGCAAACAATGAGTTCTCTTTAGTGTGTAATTAATTTAATTAATAAAGAAGTATTTAATGAATGGTAGATTTCGTCTTCCCCCTTTTTCTTTGCATCCTAGACTTTAGAACAACTCCATATCTCTTTCAAATTTATAATGGGAGCTTCTGTCCCAATAGTGGCCTCAAGGCATAAGAATATGAATTTTACGTACTTATATAAAGTAAAATAAGAAATATCCTGTTAGTCAATTCCTTTTAATCTAAGAAAAGAGAAAAGGATTTCATAGCATGAAAAATTTTCTAATATATTGAACCATATTGCCATTATTGCTTTATTGCCTGTTATCACAGGGCTCTTATCAGCACATCCTCTTGGTAAACGAATAAACCCTTTTACAGCACAGCTCTGGCACAAATGCTAACCATGGGGTGGGACAATGGAGACAGGGGATGCCCCTGAGGAACCCACCAGCAGGCACTCATCCATGTGGGCAGCACTGCTGTCCTTGGAGGCTCTGCACAAAGCAAAGAGATTTGGTGATTTAAAGACAAACAGGACCATACCCAACTCCTACACCCTTCCCCATTCCAGCCAAAACCACGGCAGGAGCTGGTGCCACACCAACCTCTGCTGGGGGACCCAGAGGGGACCCCCAGAGCTGGTTCTGCTCCTGGGCACCAGTGCAGAGAAGCACCAGGAATTTATTGGGGAGAAATTTTTTGCTTTTGAGGGATTATTTCAGTGAGTGTCTCACTCCAGAGAGGACTTCACACATTACTGAGTTAAAACACTTAATAAACACTGATGAGAGTGTCACAATATGCAAATGCACTGCTGGTGGGGGTGGGCTGTGTTTTGGTGAATATATGTGAGAAAGAAACATTTGCTGACCCTTCCAAGATGCCTGAATGGGATCTTCCCAGTTAAATCTCTGCCTCTTTTACTCATACATATAAAACCAAAACACAGGTCAAAACTTTCACTGTGAAGCCAGTTCTGTGCCAAATGACTGAAAAATCATTTCACTGCATCAGTTTCCTAATTATTTACAGGCAGACTGGTGTTACCTTTCCTGTTAGATAGGGTTCCCATAGCAACATTACTTTTATCACATAAGAGGATTTACCAGATTAAAACAGACGCCTTCAGGTAATTAAAATACATGAAATTTCTTTGTTATTTACATTTCTGCTAGTGAAGAACCACAATACTCAATTCAAACCAGGATGTTGAGGATCTTTGCTACCGAACAAACAAGAAATAAAGCTGTCAGTGTTTGTCTAGTACAAAATGGGGACATGCCAGCTGCAGGAGGCATTGCACACAAAAAGCCTCCCAGTCTGGAGCATGCAATGCTGAGAAGAGCAGGCTGTGCAACCTGGTATTTGCATTTGGAGGCAGTGCCAGAAGGTTGGGATGAATGGCCTGGTTTATTTTCTGGAGAGTCAGTTTTCAAGAGAAGACATAATGCTTTGGATATGTAAGAGCTGGTGTCCTGTGCTGAATGGTGGTGAGGGGTGGATTTGAAGGTGGTCACCTGTTTTCCAGGTGATTTCAGCTGGACATGGTCTTTGCCACCTCTGCCTTGCAAGGTGTCAGACCTCCAGCTTATTAGAGACTGGGCAAAACTCATTCTTCCCAAAACTGCAAAATTTGAGCTCCAGATACAAGAGCTCAAGGATCAAAAACCAATGCATCTAATAATTTCCATCTTTCTCCAAAGGGTGTGCATTTTGGGTTTTGCTAAAGGGACATCCCTTAGCATTTCCAGAGCCTCTCTCCCATCTTTACACTTGTGATGCTCCCAGATGCCCCAGCCTGTTGCAGGTGAAGGCAGAGACAGGGTTCAATTCTCCTGTAAGGTGATGGGGATTGGAGCAGCTCTGAGAGTTCTAGAGTTGGAGAAAAAGAAAGAGAGGAGCAGGGAAAGTCAGATCTGGAAAAAAAAACCAGCCTTTCTTTGGGAGGTGAAGGGCATTTTGCACAAGGGAGTTACTTCTGCTGATGCTGTGGCCATCAGGTAGGTACTGGGAGGTTGGAAGCAGGTGTTTGTCCCTATCCTGGGGAACAGAGACTTAGCCAGTGAAAGTTCTTTGGTTAGAGGGCTGAAAGAACCTGCACATCAGTAACAGTGAGGACAGGTCATCCAGAAAGCTGAGTCTCAAGCTGCTTCACTGTGAAACTACATCCCACACCACAGTATATTTGCATGGCTTCCAGTAAACTGAACTGCAGAAACTCCCTCTTGAATTAAATCTGTCATCAGTGTATTTTAAGATCTTTGTTTCTAATTAATTTCAATTTGAGTGACTTCTGTGGAAATTTTTCTTGTTTGAAAGTATTGGGAGTATTAAATTCAATGTTGTTCTTCACTGTGTGCTGAACTACACCACTTGTTTACTCCACAGATGAAGTCTGGAGGAGTGAGGACTTAAATCACTCCGTGTAGGAGGCAACTTCAACTTTAACAGCAGAGGCAGTTCAGACTTCCAGCCTTCTTCATGCCTACTTTGAGAGCTTCAGCAGGAATTTGGTGCATGCTGCCTAACCCTTGGCAAGCCTTGACTCCTCCCAGCAGCCACCTCTGCACAGACCAGAGGTGGATCAAAGCAAAAAGACATTTAAATGCAGACAAGGGTGTCCTCATCATTTTCTCTGAGTCTCATAACAGTTTCTCATGGGGATGAGCAGAGCAGCTCACCCTCTCAGAAGTGAGATCTGCATTCCCCACAATCCACACAGAGCCACCATACTGAGTCACATTTCAAGCTTTGCCAGACATTGTAACTAGGAACTTTTTTTCTTCAGTTACGAAAGAAGAGCTAAGTTCCATTATTTAGTGTTACACACAATGTCCAGCCTTGCATGACATGGAACTGCAATTAAAACCTGACTGCTCTGACAACAAGCAGAAAAGAGTAACTTGTAACTGGAACTATACCAAGCCCTGGAAGTGCAGTTTAGCCCCTGGAAATCCAATCTAATGCTGTCTCTGATGTTTCCATTGCAAATAGCTCATGAAGCCCATATGTGACATCGTTGTGGCCTTGCAGTGTTCTTTTAATTGTCCTGTTGTGTCATCAAAAAGATGTATTTGTTTTCAGGAAGATGAAATGGAAATAATTTTTAATGAAAAATGAGTACAGAAGTGATTACACAGAAGGAAATTAAACCAAGACTGTTATGCCTGGCAAGTCTCCTCTACCCTTTGAATAATCTGGTTAACTCTTGATTAAAAAAAACATAAAGAACTGGAAGACAGGACAGTGCCCATGAAGCAAAGCTGTAAGCCCAGCCAACACCCTTCACTCGGGAAAAATGTTGATTTGGGGTTATTTGGAGGAGATTTAGGTGCCTCCACGGAGTTTTAATGAGCTGACACAGCAGAATAGCCCAGTGGGCTGCTCAGCTGCTCCTTGCAAGGGCCTTGGGTTTGCACTGACTGAACTCTTTGTGGTGAATCACCAATTCCTGAGTGCTGCAGACTAAATCTAGCACCAAAGGAAATGGCTCACATGGCAAGATGGCAGCCCATGGCCTCAGGTGACCACCTGAACTCATAAAAGATTTCTAAATGAACAGAAAGGGACACGATGCTGCATTTGGAGGATGATGAGGATGTTCAGTTCCTCACTGCTGTAAGACCTGTGGCTCATCCATAAATCCTCTGAGCAGGCTCTAACAACTTTTCACTCTCTTACAGCAGTGTTATATAAATGCCCAGCAGCTCCAACCAGTAGATATGACAAAAATGACACATTCCTACATATTCCTTTGAGTGCAGGATGCTCACAGACCCACTGACAGAAGTGATGGTCTCTGCTCTGGATGGTAAATTAATCAGCCTCTGGGCTCTGAATCTTTTCTAGCTATCCCTAAAACATTCATCTGATGAGGGCTCAGCCTCACCAATCTTTACAACACAAACATTACCTGCTTGGATTTATTTGGATTAAAATTGCAAGCCACTTATTTTCTAGACATTAAATTTTAGTATAAAGTTTCAAACCCCACTGTGAGAACTCTCCATTCCCTTCTGTAGCCAAGCAGCAGCCACTAATGCTGCTGGCACACACTCTTGCCAGGCTACACCTAATCACTGCCCACTGAGCCATGGCACAGACCCAAAAGCAGGAATTAACAGAACTGTTGTAGATCACAATTGTGATCAGCTGGGAACTTTCTGAGAGCAGCAGCTGTAAAATGTGCCATTGTCAGAGAATTTGGAAGGACAGGTGCCTGTACACTGGTGGTCTTTGGACTTCAGTGCAGTTTGCCCCAAGGGTTGCTCCCAGCCCTGTCACCATTTTTGTCTCTGCTTGGGCAAAGAGTGATGTACACTCATAGAATCCCCTAGGCTGGAATTCCAGGATCACTGAGTCCAACATAAATCTAACACTGCCAAGCCCACCAGCTTCAGGGTGGCTTCACATCCTACCATGACAAGCTGTGGCTGCCTGAAGGGTTCCTGCCTGGTCTGAGATCTCATCCAGCAGCAAGGGATGGAAGCACTTCACAAGGACAATGCACCTCACCTGCCCCAGACATTTGTTCAGGAACCCCAGGGGTCTTCATACAAATATCTTGGGTTAGACATGACTCATAGAGTGATTCAAGTACCTGTGACTCAGCTTTCAATTGATTGCTGTGGTCATAGCCCAGCTGGTAAAAATCTAATGTGAAGGTCATTTGAATGAAATGAAACAGGCGTCTTCCAGGATCATTTACTGGCTTTGACTCTTCCCTATGGATTTTTTAATTTCAGAAAATGGAGTGACAGCATACAATCTCTTCCATACAAAGATTAATTCATTTATCCACACAAACACAACAGAGGCTGGAGGGTTAAAACAGTGATTTCTTACTCTGCCTTGGCATTTCCCTTGGGCACAGCCAGTCTGTTCCTGTGATCCTACTTCTCATGCCCCTGGTTTATGTGTGTTCCTGCTTTCCTCTAGGCTGCCTGGACAACAACTGCCTTATTTAAATTCAATTTTTTGAATCATACAGTTTCTTATCTTCCCTCGTAAGGGAAGTCATTCCCTACCTGGAAAGGGTCATCCATTATAAGTTAAGCAACAGTGGAAAGGAAACCCTGGGATAACTTGGTGTTATCTTGCAGCAAGGAACATCCCTGTCAGTAAACAAAACACCACATAGTGCTCCCAAACATATGACAAATATTTTCCTTTTTTTAAAATTAAATCTGAACTGAAGCAGTCAATGCCCCAATTCCAAAAAAAACCCTGCAAACAACAGTTCAACGGCGCTTTCCCCAGGAGACAACTAATGTTATGCTTCATCAGAAAGAACACATTTTAGTCCCAATAATAATTTTAATCCTTTCCCTAATTCACATATGTTAACACTCAAAGGTGATTAGAGTTGCAAGACATGAAGTATTCAAGTTTAAGCACTATACAAAACAGTCCAAAGTTTCTGCACAAGGTAGAACATACCCTCAACAGATTTATTAGCAGAGTTACCCTTTTGAGACTGAGGATTTTCTGATGACAAAAATATTTCCTTTATTCCCATGGTATTCACTTAAAGTATTCCTGGGAACACCAAAAAACCAGGACAATAAAGAAGTGGTCTCATAACTCCTCATACACAACTTATGGTTTGTATGGGGCCCTCTGAGCATTTCTTTTTTTTTTTTTTTTTTTGCTTGGCTTTTTGACTCATCTGAACTCACTCACTTTGGGTCAAATCCAGAAGCCTTTATTGAGGCAAAGATTCATCACCTCCAAATGACCAAATCTTGAAAGACACTTCAGTCCCAGAAATAAAACCATCAATTCTATCAGGCTACCTCTCTGCTAATAAATTAAATGGGTTTGGGAGCATTCTCCCAGATATTGGCCAGCTGGCACAGGATGATTCGTGTCCATAATGCTTAACTCTCCCAATCTGCAGAACAAAATGTTTTGTGAAAATTGCTGTGGAAAGCATTGACCCATCCTGATACACCATGATCCCATCTCATCCCATAGACACCATGCCTGGGGAGTGCCATGGGCATCTCTAAAAACTGAATTCTGTCAAAACTGAGTGGTGACTGACCTCCTGCACCTGGAAACGAGACCCCAGAGTCCTTGAACATGAGCAAAATGTAGCCTCAAACTCCAGCCTGGGACAACATTTGTTGCTGGTTTGCACAGGCCTTTATCACAGAAACTCTCAGTGAATCCAAACATAAAACACAAGCCAAGGCTCCTGAACTTAGCAAAACGTGACACTCTTTGGGTTAATCTTGGAAGCTTGAACTTGAGTTTTCCAGTTATTATGGCTTCCTGATACAGCTGATAGGAAAACCTGGATAATCCTTGAACAATCCTTGAACAATCTATCGCATTACTGTATTTCTTCAATTAATCCCTCATGGATAAGAGTGAGAGGAATTACTAGGAGAACAGGATGAATTGACACTATTGACAGACCAATGTTGTGAAATATGCTCAGTACTGAACATATTGCTGTCCCTGAGCAGCAGTGAGGGAGGTCTGGGCTTTGGCTGCCTTGGCATGGCACAGAAACCGTGGTGTGATGCCTTACTCTGCTTTTCTCCTCCTCTTGCCTAGGGAATGACTAATGCTCTATTCAATTTCCTTAATATGGCTTTGTATTGCTTATACTGCAATGGAAATTTATATTGGAGTCTGAACAGAGAAAACCTGCTCTGAAAGGAGGGGAAGGACTGCCAAAACCAGAGGGACTCTTGGGCTCATGGCTCAGGTGCCCCCCTCAAGGGCACCACTGTCCTCTTCAAGGGAGCACTCCTAGTTTAAGTCAATTATTTCAAAGTTTTTGCGGCTTGCTCCAGTGTCTGGTTTCTCCAGAGGTCTCACAACAAAGCCAAGGGAAAGCCTAAAAATGGAATTTGAGCTGTGTTTTACACTGTAACCTCCATTTAGCACCATTCCTCTGGTGCTTATCTTCTCTGTCCAGCCCTTCCCTTCTTCAGGACAAGCCTTAGGCTAAAGGATGTCTCAAAAACTCTGAAGATATTTTTTCTTCTCTATTGCTTGAAATGAATTAAAAAAAAAAAAAAAGTTGAATACCTTTTATTGTCTGTGTAATACAGGCAGAACTGCACCATCTGTGTTTCACGTTCAGGGAGAGGCAGGAAGCACTCACATACCCAAGAAAAAGCTATCAAATTAAATAGAACAATGGAAAAAAAAAAGCCATCCTGTAACCTAGTTTATGTTTCTCCACTGTTTATGGTGATATAAAAGTGCTACTTGATCAAAGAACAATTTCCAGGCTATTGTACAGTCAATTGGATTTTTCTTGGATACTGAGCTGTTTCCCAGTTCCCACAGATATTTAACCTGGAAATGGGGCTGCAGCAGCCAGAGCAGAGAAGTTGGAAATTGTGTGCAGATGCACTAAATGCTCATCCATGGCTTCACATGTGTTCCCTGCCCTCCCACACAGCCCCTGGGATGTGCCCTGTGCGTGGCACTGCGCTGCACATCCCACAGGGACTGGGAAAGCTGACAAAGGAAAATGTAAAAGGAGGCCAGCAGCACAGAAGATGGAGACAGGGAAACATCCATGGATAACAAGGGGCCCAATACTCCCCTTTACCAAAGCTGACATGCTATTTCCCCACGCTCTCAGCAGCAAAGGCAGCTCTGTGGCATGAAGAGAAGCAGTTCAATCCCTCGCCCCCAGACACCACCACAGGATCACACAGCATGTGCTGCAACTTCAGCATTAAAATGAGAATCTCATCTACACCCAGCTCTTTTCAGACTTAGAGGGGGGAAAAGAAGGAAAAATATTGTGGAAGAGTGGGCTGGGTGAACCATGAGTAATAATTCCTGACCCCATGCCGAGGTTGTTAGTTATGAGGAAAATGTTCAATCCCTCCTCCTTTACTTTTTTAAGTGCTTTAGAGTTCTTCATTCCTCTCACAGAAACTCGGAGTTATTTTACCAACCTCCAGAACAGTCCTAGAACAGCACAGCATGGTGTTGTTACAAGCACTCAACAACAGCTTTGTGTGAGCACCGAGTGGGCCAGGGGCTGGTGCAGGCTGGTCCTCCCGGGCATCAGCAGAGCTTGCAAGGCCTGGGATATTCTGAATTGAAATTAGTCAGGTCTTTTACAATGTAAAATAGAAAAAGAAAAATAAAGAAAATAAATAATGCACTGTCAGGAAAAAAAACCACATAACTCCAGGAGAAAACAGAAAGGCAGTCAAATATTCCATCCAAACAGCTCAAAAGGATAGTAGTAACGATTTCTGACAGGACTATTACTATCACTAAATTTGTATTATTATTTTAGAATATTAAGTCCATGCCCCAAAGGTGTCTCTGACTGGAGTCCAATAGACTGCAAAGAGAGTGATTAGGACAGCAAAGTGTTTTGTAAAATGCCTTCTGCCATCTGCCACTTTCCAGCACTCAGATATCCTGATAGTTTCCCATCTGCAAACCCCCTACCTTGCTTCCAGCCACTCCATAAACATTTCTTGGTTTCCACTGCCCTACAGTCCTTCTGCATTTAGTTACTCCTATGAAGATTATGGGAAGAACATAGACATTTTACTCAAAGTCACCCTGGAAAAACACCAGCCAGCCCTCCTGTTCCAAACCTGTGGTTATATATGAGACTTCATCTCCAGTGCTACCCAGCAGGGCCCCTTTACCTGCAAGAGGGGACTCTCAGCACAGCCCTGACAGCCTGAGGGATTCACTGAGCACAGGACTGAACAGGGATGGGAAGTAAAGCAATTGCATTAGACAAGAAAGAAAGAATTTTTTTTTTTTTTTTGTGCACTCAATCGAAGAAAAATAACTGCAGGGAGAGACTGTGGGTGAGTGATGGGTTCTCAGCTTAGCAATATCTCCAGAAGAAATTCTGTATCATTATAGTTTGCTCTTGAGAGCAGTGATGGACGAGCTTTTCTCCTCCACATCTTCCCACAGTTAAACAGAGCAGACTCTCACCAAGCTGGCTTTGTCTTGATTCCCACTCTCCTTGACCTTTTGGGAAGGAACAGGGTAAATCCACCTGGGGATTCACAGCAGGCTGTGCAATCAGACTGGGAGATGCCAGTGTCTCCCCAGCCCCTCCATGACTTCTCTGGGTAACTTCTGCCTCACCACCCTCTGAATAAGGAATTTCTTCCTAACATTTAAGCTAAATCTCTCCTCTTTTAGTTTAAAACCATTCCCCCTTGCCCTATCACTATCTGCCTGTATAAAATGAGAAATGTTCAGCTGAAAAACACAGAAATGAGAAATGTTCAGGTGGCAAAAATCACAGGGGAAGGTGAATGCTAAATATCCAGACAAGTAAAAGTATCAGAGTTGTTCTCCATAATAGAAAATCTGAAAATGGGAACAGAGCACATTGCTATTACACACTGCAAATAAAATGTTTCTGCAAGAGAAATAGATACTTTCTGAGCAAAAAAAAAAAAAAAAAAGAAAAAAATCAGAGCAGGGACTAATCAAATTCAATGTTCTTCAGCAGTGTAAAACTAATGCCTCCCACTCCGATGTCATTTCAATAATTTGAAAAGAGAGGTAAAACCTTTAATGTCTAATTTGCTTTTGTTGTAGCTGTTTTAAGGACCAGAGGACCTCAGTGTATCAGTATCCCTCCACAAGCATTCCTGGGTTCATCTCCAAAGCCCTCTAAGTCAAAAGTTCATCATGGAAGTGGGTCATTATGGAGAAGGTCTGGGGTCAGGTTCAGACCTCAGAAGTGTTGTGCCATCCCCAGAGCAAAGTTTTGGCCAATCACTTTTTCCTGGCTCATCTTGATGGAATGAAAGCTCTGATTGCTTTGGCTACTGGAGAAGGCTTGGAACTCCCTGGCAGCTGCAGGCAGGGGACAAGTATGTTCAGTTTGGGGGAAAAAGCAAGCACAGATGTCAAAATGCCACTTTATCAGATTCATCAATCAATGTGATAATTAAATAAACAAATCCAAAAACAGAAGTTATTATTTTTCCATTCCAATCTGTACTTATTGCTTCTCTTTCCTTAATTTCTGCCCACTGTTTGGCTGAAGCTTAATCCATCTGAATCACATGACTTCCATGGATCAGCCTCCCCTGAGGCAGTGGAAAACATGCATCCAGATCCAAATCATGATTTTGCATGCCCAAAAGGCACTCACACATTTCTAGGATATACCTCACCCTCACTGTTTAGAGCTCTCCTTTTAGCTCATCCACTGGGTACCCAGGTAGGAGACCAGGAATAACATTAGTTTTAAGAAAAATAAAAGAAACTGTTCAACATTCTGGAAATGTTGAAGCTGGGAGGAGAATTTAAACCAAAACAATACTGCCCTTCCATACAGAAGAAATTACTACTGTCTGGCCATCTTTTATTTTTTAAATGTTATAAATTTTCCCTTGCTATTAAGGATCATTTGCACTGCCAAAAACTGTTTTCTCTTTGCCAGCTCCTCCTCATAGTCTGTAGTCTCTTTTTTCCTGTGGAGACAAAGCCATAGTGAATAATAGCACTGCAGATTTACCAGATAAATAACAAAAGAAATATTACTATATACTCTAGATTTTGCCTTGAAAGTATCAAGTAGATGGGTATTTCTAGCTTTAAAAATAAATTTTAAAAAAAATCAAAAGAAAGAAAATGTACTTCTTGGACTACACGTGACTTTTAATTTTAAAATACAAGTTAACTCTTGCTCATGATTGTGCTGGACTGGCATGGAGGGGGCTCTGCTCAGTTTTTCTCCTACATTTACAGATGAACCACGGCTCTCTTCTTGGAAAACCCCAATCTCTAATGAAAATGATAAAAAAGAGTAAATCTTTGTGAGGTTCCCGAGTGCCAACAAAAGAGCAAACTTGAGCCATTCCTTCAGAGGGGTTTGATGATGGCAATGTCTGCCCTGATAAAGCTGCTGGGCTGGATCCCTTCCCCAGCACATTTCACACTGACCACAAATCCAGCATTTGCTTACAAAGCAATTGTTATAGAGCCAGCTCCTGACTTTTTAATTTATTGAATATTCACTTCCCTTGACCGAAACTCCAACAAACTCTCTGCCAGAACTAATATTTTATATCGCGTATTTTAACATAATTTGCATAATTTTTCCAAAACAAGTTATCGCTGTCCGTGTCCTCCTTATTTTACATCCTGCCTATTCCCAAGGTCAAGGAACTCAACAGAGGCTGCCTGATTTTTCTGAGCTTTGGACAAGAACGTCCAGACCCAACAAGAGCACTGTGCCAGCAAGGAGCTGCATTTGCCATGGGCCTTGACAGCAGGACCACTCTTGGTTTGTTTTTATTCATTCTCTGCCATGTATTTTAAACTTTTGTCCCCACTCAAAAAGCCAACAGTTGTGCTTGCAACATTCTTTTGTAAGGTCTTCTGTGGCTACCACAAAAGTCTTCAACCCAAACCTGAGTAACAGCTAAAATTCGTGTTTTCTAAAACATTCTTTTCCATCTTTAATATTGTTACTATGAAAAAGTTTGGGTTGGTGCACACCTGCTGTCCACACAACCAAACAGGAATGTTTATCACGATGACAAATTTGCCTATTTTGGTTTAAAGAGGTGCCCTTTTGCAGTCTCTTCTGCAATAACATAGTTTTTATTTAAGGTTCTTTGGGTAGATGGGTGACAAGAGTTACCACTAGTAGCAGATATATATGAAGCCGTTTTGTATCCCATGTTACACAACGATTGCAACCTGTTGTATCCATACTGATATTTTTCAACGGTTCCACTCTGTCCTTGCATTTCCTTCATGTAAGAATCTCTCGGTTTTTAGTTCAGGAGGGCAACAGGACTGAGACTGCTTCCCATCATCACCAAACAGCACATTTAGCAACCAACTTGACACAAAGGCAAAGGAAAGTCTGCTTCAATATTAATTAAAAAAAAAAAAATTTTTTTAGATGGTGATAGCTCATCTGAGAGCTGCCTTCTGAGTCACAGCCCATCTCCTGTACAGGGAGCCATGAGCCCAGAGGAAACACACCACTCTGCAGGTGTCTTTAGTTCAGCTGGGTCTCCAGCCTATCAGAAGCAATTTCTCCAGGAGAGGATTATTGACTCTGAGCTACATCATCCATGGGATGCAGCAAACTGATGTAATTTAGAGGATGGGAAGGAAAACAAAACCCAGCTGAAAGAGCAAAGGAAACTGAGAAGTGTGTGGACTAAACACATTGAAGAAAATAGAAAGCACAGTGACAAATAGGTAAAATTTAAAAAAAAAATTAAAAAACAGGAATCTTCCTCAAATCAGCTGCCAGAAATATTATTTTTTACTTGGTTTTCTCTGAGTTCTGACTGCCATCCTCATCCTAAATCCTTATAAAGAAAATAAGTTTTATAGATAGCATTTTCTTCCTCTAATGCACAATATTTTATACTGAAGAACAGAAGAAACTTGCTGCAAGCCCTCCCAAACCCACACTTACCATGCTGCTGGACAAAGAGGACACCAGACATCCTACTGGGGTACACTGAGAACTATTAACAGAAAACTATTTTTCCTTCATCTTTAAATAGAACAAGAAGACTTTTTTTCTTTTTTCTTTTTTTTCCCCATTTATCTCCATCACAATTGCCTTGATAATCGTGCCTCAGCTCAGCTGCCCCGTACTGCTGGTGTTCACCCAGCACAACAGAGTGCTGGGTGGGTGGGATGCTGTGGGTAGGACCCTCCACCGTGGTGAATCAGCCCAGCTGAGCTGACTTGCGAGGCCATCAGCTGATCCTGCCAGCTGAGCCTCTTCCTCCCGTGACTCATCCTCCTCCGAGCCGCACAAAGAGCCCGCGGACCCCGGGCTGAGTCACAGCTGCTTTGAAGGTGGAGCTGGGGTGGCTCTGGTGTCCCCCCCTGCCCCAGGAGGGGATGCTGCGGAGGAGGTTGGCCCTGTGGCAGCGAACCTGGAGTCAGAGCTCTGAAAATGACAGCAGAGGGGACAAGAAAGGGCTCTGAGGAGAACAAGACCCCCCCCTCCAGCCGCCTTCTGTGACAGCTCTTCAATCTGCTGCTGCCGGGGCAGGGGGGACAGGGATGATGGCTGATGCTGGGGATGACCGAGTTCCCCAGGACTGTAATTACATGGGATTTAAATGCAGAGCCCTGCAGTTACGTTTTGACAGAAATTACAACCTCGACAGGGGGAAAAGTCAGGGAAGGGCACCAATAAAGCAGAACAAGCAGGCAAATCCAGCTCTGATTGAAGCAGTGTCTCCGCTGCCAGATTTGGCCACTTGGCACCCACTGACAGCTGTGTATTACCCAGTGATCCTTCCTACCCGAGGCAAAATCACAAATTTCCTTAGAGATTGCTAAGATGGCTCTAATTTTCGGCTTCAGTTTTGGGAAGCATTTCTTTACTTCCCACAGATATTCATTGCTTTTCCTGCAGAGAGGAGCCAGTGATGTGTCCACTCCTCTCCCTGGCCAGCAGCACCTTGGGCTGCCCATCCCCTGCTCCCCCCTGCCTTCAAGAATCATTAATTATCATAAGGAAGAACATTTCCTTTAACTGCACAATGTCAAACGACTCTTCAATTTAAGTGCTTGTCTATTTTCATCGGTCCAGGGCTGAGCTGCTCTGTGATGAGACCCACTGGTGGTATTCCACTTGAGAGCATGCTCTGACTGGGAAATACTCTGACAGTCCAATTGCCAGCAGGAAACCATATCTTGTAAGTCATGGAAAAGCCAGGAAAAACAAAAGAAAAAAAAAAAAGAGGATAGGCTTGGATAAATCTTACAGATAGGGAATTGTGAGGGTGGGTAGGGGCTGACATTGGTTACCTTTGAGGAACCCATTAGGCTGAACATCTGCATTTCCAAGCAGGACTAAACTCCATCAGGAGACTGGGTTTGCTCAGATGCTGTTTTAATGTTTAATTTATTCAGAATAATTTAGCTTCATTTGGGGAGTTGCAAATGAACTGTTACTTGTTCTGTGTCAACAAATCACTGGGGTTTCTTGCTTAGAAAAACAAAAAGGAAAACAGACATATTGTCAAAGCCAACGCTCCTTATTCATTATCCACCTTTCCAAAGTCCAGCTGGTGGAGAGAGACAAGGGATAAGTCACCCAGCAGTGGCCAGTGATGCTCCACAGCAACTCTGTGAAGCACAGCACACCTCCAGACAAATGCCCAGCAGGAAAAGGGAAATTACACTCCTAGACTGCTATTTCCAGAGTGGGCATTGGAAAGAATGGAATACCCAGGAAACCACATCTTCCTGAGTCCTGTCCCATATACTTGAACACCTGAAACTCCATAAAAGCCCCAGGATAAATTGACTTAGTGATTTGGTGTGGGCACAAGAGGGTAAAAATTGCCTGCAGGCGTGCCCATCTGTAATGTATTTAAGGAGCTGGTGATGTCAGGCACTGTGTGTGGCACAGAGGATCAGGCAGCTCGTGCTCCCCAGTGAATGGGAAAGTGGGAATTCAAGCTGGGTGAAGCCTATTTATACATGCATTAGTGTGGGGTGGTGGTAGTGGTTAAATAACTGTTTCACTCTACAATATGTGCTGTCCTACAGCAAAATTTTGTTATGCACAATTTTCTTCCTCCTATTTGTGTAATAAAAGCACCTCAGGAAATTCTGTAATGCTAAAATCAGTGGCCAAGTTTCCATTCAGACCTCAAATTAGAAATAATCCTGTATCAGCACAATAAAGTTGTTAACAGAAGACCAATTTAAATGTCTCCTTTAAAACATAGATTTTGGGTTTAATCCCTCTGCCATCAGTGCTCCTGTTCCTCCTGCTATGGAGCTGTTCCTGTGCAGGCAGGTCCCCACTGACCCCTGGGGTGACCAGTGCCACCACACAGGAGCAGCTTCTGGGTCAGCATCCACTGGTTACCATTCCCAAGAAGCACAGAGCAGCTTTGTCCCTGGTCCCTCAGCTTGATCCTTCTTGGTGGGAAAGATCCAGAGGCTGTTCCCTGTTCTCAGTGCTGCACCCATCAGCCTGGCACCAGCACAAATGGAATGGCAATAAGAAATGGGGATTAAAACCATTTTTATTAGGCTGGTGGGAAAACACTGAAGCATTAGCATTTTTTAATTAGTTGTGATGCTGTGAATGTAAAAGACAGTAATGATGAACTCTGCACAGAGGGTTTCTCCTCCTTCCCTTTGTAGTGATTCTGTGATTCCTCTGTTGCTTATGTTTGTTTGCTGGTTTTCCCATGCTCTTGTTTGGTTAACAGCTCCCTCTCATTAGCTTTGCCCACCGAGCCAAGTCCCCAGCATGGCTGGAGCACCTGGAGTCCTTGTGGTCCCCAGAGAGGCCCTGGAGCTGTGGCACATCCCCTTGCCCTGCAGCACGGCAGTGAGCCCCCAGCCCTGGCTCCTGGTTCCATGCAGGTCATCAAAATGCAGCTCAAATGCTGTGTTTTTCACAGAGCAGGTCAAACACAGCACCCACATGAGACAAGGGTGGATTCAGGATGTAAATGGCATCTCCAGCCCTGGGTGGTGAGGACCACTGAAGGTTCACATCCCTCTCAAGGAGCTGGAGTGGGGTGGAAGGAGGAGGTTTTCCCTTGCCCCCTCCCCTGATTGCAACAGGCAGCCCCTCCTAACCAGGAGTTGTATAAGCCAGGAGAAACATGACTGAATCATATGCTTCAGAGTCCCTGCTGCTCTGTGTTCTCATAAATCAAGAAAGTAAATATAGATCAGTCGGTGCCTGGGTTTATCAGGGTGTGTTTGAGCAGAAGCTGGGCTGTCGATGCTTTATATGGGCAGTGAGGACACACCCTGAGCATTAATCTGGTTTGTCCAATTGATGTGATTGTTTCTTTTTTGCTGACTGGATACATTAAGAATTTGTTCATTCACTCCTCTTTTTTTTTTTTTTTTAATTGAAATCTACTTTACTGTACTCAAAAGCATGAAATAAAGCAAACCTTTTCATTTTCCCTTGTGCCCTGCACAGAAGAGATGGCACCAACTCCTGCTTCAGCTCTTGTTTTCAGCTCTGCTCACTGCTGGTTTCATGAGACTGAAAACATCACCTCACATTAGGTAAATCTTTTCATAAAAGCCATTAAATCCTCAGTGGAAAAGCCCAGCGGATTTTTCCATGAGATGTAATTTCTAAAAGCCTGTCTTTATAAATGCACAACATCAAGGGCCAGGAAAATAACAATAAATTTTAAAAAAGAAAGCAGCAGAACAGGTCAATGCAAGCAGCATTTTATTTATTTACATTCCACCTGATTTCAAGAGCTACATCATGTCTATACCTGGCCCACTTCAGAATCAATTCATCAAAACATGTACTTTTAACATCAGATCTCACGGAACCAGAAAAGAAAACAGTATTTGCTTTGCATTCGGGATTGACAGGATTTTTTTCTATGAAAAACTTGTTTTTTCCTCAATTTTTCAGTCCTTTTCCTGTACTGTCTTTTGCATGCTAGCTGGCACATCAATGATGAAAAACATTAGCTGTCCTAATATCCTCCTCCAGCTCTACAGAAGCTTGCTTGAAATACATTTACTGCTGGGATGTGCATATTAATGTCTTGTCTTGTTTGCCTCAACAAACAGAAAGGAGCTATTTTAAGTTAGTAGAAGATACACAAACTATTGAAAGTCCAAACTTTGTTTCCTAGAGAAACCATGTGGTACCCATTCCCTCTTTTGAGCTGGTTTTAAAGGTTTTTTGGAGTATGGACAGCATCTCCCTGTGTATCAACAAAAGGTCGATAAGGGATGGTTGGCCAGGTCATGGGGCCTGTGCCAGGGACCTGACACACAGCAAGTCATGGCACCAAAGCCAGGGGATGGGGCAGCCACGGGCTGAGATCCCGTTAGCAGCTCGTAAGGGAGCCAGCACCCTGATCGCTGATAATGATATAATGAATGCCAAATTAAACCTGAAACTATGCTACCCCAGGCTATGATCTTATCAACCTCCCCCGAAAGCTGAGCTGCACCAGCCCCTGCAGGTCTTGAATAGGAGATTTCAACTAATATGCTGCAGGTAATTCAATCCATGCCGCTCTGCTCTTGCACTCAGCCAAGGCTGCATTAGGATATTAAATCCACAGTGACTTCAGAGGTGTAGGCTTTGGCTCCTCGTCCTTCAGTTGACATGCAAAATCAGGTTGAACAGACCTGGAATGGCCCAGCTGAAATATCTTGGCTGAGCTTCAACTGAGAAGCTGTGCTTAGTCCAAGGAAAACTGCACTATGGTGCACATCTGGATAAGGCTTTTGCCTTCAGTGCTGACCCTTCCCAGCACTGGCCTTTGGCTTTAGCAGTAATAAATCTTTGAGGAATAGTAGATCAGTAGAAACGTCAATGACAACAAACTATCAGATCAATACCATCCTCCTTTGTTCTGCAGTGCTGTCGGTTTCAGAGCAGATGTGCAGTGCTCTCCTGCTGAACAGCTGATGCTGCTGAACTTCAAACCCTGGGACCTTTATAAACCTTCCCTTTCCTGCAAGGCCTGCTCCTGGGATGTTATTCTGAACACAGAAAGCTGCACTTCTGTGAAAAACAAACAGCAGACAATAAACCCTCTTATTTGCATGCAAAGCAAATGCACTCACACAAACAGCAGCCTCTCATCAAACCCTGGGATGAGCCCTGTCCATTATTATTAGCAAGAGGGATAAATCACACAGTCAGCTATGATGCCCAGGACGCATTCACATATCTTTCTATTTTCCTTCCTCAGAAAAAATGGGGGTTTTTTAATGCAAACAGAAACAGTTCAGCCTCTGGGTCAAACTTGGCAAGTAAATGCTAAAACGCTCTGCAGACCACTGATTGAACCTGGCGTTCTCAGGAGTAGTGAGCAACCTTTTGTGTATGAACGCAAAACAAATTCTGTGGGTAACACTGCTGGTACTGAGGACATCACAAACAGCTTCTCCTGTGTGTGGACAGCCCAGCAGAGTCTAAGCTGGACCTGTCACCACAGTGTGCCACACTGGGGACAAGCAGCTCATAGGTGTTCCAGAGCCCTTGATGCAGCACTGCTCACCCAGAGCCTGGCTCTCCCAGCCATCTTAAACAAGGTACAGGTGATGGGGAACTGAAATGAGCCCAAGGTAGGTGCCATGAGAGGCAGCAGGGGAAAACTGTGATCAGAAACAGTCTGGTGTGTGCAGCACCACAGCAGAGCAAGTCAGCCCTCAGCAGCTTCCATGAATTGTCCAAGGCCAGGCTGGATGGGGCTTGGAGCAACCTGGTCTGGTGGAAGGTGTTCCTGCTCATGGCAGGGGGTTGGAATGAGATGATGTTTAAGGTCTCTTCCAACCCAAATTATTCTGTGATTCTGTGAATAAGCCCTGTGGCAACAAGTCTTTCCTGCCCCCTGCTCATTGCAGGTGAACCAGGCTGTGTCCCCTTGCCAAAGCCTTGTCCTCAAAGCATTCCCACATTGTAAACGAAACCATTTACAGCACCTGCCTACAGCAAATTAAAAATAAGATCTCCAAACTCTTTACTGATAAGAATGAGTTTCTGCCTAAAAGCAGCCCAGTGTGGCTCCTGCTAGAACCACAGCTTTACTGAGATGAGTAGCCAGCTAAGCCAAGCAATCCTCTCAGCCCCAGAGGCACCTCTTTACAGGGCACATGGCAGGTGGCAAACACCAAGATCCACCACTCTGGACTGAACCACCAGACAGGTCAGTGTCAGCAGGTACAGGCTCCATGTGGCACATCCCATCAAACTCAGCATGGCTGGTAGGCTTTGGGAGGCTGAAAGACATTAAGTGCTGCTTTTCTGGGGAGCCTCCAAGGGAAGCACACTCATGCCTAACATAGAGATATTGCCCTGTGACAATTCTATATCCAGACTCACAGCCTGTGTAGGATCTCCAGACAGATCCACTAAATGTCCCTGCACTGGTATCATCTTTGTGCTGTTATTACTTTGTCTGTTGCTCTCAGAACAGACAACTAAGACCAAATCCTGCCATCAGCTTCACCCTGTGACTTTAATCAAAATCTAGATGAGCTAAACCCACTTGCAGGACAGCAGGAACTGATCAAGTATCTCTTGATTAATCCATAATCATCACAGCGTACATGGTGAGACCTGGATGGGTGGGTCCTACTTAGTAGCTACACAGTGGCCCAAAACATTCATATTAACCCATGAGATGATGAGGCTGAGAAGGCAACAAAAATAAGATTTCTATCTGGTTTGGTTGTTAAAAGCAGCCTTCTCTGAATAAGAAAAAAAATAGTGTGTGGTCCTTTAAATAAGGCAGCAGACTCCAAACACTGAATCATTTAATCCCCTCTCGCTGGCAGCTGCTTTATCCCAGCCTCCCCCCGGGCCAGGTCTGGTCTGCAGCCCCCATCCCAGTGCAGGAAGGGCAGCCCCACTGGAAACTGCAGCTCCCAAAGGTGGGGTGTCCCCACAGGTGTCTCCACCCCACACGTCCCCCAGCCCCATCACACATTTCTTCCTGCGTCTGTGGCTGAGCTCAAGGCTGCTGTCTTCATGTTCCCCTTGGGGGATGGTGGTGGCACAACCAAAAAACTTCTTCTACATGCACCAGTGGCAGCTTCCAGCCAAGGGAGAGGCCACAGCTCATGCTGGAGCTAGGCTTGGACTGTGTGCTTGCATGGGGATTTGAAAGGGATTTATTTAATGCTCCATCACCCCGTGTGTCTCTGAACAGTGAATATGTCTGATGGATGCATTACCCATCTTCTCTGCTCAGTCTGGCAAGGATGACACAGAGCAAGAAACAAAGGGGCTGAGAGAAATTTTAGCTGGATAACATCAAATGGCAAAGCACTCCCAGGGTTTGCTCTGCTGGGATTTTACCCATTTCTGTTTATACCCACGCACCACTGATGCAGAGGGAAGCACTTGATATGGGTTTATGGGAAAAATCCATGTAGATGTTTCCTTTCAACCTGTCCAAGATGCCTCTTAGCAATGCAGAAAAATCTCAGAATAATCTTTTCCATTGCCCTAAGCATAAATTAAACCGATGGCAAGTTCCACTACAGACAAAAACGTAAATAACAAAGAGGGTGCACTGTGAGTGCTGGGCTTATCCCCTGCCCAGCAGTGTCAGGGCTGCAGTCCCTGTGCATCAAGGTGAGAGCTCATGGGGTCAGGGAGGAGGGAGACTCAGCTCACCACTCCAGGCACTTTCTTTCACCTGTCCAGCTGATTGCAAGTGAATTTCCCCAGCTGAACTTCCCCATTGAGGTCTCATAAAGAAAATAGAATCCCTCACCGAAAGAAATTACAGCCTGTGCAGCCAACTCACTCCCTGAGACTTCCAATGTAATTTCATATGATTGGGATACAGAGAACTCTGAAACTCGCCCAGGACTCCTATTGCAGAGCCAGTAACTCAAGTGAAGTTTTATAAGTTTATAAATCTCGAGCCAGGGCTTTAATAACAGGACTGTCCTTCCTCATGCTGGTATTCATTGTGGCACTAGTCATAAGATGAAACAGCAAGATTAATCCTTCTTCTTATCCTCCTACATGGATGCCTCCATCACTCTGACCCCTATAGGTACTCACTGAGGTTTCAACAGATGCAAAAGGAAGAAAAAGAGAGGCCAAACCTCCTGGCAATGTTTCTAAAAATACCAGTACTGCAGGGCTGCACCTGGTCTCTGCTCAGAGACACTGTCAGCTGAACTTTGCAGTGGATGTCTGGGAGTTACTGCTGTTCTGGGAGATGCCTTGTGATGCTGCAGACCAAATCAAAGACAGAGCACTTGTCAGAGCTATGGACATGAGCCACTGGACATGTAGAGCAAGCAGGTGGAGAGGTAACCAGCTCCCATTACTACATCCCAGTGGCTGCTTTCTATGACGTCCCTGTGCAGCCTTGTGCTTGTAGAAGTGCTTTTGTATGAAGTATCAGTGATTCCTAGCAGACAGCTGACACACCTTCACTAAATGGCAGGAGTGTGATGTGCTGTGCCCTCAGCCCCACTCATCTAACAGAGGCTGCTGGAGGGAGGGCAGCCAACACACATGGACACACAAATGGCACAGGAAAGGTGTTGCAGCTTCTCCCTCTTAGTTTCAAATAGTTTTTTTCCTTTGGAAACATAACACAAATCAGTGCACTTTTGTAAGCCAAACAAAAATGTTTTGGAGTGACCAAGCACACACATTGGGATCCCGATGTAAATCCAAGGGGAACCCAAGCTGTTTGTCTTGAACATTCCATCAGTCAGTTTTGATGATGTCAAAACATTTTGAGAAACAGCACTGAGGAAAACTCATCAAACTAATGGAATTGGAGATGAGCCTTTCCTCTCTGAGAAGATTTCATTGAGGGAGAGAGGGCCTGTAAGGTGAGGATGCTGGAAGCCCTAGAAGAATCTAGGGGTCAGCAGGCCAAGAGATATTGACTGTTTTAATACAAAGCTGTGCAGACAAAGAGATAACCTAGAAAAGCAGGAACTGTGGTATTTAAATGGCATGATTAATTAATCACAGATTAGACAAGTATTAGGGGATTATGACAGGTAAATAAACATTTTAATAACAGTAAGAAAGAAAGTCAATAGGGCAGCTTTTGCTGGCTTCTTCTCTCTGTGTTTAGAGTAAGGGAAAAAGAAAATTATGTCCCACAAAATTGGAATGGTCAAATTCGATGCTGAGAAGAAAAATAGCCAAGAGAATGAAACGGAAGATGGTGAAGATCCCTGCTACAAGGTGTTATTGAGGCCAAAGCCTTGGTCAAATTCAAAACAGGATTAAGTATTTAAATGACCAGTCAGATGGCCACTTATACAGAAAAGTGGGCAGAAATTAGTTTGGTCTAGAAATTGGACAGTGCACAGGGACAGAGGAAATTCTGCAACAAATGTGCCATCATGTGCTTAGCTACTGTGGCGAATTTCACCTTAATCTGAGGGTGACCTCACTGATGGGACTTGTTGAGAGAGTAAATTATCCTCATTCAGTTCTTCATCTACATTTGTTCAACCTGGAGAGAAACATTAGAGGGGTAGCTGTAAGAACTGAAGATTCAATTCCTGCAAGATTGGAAGTTACAAAACTCATGAGAACAGGGTAAAGATTAATGAGAAAGAGCTCAAGTGATCCTCTGACAAAACGTTTGAGACATTTATTACTCAAGGTGGTGGCAGGTTGTTGTGCCTAGCTAACAGCAGGTGCCACTGGATAAAACAGAAGAAAACTTATAAAAAGGAGATTAAGGCTGGGATAAAACGGGTTCTGGAAAGCTACAACAACAAAAAGATGTTGTTTCTTTCTGAAGAAAGATCTCTGAGACATAGAGGGAAGGTGGAAGATGGGGGTGGTGTCATGGTACTGCATAATGATTGTTGGCAGGACACACAAGCCCCACTCTGCTGCTGCCAACCAAACCGCCTGTGCTCTGGTACACCAGCCCCAGTTAATAAATATGAATCAAATTATTCTGAACCCACACACATCGACAAATCCCCCTAAAACTTGACCCCTCTGCCAATCCTTTCAGAAACACACCAGCCCATGTCCTTTACTCACACAGTCTACAAGCACCAAGGATTTGGGTGTGAGCACAAAAGGCTGGTGGTGCTGTCAGCTGGAGTTCACCACGATCTTCACTTAAACGTGATGCAAAAGAAGAAGGAATAACAAATGGAGAAGGTTTTCTCTTTTGCACAGATGTAGTCCAAGGGAAGTTCCTGATATCAGCCATCCACAGCTCATTCCAGAGACTGAGTAAAGCGGCTTCAGTGGACGTAAAGAGAAAAAACAACCAAATAGGAATCGTGGGGACCACAGACGAGGACAGGAGAGCAGCTGCAGCTCTGAGTGTTGCTTTCAGGCAATCAAAGAATAAGGAAAAGAATAAAAACAGGGTTTCAAAACTGCTGGTTGTGAGGAGGGCAATCAGCTGACTGCACTTTGGCTCTGTGCTGTATGATGTGATGTGTGCTGGCCAGAGTGGCAGGAAGGGAACAGAGCATCCTGTCATCCTGTGATGACACCTTCTGCTGGCCAGCAGTAACCCGGGAGAGGTCTTTCCTGTGCTGTTTGGGAAGACAGGGACTGCAAGGAGACTTCCATGAGGGAGAGAAGAGAGCAGGTAAAGTTATGCTGGAGAAAGGAAGGAGTCCAGTGAGAAATTGGGAAGATTATGGCACTCATCTGGAAAGACACAAAAACTGCCATGGAAGTCAAGGCTGGAAAGGAAATTGGAGATGACATGTAGTCTACTCTCCTAGCCAAAGACACGATCACAGATGTAGAATCACAGAACAGTTTGGATTGGAAGGATAAAGGTCACCTAGTCCAACCCCCACCCTGTCTGTGTTTATCTGTGCAATGTCACCATCTGTATGTCCTAGAAGGTCATGCTATTGATGCAGCTCCTGTCAGGGTCACTCACGTTAGGCAAACATTGGCTTCTGAACTGAACTGGTTGCACTGAAGGATCTCACCTTTAACTTTTATCAGCAGACATTTATTTCAGTTTTTTGAAGATTAAAGTCTCTCTCCTATGGAGACACAGCCCTCGTTGGGAATAGGTCCTGTTAGAAGCTATAGAATGAAACTGTAATAGAGACTGAAACCAGATCCTCACCAGGCACCACTGGAGATGAACCCAGTTTTGATTTGATGTCAAAATGGTACAATACAGATACAGACAAGGAGTGTTTCTAGAGCAAACCAAACAGCAGAAACTGAGAAACAAAACTGCAAAAGGGAATAATATTGATCATTAATTCCACCTATCCTCTAAAGTAGCTATGCATATAAAATATTAAATATATCCTGCACCTGATACCTGACTCCTCCCAGCCAGGCTGTGCAGAGGGCTGGACAGCACAGCATGCTGCAATGCATGAGGCATTATTTTAGTCCTAATTCTGCCTGTTCCGGGATTACAGCATTAACACCCAAATCTCACAGTGCAGCTCAAGGAGAATACAAAAACGAGGTTTCCCACACGCTGGAGGAGGAAGCCAGGAGAGTTATTTTTCAGCAGTCAGACAGTTTGGGGGAGGCCCCCCGCAGCCCTCAGGACACTTGGACAGGCACGGAGGACTGGCAGGGAGGGGAGGTGGCCATGGGGGTGGCAGCCCTGTGCAGGGAGCTCTCCCGGGGCCAGCACGGCCCGTGGGTATTGCCGGCGGTCACATGCGGCAGGCGGGGAGGGGAAGCGCTGAATAATTGAGGAGCTGCAGCGCCCTCCTCCCTCCCTCCCTCCCTCCATCCCTCCATCCCTCTCTCCCTCCATCCATCCCTCCCCCTCCCTCCGCCCTGCGTGCTCGGCCGGGAGCCGGGGTCGGCGGTGCCGGCGCAGCCCCCCCGCCCCGCCGGCTGCAGCAGCGCAGCCGCCCCCGCAGCACCGCCCGCTGCCCTCCGCGCCCGCGGTGAGTGTCCGCTCCAAGGGGAGGGGAAGGGATGGAACTGGGTGCGGGGAGCCCCTCGGAGCCCCTCGGGGTGCGGGGGACGAGCGGCGAGCCCGGGGAAGGTCTGAAGGTCTGCCCGGCGCCCCGCCGGGGAGCGCGGCCGCGGCCCCCCCGCCACGCAGACGGAGCCGGTTTTGCGCCCCGTTCGGCAAAGAAAGAGCTCCGGCTTCTCCGGGCCACGGCGTAGCGGCCCCAGGGGACCCCCAACCCGCTTCAGCATCCCCTTGCCCCGGCCCGGCGCGGCTCCGTGTTTACGGAGTGTCGGGGCACTCCGCCGCGGGGAGGAGGCGGGGGCGGCGGAGCTGAGGGCGCGGGATTGATTGGAAACGGGGAAAAACGGAGTGATAGGAGGGATACCGGGTGGCCTGAGCGAAGCGACAGCTCTCGCTACAGGTGACCGCACGGAACACCCCGCGGGAAGGTCGGGACGCTGCGGGAGGGGGGCAATGAGGGGAACAGAATGCGAGCAGAAGGGAAACAGCGAGGGAGGCGGGAGCGGGCAGGTGATGGTGACACTCTCGGGGCCGGTGCCACTCGGGGCCGGTGATACTCTCGGGGCCGGTGACACTCGGGGGTCGGTAACACTCGGGGCCGGTGGCACTCGGGGCCGGTGGCACTCGGGGCCGGTGACACTCGGGGGTAGGTGACACTCGCCGGTGACACTCGGGGCCGGTGACACTCGGGGCCGGTGACACTCGGGGCCGGTGGCACTCGGGGGTAGGTGACACTCGGGGCCGGTGACACTCGGGGCCGGTGACACTCGGGGCCGGTCACGCGTGCGGCCGCGGCGGCGGGCGCTGTCCGCGGTGCTGAAGCCCCGACGGAGCGGCCCCGGCCCCGCCGCGACCCCGCCGGTCCCCGCACACCGACCCCGCTTACGGCTCCGTCCTTCCCCCCCCCGGCGCCTGCAAAACTCCCAGCGACTTGGAGGCCGGTAATGGAGTTGGCTTCCTCTTTACGTCACCCCGACTCGGTGCTGTTTGTTGATTCCACACGGGTATTTTGGAGCTGCCTGGTGCCAGCCGCCTGCCCTCCTCGGGCCCGGCGAGGTGTGCTCCGGCAGCACTGTGGACAAGCCTGATCTGTGATCTCACGACTGCTCTGCACCCCGGGTTTTTTGGCCTATTAAATGATAGTTTATACAGATCGACTTAGTGGCCTCCTGTCACAGGCTGTGCCGAGAGTGCTCTAACACAGAAAGCAGCACCGGCTCTGGAGAGGAGGGGGAAGCCGTGTCTGGCCGACCCCAGAGAAGATTTTTGCTTCAAAAGAGCCATATTTGATTTAATCTGGCGTATTAAGTAATTAATTCTTCCAGTGTCTCTGAGTAGCAGGCAAATACATTTTAGCATGCCAAGGCATTTGTTTAACTGCCCAAAAACTGTCATGAGACTGAAAGTCTGATTGCTAAAGATATTCACATGTGTTTGTTTTATTGGTACACATTGCTAAGGCATGTGACTTACCAGAGTTGAAAAACATATGGTAAATAAACAAAAACCCTCAAACAAGCCAAAAACAACACTAGAGAGAAAAGTTACCTAGATTAAACTCGGTATCTGTTCTTAAAATGTACTGCTCCATGGGAAGTCTCTGTTGCATGAGAAAGAGAATTAGGGGTTCTTGCAGAGGTCCAAGGTCTGATTTCCCATTTTCCTCTGTTAAAGGTGGTAAAAATTTCCAACAAAACACTTCCTGATGAGTAGTAAATAGTATCAACAAAGAATCTTGGGTCCTCTTGACATGAACTCAAATGTGCAGTACATATCTGAAAAGACAGCATGGATGCAATAGCTGTGACAAAACAAGTCATTGAACAAGAACAAGGGGAAAAAAAGGCTTGTTTAGTTACTCTTCAGTACGTGGAGATGTAGGAAGGAAATTTTACCTCAGCCCTTGAAAACAGACTGCTAGAGTACAGCAGACATCAACAAAAATGACAACAGAATTGGAAGTAAGGGAAAAAAAAGAGTAAAGGAAAGCCAAAGCCTGTCAAGGACTGGAGAAAGGCCCTTAGAGAGGAGATATTACAGTACCTGAGAATTCACTTCATTAAAAAGCAGGGTGGGAGGTGATGAGAATCCTTGAATCTGAGAGCCTCTACAGAAAGAAATTACCAGGCACTGAGTTATTCCTCTGCCAAAGAGAGGCACACCATGAACAAGTGCTGAGAGGCTAAAGCCAAAGCATTCCAATTTAAGGAAGGGATCACATTTTGGAACAGAGGAGTGCTGATGACCTGATGAAGGAGCCATCAGAAAACATGCTGGATTCTCCATCTGTTCATGTCAAGATTTGATGTCCTCCCAAAATATGCAACTTAGCCAGAGCAAGTCATTGGGCTCCCTGCAGGAGTAATTGCCTGGAAACTAATGGCCTGAGACTCAGACAGAATTAACTCAGAGGACTTTATGGTACCTTTGGTCCTTAATTCCCCAATTAAGGCACGACAATGTTACAAATTTTCTTCCAGGTGCTCCAGCCACCCCTCTGGATAAGTACAACCCCCATAGCAGGTGGGATTTTTAACCACAAGCCAAGAGCAGAACAAATGAGTGACCAGTTTCTATTTTGAATCCTCCAATTTTCCAACTGGTTTCATTAATTAGTTTTCCCCAAAAATAATCTCTTTCTTTTGTTGCAGTAAAGGGAAGCATTTTAAAACATAAAACGTTCTCCTCAGGGAGTTATTCATAACTCTCAAGTCAAGGCATATCTTATCCTTCTCTAATTTTTTTTGGATTATACTAAAATGATGAAAATTCATTCTTTGTGTAGCTTCAGAGTCTCAGATGGGATCATATCAGAAAGGATTCCAGCCAAAATCATTTAAAAAGTTATATTTGTAGGCTGATTTGACACTACTTCCTTCTGAAGACAGTCTGTTTTCTCAGATCTCAAATCACGCACATGTAATAAAATTTCTTCCACATTCCCTTAAAGGCAACAGGAGATTTTTCTAGAAAATTCAATGAGAACACGAAAACCTCCTAATGGCTAAATTGATGGTTTTCCTCTGAAGCCCTGCAACATTCAAGCAAATAGGATGGCAAGAACTTACATAAACATAAACACAATCCTGGGCTCTTCATGAAGCCAGGCAAAAAAGGAGGATAACAGAGCAGTCTGTAACTGACTTCTTAGTCCTCAAATAATCAAAACCTTTCTTTCAGAGCACCTGAGCTATTAAAATCATTATAATGTTTAAGCAACATATTGTTGCTTGGATTTTTAGGACATTTTAAAAATAGGAATGTAAAAACAAAGCAAATGCCTCTTCAGCTGTGTGTGGCAGTGGGATCTGTATGTCACACAAAAACAATATTAGCAGGGGGGCAACATTTATGACTCTCACATTAATAAAAAATAAAATTTAAACCCCCAAATCACTCCCAGATTTGTGCCCTCTATTATATATAAAGCCATGGTTGGGTCTGAGCTTGTCAGTCTGTGAGAGACAGTAGATCTAGGTATGCAAAAAATCCAGAGCCCAGAAATACAGCAGGCATTTTTCAACTACTTCCTATGGGTATGAAAACCTGGCCAGAGTCTCACCTCAGTCCAGGGTGAGTCGGCTGAACTCATTAAACCACCCACGTGTAAACAGGAGCAGACTCAGATCCACAGAGATTCCTAAGACATTTCTCATTTACAAGGAATTAGACGTAGCTAAGCTGTGGTTGTCAACGGGAAAATGCCAACATTGAAAGAACTGGAAACTGTAATTTTTCTCTTGTATATTGAGAAAAATTCTCTTGAGTTTTCTTGGCTCATTGAACAGCAGTCCTGCTTCCAGACTATGAAGTCATCTTCAAGGGACTGGGTGCTCTGGACAGCATTTATGCTCCCACCACAGCCCATCCCTTGCTGTCACCAGGCTGGAACATCTCTAAGAGAAAACTATTTTTTCCCCACAATAAAACTGTCAGAGCAATGCCCAGGCACTTATGAAACAAAGCCAGCGAGGTGGAGCCACACAGCACATGACTCTATTGTTTCTGTTCTTCTGCACAGTCACTGTATCAATAATTCATTGAAAGTCATGATACCATAAATTAAATTAAATCTACCTGGCAGGTGAACAGAAGAAGAGCTTTTGCAGCACATGCGTTTCCAGCACCACATCCTAATTCTGAGAGGACAGGATCAAAGTGGCCTTCTGCCTACAGGGAAGTGGGTTTCTGTTGCCATGCTACAGCTGTCTATGGGTGTATCTGTGTCAAAACTTCAGTAAACATCTATAAAATCACACATGTGGGCTCAGGGCAGCCCCTCTCTCAGCAGACATTGGCTTCAGTTTGTTGGTGACCATGACCTCACTTAGAGGTTTCGCCCATTCCTCCTGCACATCCTCAGCTCCCTGAGTGTGGCCGAGTCTTCCTCTACAAAGTTTTTTTTTTAAGCTGTGGATGGAGACACCCCTTTGTGCATCACTTGCACACCTGGGCACATTCCACCTGCAGCTGCACAATTAAAGCTTAGCTTTAAACGTGTGCCTGAGCATTACTGAACCAGGTCTTAATGACAGACCTGTTGAGCTGTGCTAGATGAGCCACTGCCCCGTGGTGCTCAGCAATGCCAGGGTGGCTCCAGGTAGGATTTGGGCACCCTGGTCTGGTAGTGAAGGAAATGTTTGCCTCTCCTGGCTGTCCTTCACTCCCAGATGGGAACAGGCAGGAAGCACTGGGCACAGGTCTTGGACCACTCCAGCCCCGGAGCAATGCACTCCAGGAGCATCTGGATTCTCCAGAGCTTTGTCTAAGACACCTGGGCACCAGCAGGTGTGTTCCACTCATTAAACAACCAGCTGGGAAGCGACAGGGGCTGGGAGATGTGCAATTAATAACCGGGGTCACCAGCTCTGCTCCAAGTAAATTAAGACAGAAAGAAGCAATATGTCAAGTTCCTTTGGCTGAGAGCTCTGGCACGGACAGGAACTACAGCAATGATGTTTCAGCAGCTCTCCTCTTACTCGTGTGCAGGCACACCAATGGAATTATGCTTGTCAGGCAGGGCAGCACACCATGGGGACACTCTACTGACTGTAGCTGGGAGACAAAAGTCTCAGGGAAAGAGGTTGGGTTTTGGGGTCTTGCCACTAAGGGAGGATAAAAGCAAGGATGCAATTAGCTACTTTAAGTTAAGGTAATCATGTTGGCTCACACTGATTCCCTTGCTACATGAGGACATCTCTGGGCAGTGCGTGTGCATTGCTCAGGTATGTTGCAATACTCTAACTTATATGCTAATATCAGTTTTAAGAACACATAATTCTTCATTTAATTCTGCTTCCCTAGTACCATCCTAGAGACTGATTTAGTGCTAGATGTGAGTTTGTAACTCACTGGGAAACATCAAAAGCCCTCCTGCTACATCACCAGGTATTACTCACACTACACATCACTTAGGTGTTGCAGTGCCTTTGCCTGACTGATGATGATAAATGACTAAACACATGAACTCTATTCTAAATCATCATCTTTGATCCACTTGTGATCATATTACTCACATAACCGGTTGTGCTGAAACACAGCAGAATTACGCATGTAAGGCAAGGGGTTTTGTCCTAGTGAACAAGAAGAATAAGCAGCAAAATGTAATAAAATCAGCAGGAGCTGCTATTCACTTCCTTGGAAGTGCATTGAACCTACCTCAGGCTTCTGTTGAGGAATTAGACACAGGTTACAACCAGCTAAATTCCCCCCAGCTCAAGGCTCTTATTTGCATATGCAAAAAAGCTGCCATTGATTTGCATATGCTACTACTGCTTCTTCTGGAACCTTTAGTAGGCTTGAGATTGAAGAATGTGTTTTTCCAGCTTCTTCTGAGGAAAGCAGTTGTTTGAGAGCCTCTCCTGCATTAATTAGCTGATAGCCAAAATAGTGGAAGTGGGGCAGCGAGGCATGATCAATTACATTTGTATAACTGCTGATGGAACACGATAAGTAATTAATGAGACCATGTGCACATACAAAAGATAAATGCAGCTGAAACTCGGCAAGAGCTGAACGGTGTTTGTAAGCTTGATGTGCTTACTGTGTAAAAGGCCAGTTCAGACTCCTACTGAATCATTAAAGAAAGGTGGAAAGACTGCTGGTGAGTGAGAGTCAGCATTGAGAGGAAAAAGCCCAGCAGTTTCTTAGTGGGGAATAAAGGAATCTCTGTAAAACCAACAGTCTTCAAAATAAAACTAGAGGTTTAAAAATAGTGGATTTTCAGGTCCTGTATTTGATATACAGAGGATTTTTTTCCTGGTTTGGAAGACGAAGCCTTAGTGTTAAATCAGTTCTTTACTGAAGGATTTGTGTTTTCGTCACTGGGTTCAAAATGCTACCCAGAAATGAAATAAGTTGTCATAATGATGTATCAGCCAGACTCTCGCAAGAGTAAAAATCCATTTTGTTTAGAGAGCCTCACACATTAATAAATAACCCATTCTGTGAATTATGTCAAATGAAAAAAGCTCTCCTGTCTGGCCTGCAGCAAACCATAATGACTTTCATTCTGAGATGTAAAAGTATGGATCCACTGAGGAAAGAAAAAGAAAACACAGCCCAGTAATTACAGAGATTTCCTCTTGTGTGTTGTTAAAGCAAAGACAGTTTTTAAAGGAGTATAATTCTCGAAGAAACTGTCTGATAGCCCAGGTCTACAGTTTCAGTGATACAAAGGCAGCCGTTGTCCACTCTCACGGTGGGATTTGGTACAGAAAATGTATTACCTCATCAAAGTGGTAATTACTGAAATTAGTACAACCTACTACCTAAAACCAGGGAAAAGCTCAGAGTCACAGACCCAAGGCTGCAATCATCCCACTCTTGCTGCTGGCAGTTGTACTGTAAGAGGAATCTATGCCCAGCATTGCAAATGGGCAACTCACTACATCCCAGAAAATTCAGGTGATGCTTCTCCTCTTGTGACAGCTCAGGGTCTGGAGCTGCTACTCCCAAAAGCCAAGGCTGCAGAAGGATGTGCCAGCATATTTGCAAGGCCAGGTTGGACGGAGCCCTGAGCAATCTGGTCTAGTGGAAGATGTCCCTGCACATGGCAGGTAGAGTTGGAATGAGATGATCTTTAGGATTCTGTCCAGCCCAAACCATTCTATGAATTTATGAGTCTGTGTGAGACAAATCCGTGTTCCTGGGCACCTCTCCCATGGTGTTTAAAACGCCTGAACCTCAGTGGTCAGTACATTGGTCCTTGAAAACCTGAGCACCCCGACCTGTGAGCCCAAACTTCCTTTAGGAATTTCGTGTGTTTGGCATCACTGTGGTTTGTGACTGCAGAAAGGTGGGGGAGGCTGTACTCGAAGAATTGGTATCAAATCTGCACTTGGAATGCAAAATGACACAGCACCACAAATGAGCAGCATTTGCAAGTGCACAGAGCCTCTAGGGTCCTTCTGCAGATGAGCGTGTGCAGGTACAAAACCAATATTGACTTCAACAAGACACATCTAGGGGAACATTAATAATTTTTAGCCTTGTTTCTCATCTGCTTCTGTAGAAAATCCAGATTAACTACCACACACTTCTTTAAGGCACTGAATTTCTCCATTTTACTGTTGGAGCAGCAAATTTTACTGATTTCATGTGGTTTCACTACTTTCCTAGAGGGACCCTGTCAGAACAGCTCCAGGATGTTCCTGGTTCCCCACCTCCTGCTCAGCTCACCCATTGATTTGCCATTTCCCTGCATTGTTGCAGTTTTTAAGGCTTTTACCTTCCCACCTCAAGACAACAGTGACAAACGAGACCTTTTTACAAATGTGAAAATTGATTATACCACTTTCTCTGTAGTTCTCTTATTTATTTTTTTTCCTTTCTGGTGGTTAAATAGCTTGGTTGCAAACCCAAACAGAGCCCTTCATGCATATTGCATTATTTACAGCTCGGCACACACAGACTCTTGTATCTGTCATTCCCTGCGTCCATTCCTACACTCTTCTGCACCATGGGAATGATTGGTACCCATGCAAAAAGGGCAGAAAACAAGTGGAAAACCAAAATGCCAGACATTAGACTGGGGCAGGTGGATTTACCAAGGGGAGGGATGTGTGTGAGTATCTCCAAAAGGAACATTTCAGCTTCCATCCCATTCAGGCTGTACGAACTGTGGGTGCTCCACATGCATATGCTCCATGTGCATCCAGCCCCTAGGAAGGAGGAAAATACTGCTCCTTTCCCAGAGCTGTTTCTCACTAGCCTGGTGCTCCAGAGCATCCCAAGGGAACCTGGACCCTGCTTGTGCAGTTGGCATGTAATTAATCCTGGCAAAGTTTAGAACAGCTCAATATCAAGGGATCTGCTGGCCTTCCCTGTGGCATGCTCCAATTTCACCTCTGAATGTGTCACCTCATCTCCCACCTCATCCAGGCAGGAAGATGAGCCCTCAGCTACCAAAACCTTCTCATTACTCACCTGCATGGGCACAGATCATGCTCAAATATTGATTTGCTGTTTACTTAGGAAAAGGGAAACACCAGCTGCGAGACACAAAGAAGCTTCAACACTCCCATCCTTCTCTCTGCCTTTTCCCTGATTATCCAGGCAGTCTAGTCTCTCCCCAGCAAGGACAGAAGCTAAGCCACCACACTGTGTCCCCCCTGAAGGCTGGAAAGAGGAAGAAAGGTTATCTCTATGTACATGCTAATTATATCACTGGATTACACTTTTATGCTCTTCTAATACTTGCACTATAGGCTAGAAAACAAAGTTTAGGAATTCCTGGGGGCTGCCTCTGGGTGCGTGGCACCCTTGCCTTATGTCTTTGGTCAAATTAAACATTTAATCTTTTATTTTGCTTGTTTGTCTAAAGAAGATAATGATGTTTAGCCATCTTACAGCAGTGCTAACACTGCCAAAGCATTCAGTGTAACATTGATGGAAGTGCCATAGAAAAGTGCTGTTCAGCCTCTCCACTTCCATTTTGCCATGAAGATACACAGAAAATTTCCCATTTTTTCAGTTGATGCACAGAGAAAGTTGGTCTTAAACCTGAAATGTTATCAGTGGTTTAATTTAGCGACTACTGTAGTTCAAATTAACCACAGCTCCACTTGAACTGCTCAAGCAGAGGTAAAAATGGAAAGATTAAAAATAAGAAAAGCCCAAAATTACCAGCGAAGGCACAAGGCCAGATTGCTGAAGCTGGACCCACGTGAGCGGCGCCGGGACCGGCAGGGACCAGCCCTCGCTCTCGGCTCTGTGCCTGGCTTTTAAATCGCTTTAAGGAGGGCTGATGGTGGAGACAGAGCCAGCTTTTACAGTGGCAGCCCAGCTGGGGATCAGCACTGTAAAAACAAGCGCATAAAGCTCCAAATCAAATCGCACTCGCAATGAAAACATTTCGGCGGCGAGCAGCCCCGGCAGAAGGCATCCCTGCGCTCGGAGCTGCTCCCGCATCCCCGCGCTCGGAGCTGCTCCCGCATCCCTGCGCTCGGAGCTGCTCCCGCATCCCTGCGCTCGGAGCTGCTCCCGCATCCCTGCGCTCGGAGCTGCTCCCGCATCCCCACATGACGTCAGCCCTCCCTGCTGGAGGAGCTGGAATGAAATCCAGTCCCTGAGCCTCTCCAGACTAACCCGCCCCACCGTCACCGAGCTCACAATTAAAGGGAAAAGGGAAGGGGTACCAGGGAGCTCAGCCTAGCGGGTTTGTTTCTCTTTCTCTCGTTCTTTTTCTGGGATTGCAGCGGGGTTTGCTGCCAGGAGCTGCCTTTTCCATCATCTCGAGCTACCTTCAGCATCCCTTTGAGCCTTTTGGGCTCTGTTTGTCCAGGGGTGATGCTCGGCACACGCTCCCTGCTGGAGCGGGTCTGAGGGCTGATGTTCTGCACCATAAACAGAATTAATATTCCTGGGGTCCACAGCAGGCACTGCCCTGGGGGTAGATAGGAATCGGCTTCAATCCCAGATTTCTGAAGCACAGCTCCCCTGGGCAAGGAGAAAGAGATTTCCCGCCTAAAAACTCCTGTTGCAAACCGGGAACTGGTGTCCTGCATGCCAGGGTCAGATCCATGCTGATCCAGCTGCTGGAGGCATCAGCAATCTTTCCTCTGCAGTAATTACTCTGTGAGCCGTGGAAAACCAGGGAAAACCCAACCTTTTCCTCTTAATGAGTGCCCCTGCCTGGCTTTCCATCAATACAACAACAGGAGCTCTCTTTGTTCCATTTACCCCCATCGATATTCTGTTCCTTGTTGCATCCCAGCAGATTTTAACAGAGATCTTTGCTCATGGATATCCCCCTACAGACTTCTGGACAGAGAGGAGTCATTAAGAGAAAAATCAAAAGCCATCCTAAGGCACAGGTGTGGTTTGGGTACAATTTTCTGAAGAAGCTGGAGATATGGGGGTGGTGAGGATGGGAGAGGCTGGGGAGGCACTGTGCTGCATTTCCCCAGCAGAACAAATTTTCCACGAGGAATAATTCAGCATCAACCCAGACACTAAGGAAGATCCATGCCTCAAACACCTATGCCTCTCCTTCTGGCTTGTTTGCAGTTTTAGTCAATTTACCCTGATGAAGAGGAGTGTTTTGGTACAAACAGTGGTGCAGACAAGCACATGGTGGCAGCAGCAAGTGCCAGCCAGTGAGGAAAACCAACCCCAACAGCCTGATGGTGCAGAGCTGAGCAGCTCCAAAATCCAGCTGCAGCTTGTCCCCTCTGAGCCACAGCTCCCTTCATCTTCCTGGGTTTATGTTGAGAAGATTAAAACAAAACAAAACAAAACAAGTAAAAATTCCTTTTGCTTCTCACTGTCTGCTTCTAGACAGGCAGGGTTAGTAGAGCAGAGCAGAAGTGAGCTTCCTCTGCCCCATGGAGGTGGTTGCCATCCATGACATATTTTCTCATGGCTTCAAGTAGAGTGAAAGGATGCTTTCCAACCTACAGAGCAGCAATATGCTGATCTCACTTAAACATCTGGAATAGTTTTGAATGACTGCTTTAATTGAGTATAGCAGCAATTATAACGTTATTTCATTTCAGAGGTTTTGAAAGGGTTGGTTTTTTTTCCTTGACGACTTATAGGAGAAGACTAAACCCCATGAATTGCAGGGCTCTGTTGGGCTGCCATGAAGGGCACAGTCCAGCCCCAGGCAGCTGGAACAGCTCAGCAGCCTAAATCTGGGTACATCACTAATCCATCAGCTAGTTCCTGCTTTAAATTTAAACCATTTAAAATATTCAAGGGCTTTTTTCATAATTTTTGCAGTTAAGATTATTCCAGGACAAGACTGCCATATCTTCTCTTGGGATTCTCTGGGATGCTGGTGAGAAAGTAATTTCTATACCATAATGTTGCTTGAGAGTGAACTGGGCTGTCCAAATCAATCATCTCTCTTCAGTTTGAGGAATACACAAATTTTTCCAGTGTGGATGTGAATTCCTCCAGTAAGGAGTATATGCCAAAGTATATCCCAAAACCTTGATCAGATACCCAGAGACATGATGACGAAAAACTGGGTTCTCAATCCCCCTTAAGACACAGGACAGGTCTTCCCATCCCAGAGCATGACTTGGTAATGGCACCAAGGACCAGCCTGAAGCTTTGGTGCCTTCATCCCACACCATCCTGCCTCTTCTGAAGACCCAACTTCTCGACTATTTTAAGTCAATTTAGTGCAAACTCTAACATAGCAATCCAAGTCTTTCAAATTCAACTAAGAGAAGCCACAAATTTCAAGAAAAATAATTAAATAAAGGGTGGGAAGTGGGAAGTACAGTAAGACCTCTTTTCCAACCCACATTCCAGAGGTGCCATGATTTCAATAAAAGGAGGATGAATTTTGGGTGGTTTTTCTTAGAGTTGTTATTTTCCACATGGCTAAAAGACATTCCTGGCAAAGCAGAGCCACTGTGGAGGTGCCAGGACAGGAGCACATTGCCCTGAGGAGAAAAGGAGCTCTGGGGAGACCTTTTTGATCTCTACAACCTAAAGGATGATGCAACTAAGTGGGAGTCAGTTTCTTCTCCCAAGTAACAAGTGATAGGACAAGAGGAAATGGCCTCAGGTTGTGCCAGAGGAGGTTTAGCTTGGATATTATGAAACATTTCTTCATGGAAAGAGATGTCAAGCACTGGAACACGCTGCCCAGGGAATTGGTGGAGTCACCACCCTTGGGGGTATTTAATAGATGTGGAGATTTGGCAATTGGGAATGTGGGTTAATGGTGGGACTTGATAACCTGAGAGGTCTTTCCAAAGCTAAACAATTCCATGGTTCTATGAGGACAGGTCTGCTTCATCCTGTCTAGGGCAGACCCACTGAGCTCTGGCTCAGCTGCACTCTTCAACACAAACTTTCCTTTAAACCAGAAAATAAAACCTCACCTGTGAACCAGCCCATCCCACCACCAGTTGACTGATTGAGCAACCCAAAAGCCAGACTCAGGTTTTATTTTCAACCCAAAGATCCACATTTGCTCAGGAGCAGTAACAATTTCTCATTATTATTCCTAGCTAGAACATGCATCCTTTTAGCCTGTGGTTGCTTGAGGTAAAAAATCAGCACAATTTGAACACTGATCAACGAAAACATGAGATGAATGCTGTATTTCATTTAATAAACTTCAGCAACACAAGGCTGCCTTGTGGACACAATGTAATTTGTTTTGGATATAAAGATGGAAAAAATAATTGCTTTGTCTTTAAGGCAATTAAAATAAAAATATTTCTGTATTGATGGGAAAGAAGCTGCCAGGTAAAAATTCATGTCTAATAAACTATTTTTCCTGTTCCCTTGTATTAGCTTGCAGCTTGTCAATTCTTCTTGGTTTTCTCAAAGTCAAGAAGTCATCACGTGTCACTTGGAAGTCACTGCTGCTGGTACTATGAGAACTACACAGTTTGATGAAAACAGCAGAAAGGGAGGAAGGGAGGAATAGCAGTTGCTGAATTGTTCTTGAAAATATGACTGGGGATGAAAAAAGCACAGAGAAAGAGAAAACCAAGATAAGGTCATGATTTTTGCTGCTGGAACTGCAGTGCTGCCAGGCTTGGAGACACACTCTGTCCCCACCAGAGCCCAGTGTGCCCTGGTGGCCGCCAGCCCCTCACAGTTACATGTAGCCATCATCACTTTTGGTAGCAATTAAGCCACGTAATGAGAGTTTGGAGGGAATCAGGTTCCTGCTGTTTGTAGCACTGTAGTAATGACTGAACCCACGTGAACACAAAGGAGGGCAGTGTATCACTGCTGTACAAAACAGCTAAGGTGGGAGAAGGGAGATTTCTCCACAGCAGCAACATTGGTCAAAGCAAAGCTCCACCAGCAGAAGAGCCCAGCAAAAACCAACTTAGGGGATGCTTTTGACTCTTCCTTCTTTCTTTGCTGTTTCAGTCAAAAATTCTGTTCCCCTCTCTCGCAGGGCTGCCAGCGCAGGATGGAGACGCAGCCACAGCCCTGAGTGGGTGCTGCTGCCGCTGCCTGTGACCCACCTTTGCCCAGCCCAGCACCATGAGTGGCTTCTTCTCTCGGCTGGACCCTCGGCGGGTGCCCTGGGGAGCCGCGGGCCATGCCCTGCGCACCCGTGTGCTGCGCACCAAGCCCGTGGAGTCCATGCTGGAGGGCACTGGGGCTGCGGCCACCCAGGGCGCCCGGCTGGCCAAGGTCCTCACCACCCTGGACCTCATCTCCCTGGGTGTTGGGAGCTGTGTGGGCACTGGCATGTACGTGGTGTCCGGCCTGGTGGCCAAGGAGATGGCGGGGCCCGGGGTCATCGTGTCCTTCATCATCGCTGCCGTCGCGTCCATCTTGTCAGGTGAGTTTTGTGGGGGATTTTGGGCGATGTGCCATGTCCTGCATCCTCTCTGTTCATGGGTGGACACCTGCTCAGCACCACAAGCTACATGGAGGTAGCACCTTCCTCACCAACTAAAAGCCATTTCCCACAGGTCTCACACAGCTCATGGGGTGCACTGTTCCTCATTGCCCAAATGTCAGACCAAACCTTGTACTGGGAGCCAGCAGCCCAAGCACGATTATCCTGATGAGCTGCCAATGGCTTCTACAAGGATGGAGCCTGTGGGCAATATTATTGAGACATTTGAGAGTTTTGCAGAGTGTGTCCCAGGCTGAGAGTGTGGCCAAGCCACAGCACTGGAGCAAGAGCTTGTGGGAAACTCAGTTCCAACAGGAAGGATGTCAGTGGCTTGGACAGTACCAGGACCAGCTTCTTTTGTTGACATGGTTAAGAGTTTAAAAATTCCTCAGTTAGTTCTGGAGTTGATTTCATTGGCTCCCCTTCATGCAGGGTCAGTCTTTGAATTTCCAAACAAAAAAAGAAACAACAAACAAATGTACAGGGAAAGAGAAATGATGTATTTTAGTGAAAACACGGTGAATTCTATCTCCTCCATAGGAACCCAGCTGAGCATATGGCTCGAGCTGCAGTTTCTACATGAAGCCAGTACTGCTGGCATTTGTCCTTTCCAGATCAGTGATAACACGATGATGTGATGTTCCTGCTCTCTCTGCTCAGAGGACTTTGCATGCTGTGTCGGTCTGGCATCTAGCTTTTGTCTGTGGGCTGGATAAGGAAAACTGAGCGAATGGCAAAGGGCTTTGATAGAAGACAGGAAGAGCCAACGCAGCAGAGTGTCCCAGATCAGCTTTTCAAAACTCTGGATTTTTGACATGGGAGGTGGAAGCACAACATGGTCTTTTCCTGGAGTTTGGAGTGCTGCTCCATGGAGATCCCACCAAAGTGAGTGGGGAAGAACCCCTGATATCCCTGCAGCCCAGAGGTACAACCCTGGCACAGCCCAAGGATGAGTCTCAGGCTCTCTCCAAAGCCCACAACAAGAGCCCAGAGCTTGCAATGAGATCCAATGCTTATCTGATCTCCCAACACAACAAATGAACCAAAATGCCTGTTTTTTATCCAAGGCAGTAGATAGCATCTGTGTCTCTCCTTTCCCACTGCCTGCTTTCTCTCCTCTGCAAAGGTTTTGTTGGCCGTGGTGCAAACCAAGAGCAAACGGAGTTTGGGTGGGTCTCTGCTAACAAAAACACTCTGTCCTCCAAAAGGGGATTTTCACCCCAGACATGAGCCTTGCCCCGCAGCAGGAGCTCCTCCCGCCTTCGCCCACAGGAGCCTGCTCTTCTTTCATCTCCCCTTGCTTTTGTAGCCCTGGGAAAGTGTTTGGTGAGGGATGCAGTGTTTTGATAGTCTCCTTGGCTGCTTCCTCGCTTCATCGTTAACGCTGCTGTTGTTTGTAACATCAACGCTTTTTTGGCAAGTGAAGCCAAGTAAGAATTCAGGAGCTGGACAGGCTGTTGAACTCCTTGGGAATGTGATTCCAGCTCTCCCATAGTGGTCATGCCTGGTGTGCCAGGCACTGAGTTTGGGCAGTGTGCATAAACAGATTTTAAGGAACTTTTGTTTTGTCCATCACAGATCACTAAGCCAAACCCCACTGCTTGTAAAAGGGAGTCCAGAAAGGTTTTGGATTTAAAACAAACAAACAAACAAAAAGCAAACAAACCAAAACCATCCAGAAAGTCATCTGGCTTCCCTGAGACACAGCCATAGGGAAGCCCTGCATAGGGAAGCCTCTTTGTACTATTAAGCCTGGTTTCAGAAAGGGACTTTTCCAATTTCATCTATTCAACAAATTCTATTTGTGCTTTCCATAGTTTTAAGCAACACATACCCCATCAGGGTACTTACAAACACACTATAATTGATTAAACTGATAAATTCAATCAATCTCCTTTATTGTCACTAGAAGGCCTTTCATTCATCTCTCAAGTAGAAATGCTTGCCCAGCTTCCCTCTACAAAGCTTCTAGTGCATTGCAGGCTCCTGCCATCACCTGTGACTGTCAGCATTCCCCACTTTCATGCCTGCTTATCCACAACCCCTCCTTAGCAAAAATCAGCAGTTAGCATCTCACCCAACCCCATTACCCCCTCCACAGCCTTTTCCACCAGCCAATTCTTGTCCCTTTATTGATCTTCTCTCCCAAAGCAATAATCTTGTTTGGAGCAGTGTCACACTCTTGCCTGATACTAGTACAGGAACAGGATCAGCAGCAGAAAGGGTGCACGATGGAGCAGGGGGAGATGAGCATGTACCTGAGGTTCTGCCTGGCTGCAGGATGAGGGCTGGGCTGAGGGGCTGCACCTGCAGCTGCCTGGGTGGAGCTGGAGAAATGGGAGTCCATGTTCTGTGGGAGCTTTCTTTATGGAGATGCCTTTTATATATCAGCACATGGTGATCATGAAATGCAATGGACAGGTTTAGTGGCTTGATGAAAATAATGTGCCTTCCTCAATAAGTTGGCCACTCTTGGTTGATGATAGATTGTCCCTCTGGATTTCTTGTGTGGTAGCATGAATCATTTGGAGTTACCTCCAGAGCAGCTGAAAGGCCCCTCTCAGAAGTTATTTTTCCCCTGAAACATCACTGCCATCATGGCAGTGCCCTGTGGGATCTCTCTCCTGTGTAGCCTTGTGCCAAGTATCAGTGGCAGGGTCAGCATTCACATTACACCCACCACTATTGCCAGCACACCAAAACCACCAGTTACTGTTATTAACAATAATAATAATAATAATTACAACAATGACAATAGTAAAAATAATGCAGTGCAAATGCAGCAGACATTAGTATATATTATACATGTGTGTGTGTGTGATACATGCTGACACCTAATGCTGATGCTCTCAACCTATTGCTGTACCCAACCCATAGTGAAAAACTGATCTTCTATTTTGGGATCCTAGTGGAATAATCAAAAACTCCAACATTTTATACATATTCATTTCTCTGGCATTATCGTTGTGTATCGATAACCACCGTCTTCAATCATTATCTTGTCATTGACTTAAACAAGAGCTGCTTACAAGAAAGAGTATATATATATATATGTTTTTAAGGCCATCAAAGAGAGAAACTAGATGCTTGTCTCCATCAGAGCACCAGTTTCATAAATCATTCAGGCCTGTAGTTATCTGTGAACACCGTACCTTTGCCAAGTGCATGCATTTTTCATCAGCTCTGAATAATGACTGTCGGTAGGGCTGGATGGATGATGGAAACGTCTTGTGGCTCCTGTTGGGCTGATTTACAGAAATCAAGTTTTGAAGAGTCCCATTGCAAAGCAACTCACATTCAAGTTAAACAGTGAATGGAATATAAAAATCCTCCAGAAGCAGGAAAAGAAGCACCACCAAATTCAGCTCAAGAGATTCAACAACTCTGTATTTGTACAGCGTAAAAAACGGCACTTAAAGTAAGAGCAGCCACCTCATAGCATTTTTATAAATTATTCATTCCCCTCTCTATACTAAACTGATTGCAAATTTGAAGCAATTATTATCTTCTAAATGGAGAATATCGGTTGATAGAGAGCTCAATAATTACTATGTGTTTACTCAATGGTAGTAACAGCCTTTACCAATTTAGCCATATGAACTTTACTGGGGTCTTTGGGGCAGGGGCTTAATCAGTGTTAAACATTGAGGACCCTTCCAGCATTTGTCCTGAATAATATTTGGGGAATTTGAGACTGAGTACATCCATTCCTTTTTAAAAAAAGCTAATGGTTGTTTTAATGCATCAACGTGTCAGGGTCAGGTTTTTATTAAAAATTATCCTGATATAGTAAGCACACAAGGAATTCAGAAAATATTAAAGTCTGATTAATTCTCCTCCTGAAAGTTTACAGTTAAATATTTATTTTTGCTTTTCTTTTCTTCTTCTGCACAGTTAGTTTTGCAAATATTCTTTAAGAGACTTAAATATATTATTTTTTAAGTGTTAAAATAAGTTATGTTCTCTATGTGAGACATCTTCAAACTCCTCTTGCCTGGGTATGAACAAGGGCAGGGATGATCAGGACAGTGCTCATGCCTGGATCTGCGGAGCAATAATGCAGGATGAGTATTTGGAGATTGGAAGTTTGGTACAGGGAGAGGGAGTAGCCTTCTGTGAGCCCTCCTGTGGCATCTTCCTCTGGGATGAGGCTGTGCAGCACTGGTCCAGGGTCCCGTGTAAACGTCTGACTGGTTTGAACTGTGTCTTCTCAAAAAGAAAAACCCATCACAACTTGATTTTAGTGGAAATGTTTCTGGTTTTTAAGCCAAGAAACCGGGGAAGGAGGGTCACCATGTGATATGTCTGTGTTCCTGAGGTTGACTGCCATCCTGACACCTCCTAGCACCTCCAGGAAGGCGGTTTCACTTTTTCCATTTCCCAACCGTGTTTTCCTTACGCCGCTCCCCGTTTTTCCGCACAGGCGTTTGCTATGCTGAGTTTGGTGTGCGGGTCCCCAAGACCACGGGCTCTGCCTACACCTACAGCTACGTGACCGTGGGGGAGTTCGTGGCATTCTTCATCGGCTGGAACCTCATCCTGGAGTACCTGATCGGGACGGCCGCGGGTGCCAGCGCCCTCAGCAGCATGTTCGACTCGCTGGCCAACCACACCATCAGCCGCTGGATGATCAACAGCGTCGGCACGCTCAACGGCCTGGGTGCGTCCTGCTGTGCAGAGATGCCTCCAGTAATTAGGGCCTGAAAAGTAATTGGAAGCCCGTCAGAAGTCAGACATGGATATTAGGCTTCATTCATTATTTACCGTCTGTCTGGATCTGGTAGTTTGCCTCAGCAGCCTGACGCACAGGCAGGATTGAAGGGGATGGGATACGTGATAATTTGAGCCCCTTTGGGATCAGCTGGCATTTAGAATACATGCACAGAAATAGTCGAATGTCAGAGGGCAAGGGCAGCACGGAAACACTTCACTCAGTGCAAAAACTCTGCTTGGTCCCCTTGGGGCACACACAGAATTTTGTTAGAGAGCAGAAGCTGGTGTCTGCTGTACTGGTAGGGACTGGAGGCTGTGGTGGTCCTGTATGACCAGCAGTTCCAGCAAATGGAACTGTTTTCAGTTCCGTGAATCCTACCAGTAAGCAAACCAACCAGCTGTCCTGTACCTGTGTCATAAAAACTTTATGGCTGATTGATTTTTAATGAGTACTTGGCAGATACACATTATGCAAACTGGGACACAGTCATTGGTTTGCTGTTCTCCCAAAAATTCAAACGGTGTCTTGAGACATCAAGATTTATCACCTTAATTAAACAACTTTAGCTAGTGGAGGCATGGGCCTCTGGAGACCACTTTTGCAATGAGACCAAAGAATTCTGCGGAACTTCAAGGTCTGAGAAGTGTTTAAAACTCTCCCACAGGATTCCTGGATATTCTGTGGATGGAGAGTAACACAACTCTTCTCTCTCACCTAGGGAAAGGAGAGGAGTCATATCCTGACCTTCTTGCTCTGGTCATTGCTGTCATTGTCACCATCATTGTGGCCATGGGGGTGAAGAACTCGGTGGGACTGAACAACGTGCTCAATGTCATTAACTTGGCAGTTTGGATCTTCATCATGATTGCTGGTCTGTTCTACATCAAAAGTGACAACTGGGCTGAAGGGCAATTCCTGCCTTTTGGATGGCCAGGGGTAAGTCCTGGGTGCACGGAGGGACACACAACACCAAAGTGCTGCCACACGCTCAGCTTTGCTCATGGTGTGCACACCCCAATTCTGCTGCACCCTTCAGATCCCAGCCCTGCTAAAACCATCTGTGCTTTGGCCAGAGACCTCCAAATCCCAGGAGTGCAGGCTTGGGTCCAGACCTGTTCTTTCCACCAAACCCAATGAGTACAGCAATGCTTTGCCCTTATCTTCTAACTCCTCTTAGCATAAGCCCAGAACTTTTCCAAAATGTCCTTCTGCAGAGCCAAACTCCACATGAAAGTATCCCCAAGGAAATGCCACTAATTTGGCAATGGAGCAAAATGCTGTGACTATCTGAGACAGGGCACTCCTGAGGGCTGGCTCAGCCTCTGTGGAGCGGGGAGATACTTTTGTTGGCTGGTTTTCAACAACAATGTTCTCAAGCATTTGTTTTGAGCACTTCATAATGCCACCTGCCAGTACTTATTTTATGGATGTTCCCTCAAAGCTTACTGAGAATTTGGACATATTTGGCTTTTTTAGCTTGCTTGCACTGGTTTTTATCCAAGGATGAACAGAGTCTGAAAATATCTTAGCTGGCCTAAACCCAAGATAATTTCTCAGATTTACACTGCTCACTCCATTGGGGTTTTGTGCAGAAAAATAAGCAAGAAAGTAAAGTAAACCAAGAATCTTGATTATTGAAAGTGTCCCAAACTGCCATAGAGTCCCTGCACCTTCCTCCAGTAAATCACTGCCTCTTTGCCAGAGAACGAGGGGAAAAGCACTGAGGCTCACTTGAGAATAGAGGTCGTATCTACCTTTGGGTTGCGCTTAGATTGTTGTAACATACAATAAGAGTGAAAAAGAGAAAATAGAAAATATCTGTTTTGCTCCAATTCAGTGCACCAAATACCTCTTGGCACACACACACAAAATGTAGTTTTAAAAGATAGATGCATACCCAAAACTCAAAAAACTCAATAAGGCAATCTCATCCTTTTCAGCTGGTTCATTGTCTCACAAGTTATTTATAAAAGTAAATCCACCACCAAGCACAAGTGTGAGATCCCCAGGGGCATAGGGCATACTTAAAAAGGATAATTACAGACAGTCCCTGAAAGAGGTGGGTTTTATTGTGTGCAGTATCACTAGACAGGTGAGATGACAGAGGTGTGAAGGACAGGTGGTACCCAGCAAGATGCAAGGGTTTCACAGCTCCAGATCAGCTCACTCACAGCCAGGCAGTCTTTGCCCTGCTCCAGTGTTCCTTTCTTATAAATGTCCTCGTTAATACTGTATATTTTTTAAAACCACATTTAAAGAAAAAATAACCAAACAGTACAAATAATTCCTCATCCAAGTGCTCTGATGTGTGCTCCTAACCTGTCTGCAGCTTCCAAGCAAAACAGAGGTTGTTTGGGAAGCGGCTCACATCTGACGGCGGCTGCTCTCTCCTGCTTCCTCTGCAAGCGGATCTTGCTGCCACATGAGACATCTTGCTAAGGCAGAACGTGTAAACATGTTCCAGATCCTTACTAATAAAAACGGATTTGGGGTGGAGGATTGTGAAAGCAAACCTGAAATTGGTTGATTGTCTGCTCTGTCACTGGCAGGATCTCCCAGTAGATTCAGGCACTGCGTGGGTGCAGGTTTGCAGGGTGACCTGCAGATGCCTCTAATGGCTCAGGTCACAGGTTGAAATCTTTTCCCCAGATGAGACTGGTGGATTAGAAGTGCTCCCAGGGTCAGTCCCCAGAGCTACATGTACACCCCTTGATCTGTGGCCACTCACCCTTTAGCTCAGACAAGGCACAACAGGGCTGCTCTATTTTTCCTCAGCTCCCTCTCCCTGGCTGGGTGCCGCTCTCCCTCCTGACACCCAGATGTTTGATCCTCCCCACAGGTGCTCAAGGGAGCTGCGACCTGTTTCTATGCCTTCATTGGCTTTGACATCATTGCTACCACGGGAGAAGAGGCAAAGAATCCCAACACCTCCATCCCCTACGCCATCACAGCCTCCCTCGTCACGTGCCTGACAGCTTATGTGTCTGTAAGTAGTCCCTACACAGGTGTGAATGTAGATAAATATGTATGTATGCATATATGCATATATATATATATATATATATATATATATATATATATATATATATATCTGTACCATGTGAGTCCCTTCTGGGCACCTGCACAGTGCCTGCCAAGGCTCCTCTCCATCTGTCCCCAGGCTCCTGTCACCTGACAAGACCCCTCTGCCAGCTGCAGGGATGTGGTGGCAGGCAGTTTCTCTTTCGTCTCCAACCACAGCTATTTTGCACCCAGGAGAGAAGCAAAGAAGGAGCAGCAGCATTGCAGCGTCCTTTCTCAGTGTTTCTGGAAAAAACAGTACTGCCTCTGCTGGAGATATGGGAGAGGATCCAAGTGAGGGGAGAGGATCCAAGTGAGGGGAAGGATAGGCAGGGATGGCTGTGTGAGATTGCGCTACTCTGCACCCCAGTAAAAGCATGCTTGTGCTCAGAGATTTCCCTTGCAAAAGAGCAAAAACTAGTTATGAAGGAGAAAAAACACCATTCTGATAATTTCAAAGAAACTCACCTACTATCTCTCCTGCATGGGAGTGAGGTTCTCATGAAAAAAAATTATTTGGCTCAGATAGGGCCAGAGTATTGCTCCAAGCAATGTAATCCGGATTTGGGGTCTGCCTCAGCATTATCTCCCACACAAGAATGCAGCCAAAGTGAGTGTTACTAACCTTGCCAGTCCCACTAGCCTCACCAGTCTCACCAGTCCCACTTGACTCCTGCATCCCCCCTACAGCAAGGTTCAAGCATCCCCTTCTTGCATTTGGGTAGCAGAGACCCCACAGTTTTCTGGATTAGCCACCCTACAGCAAAGTGCAAACAGACCTAACTCCACCATTTTACAGCCTGAGGATCCCCAGCAGCCCCCAGTGCTGATGCTGACACCCCTGTCCTGCTCCTCTCTCCTTGCCCAGGTGAGCATGATCCTCACACTGATGGTGCCCTACGATGCCATTGACACCGAGTCCCCACTGATGGAAATGTTCGTGGTCCACGGCTTCTATGCAGCCAAATTCATCGTTGCCATCGGGTCCGTGGCTGGCCTCACTGTCAGCTTGCTGGGCTCCCTCTTCCCAATGCCCAGAGTCATTTATGCCATGGCTGGTGATGGGCTGCTCTTCAGGTCAGTTATGCCCATGCTGGAATTTATTTTTGGCCTCTTGGGACCTGAGGGGAAATTGTGCTGGTGGGTTTGGGGGTCCCAACACCCCAACAGTGCTGTCACTACAGGGAGCAATGGGCACACACAGGCATGGTGGGTGCGGAATGGGGCACAAGACAAAGCAATATCCTGGAGGGAAAATATCAGGAGTAGTCTACCCTACAGTTTCTCATTTGGTGCTGGTACTAGAAATTCTGATTATATGAGGATGAGTGTTTAATTCAAGACATACTTGCAAAGGAGAGCAGTTCATATGGATGAAAGCTGGGTACTTATTTGCAAGTATCCAAGAGCTCATTGAAGAGTCGGTCAGACCCAGATCCAACTCCAGATTCAATTTCAGCAGTGTTGCCAGTCCCCACCTGGAATCAAAGTTACAAAAAGCAGCAAGAACTGAAGGGATCCCTGAAACTGTCCTTTGCAACCAGGGAAGGGTTGTTGCAACAGGGAACTTCTGTGATTTTAACTTTCTGTGACTGTTCTGCACTCCAGGTTTTTGTCCCACGTCAGCTCTTACACGGAAACCCCTGTCGTGGCTTGTATTGTGTCCGGGTTCCTGGCAGCTCTGCTCTCCTTGCTGGTCAGCCTGAGGGACCTGATTGAAATGATGTCCATTGGCACCCTGCTCGCCTACACGCTGGTGTCCGTCTGCGTCCTGCTCCTGCGGTACCAGCCCGAGAGCGACATCGACGGCTTCGTCAAATTCCTCTCCGAGGAGCACACCAAGAAGAAGGAGGGCATCCTGGCCGACTGTGAGAAGGAAGCTTGCTCCCCTGGGAGCGAAGGAGAGGAGTTCTCTGGCCCACCCACCAACACGTGCGGGGCAAAAAATCTGCCGTCGCTAGGAGATAACGAGATGCTGATTGGGAAATCCGATAAATCCGCCTACAATGTCAATCACCCCAACTATGGCACTGTCGACATGACCTCGGGGATAGAGGCAGATGAGTCTGAGAACATCTATCTCATCAAGCTGAAAAAGCTGATTGGACCCCGGTACTACACAATGCGGATCCACCTCGGGCTGCCGGGTAAAATGGATCGCCCGACGGCAGCCACCGGCCACACGGTCACCACCTGTGTGCTCCTGCTCTTTGTCCTGATGTTCATCTTCTGCTCCTTCATCATTTTCGGGTCAGACTACATCTCTGAGCAGAGCTGGTGGGCTGTCCTCCTGGTCGTGCTGATGGTCCTGCTCATTGCTGTGCTGGTGTTTGTGATCTTGCAGCAGCCAGAAAACCCCAAGAAGCTGCCCTACATGGCCCCATGTCTGCCCTTCGTCCCTGCCTTCGCCATGCTGGTGAATATCTATCTCATGCTGAAGCTCTCCACAGTCACATGGATCCGATTTGCTGTCTGGTGTTTTGTGGGTGAGTCCCAGATTAATTTATTTTCATTTTTTCACTGACACTTTTTTGGAAGGGTGTTGATAATAACAACTTCCCTAATTAGAGTGCACAGGCTGATGCCTGGGACATACCCAGTCCTTCTCACCTGCCATCCTGAAGTTTTTAGAAATCTCATTTTATCCAGCCCCCGAACCACAGCTAAATGGAAAATTACACCTCCAGAAAACATCAGTTTCATGGAAGAGAATAACTCCATGCAAAGGTGACTATTTTGATGGCTTTTTTGATGCAAAGTAGGCGGGCTCTGGCAATTGCCTTGCAGGCAGGTTTTGTACAGAAATCAGCCTGATTTCTTGCTATGTCACCCACATGAGCTCTTCAGCAGCCCACACCAGTATTTCAGTACTGTTTTTCCAAAGCCCAGAACTGCCCAATCCCAGAAGCCCTGGGGAAGTCAGATCTATAGACTGTATCTCCTTTTAACCCAAGTTCTTAACTTTGGGGTAGGGGCATTTTAGGATAGTTAGGCTTTAAAAGACCTTGTAACTAGCTGTATTCACCTCAATTTTCTCACTTTTAGCTTAATAGCTAAAAGTACTAAAAAACTCTATGTACTTTAGATAAGATTTAATAAACAACCAAGTCCGAACGAGAAATCCATCTCCTTCCTGTTTTAGTCCTAACTCTGAGTGAAGGCAGAAGAAAAGAAGATAACCACTTTCAACAGGGTCCAACCCTCTCTCTCTTGCCCACCCCAGGTCTGCTCATCTATTTTGGCTACGGGATGTGGAACAGCACGCTGGAGATCAGCGCCCGGGAGGAGGCCCTGCACCAGAGCACCTACCAGCGCTACGACGTGGATGTCGACCCCTTCTCCGTGGACGATGGCTTCTCCTTCGCCCCCGAGGGCGAGAGCTACCCGGCCTGGGGTCCTTCTGAGGACAAGAGCTTCTCGTACCAGCAAATGGCGGGCAGCAAGGAAAGCCATCGGACAAGTAGCAGGTCGAAAAGCAAAGGCCGGCACAAACCGCCGTCGGATGCTCTGATCGCCAACGACGAGTTGGACTACTCGCCCGAGTAGCAGGACAGGCAGCGGGGCACCACACTGCCCAGGCGATGAGGAAGGGTCCCCGTGGCTCCCCCATCCTGTCTCATCATTCCCGGGTCCTACACCACCACCCTGCTCACTTCTGGGACGTGTCCTGCGATTGCCGTTGACCCCGAACCAAAACCACCCGTGGCCTGTCCCAGCTCCACCAGTCGGGTCTCGCTCTGGTGAATGCTGGCTTATCCCCCAGCACCGGCTGATCTCCCAGCACCAGCTGCACCAGTGCAGGCAATGGAGTGGGAGATGTGCCAAACCAGGAGGGTGTTGAGTGGTGGAAGGAGCCGCATGGCAGGACAAGTCAAATTGTCCCTGGGGAATATCCACCCGATGGCTGCAGCAGTGGGATGTCACTCTAAAGTTTTTGGTAGATTCTTGGCATGCGTGTTTTTTTCCTTTGAACCACTTAGAAGTGATAACTGAGCTAGAGAGGTGGGCAGGTACAAAATGGAGATGGACACACTCTTCCCTGGGAGTAGCCCAGAGATGCATAGTTGGTTCCATCACACAGTGTTTTCATGGCCCGTTCTGGCATGCTGCACAGAGCAGTGCTTCCCCCATGTCTATCCCCACACCCCAAACCCCAATATTGTGATTCAAAATTAGTCCATGTCTCAGTCCAACCTTTAAGTCCCGGCATGGCCCAACACCCCAAATCTGTGGCTGGGAGCCTGATCCCATTCCTGGTCACAGTGCAAGCTGTGACCCACTCTTGACTCAACCCTCTTTGTACAAATGTACACACATTCCTCTGAGCATCACCAGTCTGAGGCTGGGCACTGCTTTCACCACCTTGTGTCTTTTATAAAAATGACTGTGCTGTTATTCCCTCATCGTGCTGGGCACCTTCCAGTGCTCACTGTGCCCTCAGTGCTCCAGACACCCACCCATGCCCTCATAAAACAACAGCATCCATGGGTCAGCCACATCTTGGTGGGGCTAGGCCATGGCTAGCAAATGGAGAGGGCTTGGGGGCTGAAATCTGTCTCCCTACTGCCATCTGCACCTTGTACAATACTCTCTGGTTTTGGCTTGGCTTGGCGGGTGCTGTATGAAAAACACTGAAATGCTGCTCATTCCGTAAGTGTCCATATTTCAGTCTGAAACCAAACAGAGCTGGTGGCTCGCAGGGCAGAGGTGGTCAGCAGGTGGATGTTAAACCCCCTGAACATGGCCATGGCCCCCAGAAGTGCCATCAGACCCCCTGCTGCCAGTGAGAATCATCAGTCAGCAGTGACGGGTTTGGCCAGTGATTATCAGCAGGTCCAGGTGTGGAGCTTTGTGTAAAACACTGTGGAGGAGGAACATCTTTCTGAATAAATAGTAACCAAAACCCATCAGATAGCAGCTCCCATCCTCCCCCAGCTGCCAAAGGCTGCAGATGGATCCATCCCAGGGGCTCCAGCGCAGCCCAGACCAACCCCCAGTACCGTGGGCTGCTGCTGGCATCCCAGGGGACAATTTCACATCAACAGGGGCAGTATTTCCAATATGGAAATATCCTTGTGGATATTGAGAACCATTAATGCTTTGGTTCACTGGATGAGGCTCAGGCTCCCAAAACACCTGCCTGGCACCCTCTGTGGGCAAGCACAGGTGCCAGGACCTGTGCCCTTCCCCAACATTCCTGGGATGCAAGGGCTTGATGGACACTCTCTGCCTGGGGCTGAAAAAGTTTCCCTCTAGCTCCTGTCCCAAACAGTGACAAACTACAGTCCTTTTTCCAGTTGAGAAGACCACTAGTTCTGCAGATCTTAACCTAGAGTGCTCTGGACAAGCCAAGGGAAGTTTGGCCTCTGCAGCAGCTTCAGGGTGGGAGTGACGAATTGGCTAAAGGACCTGTAAGCTTTGCTCTGGCATCAACTCCTGCTGTCCATCCCTACCATGCTTCTACAAGGAGAAATCCTGAGTGTGTTCCACTGAAAAGCTGTTGCATGTGAACCACGCACGGGCCAGCTCAGGAAACCTCTGTGGTGGTGCTGAGCTCCTCCTGTGATGGCCACTGCTCACCCTTGCTTGGCTGCTCTCCTCCTTGATGCCTTAGAAATACCCAAGAGAGATGGCACCTCGCAGGTCTGGCTTTATGTTTTCAGGGAGAAAGACTGATGCTATTTTCCTACCAGCTCTTGTACTATACCATATCCAAGGCAGTCATTTTCGTCCTGCTTCCACATGGTATTTGGGCATCTGCTGAGCCACAAACTCGTGCCCAAGCACCCTGTTGAGTTGAAGCCCGTTCTTCTTGCAGCCTTAATCTCTTGCTAAGGAGCAGTTACCAGTACCAGTGTCTGTCGTCACGTCTGCTCTAGTTATGCTGTATAATTTGGCAAGGGCTTGACCCCTTGATCTTTGGTGTCTGTAGGAACTTCTCCATTGGATCTGAGCAGCCTTTTGGCTGCCCCCAGTCCCATTCACCCATCCTCCTTCCCCTTCCTGGGGAAGTGCTGGGGCAGGATGGCTGTGCCCCATTCTGGACCACCAGGGAACAACATTTGATGCCACAGCACTTCGGATGTGGATGAGCTGCTGCCAGCCCTCACTGTGCTGGGGGTGGGAGCTGTACCCTCCTCCTGAGCCAACAGAGCCCACACATCCCACTCAACAGAGGTGTTTAAGGAGAAGGTGACCAAGCCACTCTTGGGGGTTTGCCAGGGGCCAGGGGCTGGTTTACAGGACCCCTGCTCCCTGTCCCAGGTGGCAGTTCCTGGGACACGTGCGGGTTCAGCCTCTGGGAACTCACATGCTGCCTCTCGTAGCAGCACTGGGCTCTTCAGTGAGCAAAGGCTGAGAAGGCAAAATGTCCAGGTGTGTCCCTCGCCTCTGGGCACTGCTGGCCAGGGGGCTGGGAAGAGGTGCAAGTGCTTGTTTTGCTGTAAGGCCAACTGCAGCCTCTCCCTGCCCTGAGGGAGGTTCTCACATCCCTGAGCCGTCGGGAGGACATGGCAGAGTGGGACCATCCCGCTCCCACCTCTGCTGAGAGGCACAAAGCCCCTCCGTGCCTGCCTGCCCTCCACGGGGACAAGCCCCGAGGCACCAAATGCATGGTACAGATGGAGCATAAATACCTCAAATCTTCCAGGCCGACTCTGTAACGTCTCAGCCCCTCCACAAATTCACTCCACTCGGTCACGACCCCTTGGTCCAAGGCCCAGCACTCCAGCATCCTCCACAGCAGCAAAATCACACCCCAACAACATGGGATGTTGTAAATTCAGCTTGTAAATGACCTTCACTTCGTTTTGTTCAGTCTTTCTGATGTTTATCTTGCTTTTTTTTGCAGGTGGTACTTTCTGGTGTAACAATTTTCTGCAGTTCTGGTATGAAGTTGGTGTATTTGTTAAAAGCAGTTTGTTCTATCCATCTTTTTTGTTTTTGTGGTTTCCAGAAGCCCATTGGTGCATTGTACAATGGGGTCTTGTAGTGTGTCATGAGAAAGAAAAAAATATGCAGATATGTTATGGAGTGATTTTTATTTTCAAATGACTGTGTTGTTGACAACTATACATATAATACATATATATAATCAAGATACTAAGAAAAAAAATCTAAATCTACCAAAATCTGTATATTTTAATAAATGCATAATGCTTTATTGTGTGCCTTTACATTTAAAAATCAAAGAGGAACTAAGGGATTTGTAAAGAAAGCCAGAGACAAAAGTGTCTTAGAATTAGTTTCCATAGTAATGTAAATCTTTTAAATTAAAGACTAAATCAAAAAGTAATCATAAAAAAAAACCCATATAAATTTTGTTAAGCCAATCAGTACCTGAAGTTCTGATATGTCTTCAGTGCTAAACTGAAGCTAAAGATTAACAAAATCTTGCTTTAAGTGATTCAAAAATTCCATTTTAGAAGATCCATTTCAGTGGGTTGACTTTGTTATTTACTTGCAGTGTTGTGAGAGAAAATGGTTATATGTTTACACAATAAAAAAAAAAAAGAAGGAAAAAACCTAAAGCAAATGACCACAGGTTGACTATTGCAGTGCAAAGGCCTGGGGTGCACCAGTGTCATCCCCTCTGCTGGCACTCACCTTTCCTTGGGGGAACTGGGGTGTCACAGCACTGTCCCCTCCCTGCATGGGCAGCAGGGCTGTGGAGAGGCAGACACAGCTGCCTGTCCCCTCTGGGGTGCTCAGGGTCACCAGTGTGCCCCCCAAGGGCTCCTTCCTGCTGCCCCTGTTATCTGGGGAGTGGGGAGCCTGCCAGGTGCTCTCTCCATCATGGGGATGGGATCAAGAGCTCCAGCTGGTGCTGGGGGAGCTGAGGAGAGCTCTGCTGGCCATCAGGGACCATCACCTCCACACTGGGGTGACCACCATGGCTCACAGCCACCCCTCCACACTTGGTGTTAGGAGCAATGTGGAGCAGTTTTTCGATTCAGGAGAATTATATTTGATCCTATTTTGAGGCTTTGGGTCAGCAAATGAGCACTAAAAGCCTTCATGAGCCAATAGTGCCATGGCTAATCCAGACCAAGAGAGCTCTGCAGGGGAGCAGGGTGTTTTGGAGGGGGCACAAAGCAGGTGTTTCAACTTTGATCCTTTAAAAACTAAAAAAGTTTAATGTTCTTTGTGCTTCCTCAGAATACTTCCCCTCTATGGTGCCAGCACTAATACCCCATCACATTCTTGGCCCCATCTCCTTGCACCCCATGGTTGCAGATGTACATTTTTCCTGTCAGCTGCTGCGGGATTGCTTTGCTTTGTTTGGTTTTTAATTCTCTTCCCTGAAATAAAATTTCTTCCTTCCTCTGAGCAGCACTCCCAGGGCCTTTTAAGAGTTGGATTTGGGGTCGGATGCTGGTAACCTGTGGCTATGGGCAGAGCACAGAGCCCCAGCATCATCTACTGCCAAGGATCCCCAGCACCACGTGCATGGGGATCACGGAATGGGTGAGACTGGAAGGGACAAGCTGCATCCTAAGGATGTGGACAGAAAAAAATCCCCTAAACGCTGCCTGGCAGGGCTCGCTCCCAATCAGGTCATGCACCAAAACCCTCCCCCTGGCATCCGACACAGACATTCCCGTGCTTTTCCCTCCCAGCTTGCTGCAGGGCTGTTTGCGGGCAGCGTTCCATGGGATTTCTGCTCCGAGGTGTCGCACGCCGCAGTCGGTGCCGGGGTTAAGCGGGCAGACCCGCGGGCACAATCCACAATCCCCGGGCAGCCTGCACAAGCTGGCACGTCTGTGCCCCCCTCCGCCCGGGGCAGCCGCACATCAATGGCAGCACTGACAGCGTCCTCCGGCTGTACAACAACCGCCTGTGCCCTGCCCGTGATGTCATGGGCACAAGTGTCCTGCCACCGCCCTGGGGACATTGCACAGCGATGTACTGCTCGCACAACAGAGCCGCGTTCAAGGCTGCTCGGTGGGAAAGGCAGACGCTCGGGCTGCTGCCCATCCCTGAGCCAGGCAGGCAAAGGGAGCTCGTGGAGCACAGCCAGCCTCCCTCTGGCTCCTTTTAAACTCTCCAGCTTCCCACGGGCAGGAGGGGAGAGGTGGGAGCTGCAGCATCCCTGCCCGTGGCTGCGTCACTCAGTTTGGTTTCTCCAGCTGAAGCAGATCAAGGACAGTCCAGAATGCACAAAGCTTGACTGACAGCCTTCTTCTCCCATTATTCATCATCCCAAAAAACTTGGTTGCTCAGATCCTTCTCCTGCCTCTCCTCTTGCCCATGTCTGAACAGCAGCTATTCCCCTTTTCCTTCTCTTGGCTTACACAAATTATTTGAATTGAGCTAACATCTTTGGGAACAGATAGAATTTTGTATCAGTGTAATTAAATTGCTGCAGCCTCTGGTAAGGACAGAGATAGATCTTGATCTTACCCAGTTTTAATCAGAACTATGACCTCAGATCAGACTCCTGCTTTAGTTGAGAGCACTTTCAGCAACACGAGGTCTCAACTTCACAGTGCTCAGGGTCATCTCCACCACTTCAGGGGCTTTCTAATTCTTCCCAATATAAAGAAACCTACAAGCAGCTCCTACAGGTCTAATGGGAGCATTGAAAGAACCAAAGGATAAGATAATGGACAGTCATATGCAGGAAGATTACTAATATTTTAAGTATCCTTCATTTAGTGCCACAGCAGAGCAGAATTGCTCATCCTGAACTGCTATAAAAAAAAGAAAAAAAAAAGAAAATCTTCAAAATCATTGGCAAATCCCCGTCATGGAAAAAACTGGCTATGGAAACACACAGGAAGGAAGGAAAAAAAGAAGTCGAAGTTTGCAGGTACTCTGTTATTTATTGTACAGTATTTCACTGAAAGTACAAAGGCATCATCAGTACTCACCAGAATTGTATTGTAACGTACATTATACTGCATGTTAAAATGTGCTGCTTTAACGAGGCAAGATGGAACACAAACTTAGAAGAAAGAAAGAAAGGAGTTTAAAAAATGTAAAAATACATTTTTTTAGTAACTGATCTGTACAAAAGAAAAAAAAAATAAACTAAACCAGAGGGCAGGGATTAGAGCCCCCAAAGTCATTTATAACTATTTAAAAAGGCACTGCTATCTACCATGTCATTAGGACCTTTGGGTTCGGTTTCCTTCATACTGATGACCGTGGGGGTGGGGGAAACACTGTTACTGAAATTATCAGAGTCATACAAAAGTATTTACAGAGAAAGGCAGAAAAATCCCCTCCTCTTGTTCCAGAAGAGAAACATTTGCCCTGTGGGAGAGTACAGCCTTCCTCCCTATCCTCTCTCCCCAGCCCTGCCAGAGCCATGACCTTGAGTGGGGGAAATCAAGCAGTGAGGATGGGGGAGAAGCTGTCAGAGTCCTCCTAACAATGGGAAAGTGTCTCTCTCGTTTCTGTTTTATTGCTTTAAACTCTCCTATAATCAGGGGAGCTAGAAGATAAACTAAAATCCTTAAAACCCACACCACGACCCCAAACCATCCTGGCTGCAAGAAGATGGGGCCGGTGGTCGGGACAAAACGGTGAGGACCAAGAGGTAGGGCTGGCTTGGAGCTGTCTTTCTAGAGAAAGGAGGGGAAGAGACGGGGAGAACAATGCTTCAAACTACCAGACGTTTGTACTGCTTTTCTAAATCTCCCCCTGGGAGCCTGACAGCAGAAGCAAACCCAGGGCACACGAACCCACCAGCCAAAGCATCCGACAGCAGCCGTGGGGCGTCCCTGGGGCGTCTACACGTGAGCGCTCTTGGCGTGGGTGGGCGAGCTGGAGCCGGAGCCGTAGTAGAAGCGGTTCTCGCCGAAGGTCTGCGCGTCTCCCGAGCAGCACACGATGACACAGCCACCGAAGAGGCACAGGGCAGAGCCGATCCAGCCCGTGTACAGCGAGTAGCCAAAGCTCATGATGGTGGTCTCGCGGTGGGCGCACACCGGGAACCAGATGGTGGCCACGACGCCGCACATGGCTGGGGACGGAGGGAAAGGACAGGTTAGGGGTCTGAAGTGGAGGGGGTGACACTCTGGGACACACGTGTCTGGGGACAGAGAGGAAAGCCATCCTGTAAGAGTTTGACGGAGAGATGGAGACTTTAGGCGGCTTTTAAAATGTTGTTTGTTGTATAGATGAGGTGGCAGTAGTTGAGGGTTGTGGGTGAGCCTACAGCTGCTGGCTATAGGTAAGCTGTGTGTTTTGAAGCTTTTTTGGTTCTGGTTACAATACATTATATACTTTTTATTACAGAGTATCTTAATACATGCCTTGTAATTAAAACTTTTACTATTACCTACAGCCTATTAAAACTCTTAGCATTACCATTTTTATGTTACTATATTTTAATCTCAAAATGTTAGTATGTTACAGTTTAAACTAGAAGTTGTTTTTTAGGTTTTTTGTAGTGGAAAACTTTGAGACCTGTTTTCTGCTTGAAACACTGGCTTTCTTGTTTGCCTGTAAAAATCTTTTTGCTTGGTAAAAACATCTTTAGCTTGAAGTGGATGTATCCTTAGCTCTAAGTCATAAAAACTCTTTTCAACTCACTTGCTCTTTGCCTTCTCGTTACCCAGTAAAACTAGCTCAGTAATTTTTTTCTTCTATACCAAAACTTGCTATTATTTTTATTTCTTCTTCAAATTCCACATTCAAAGATCTTTCTGTTATACATACATATCTGTGAAACCTTCCTGTCAAATCCTTATCCTTCCCAACACCATCCCTCTTCCCTTCCTGTTCCATGGTCCCACCCAGAAGCAGTGGCATCAGGGCTGGGTCCAAGAGATCTCCAAGCAGGAGGCAACATGGGAGCCTCAGGGCTGAGAGATGGAGAGAGAACAGCATCTCTCTCAGGCACCAACAAGAAGGAAAAACAACTGCTGCCTGACACAATATATTTATTAGAAGGGAAAGAGATTTGTTCTCCAGAAATACCTTTAAAAGGGAAAAATGAGAGTCATCCCTGAAACTGATGTTCTGGAGAACTGCAGAATTAGGAATATATTAGATATGAAGCAAGGCCGTGAAAACTACGTGGATCAGTGAGAGAATAAAATCAGTAGACCAGTGTGAGCTGGTTTAAATCCCCATTTCCACATGGACTCACTTTCTGTGTCCTCAGCCCATGTGACTCCTCATCATTGCAGTGGCTCTACCGAGTCGTCACATAAACAGCACCAAAATGTCCCAGCACTCTAACACAGAGTGGGGTTTATGAAATACGAGCAGAAAATGAGCAGGGACAAAATAAGCAGCAGTTAGGCATTGCTGGGGTTTTTTCATGGAAAAGGAAATGTCTCTCAGCTCTGGAAAACAAATTCTACTTCTCTGTGGAAAATTTCTATCAAGCGATGGGGACAAATGCAGAAAGGCTCTCCAGATATTTACTGAATTGAATAAAAATGGGACCTAAAGAGTCTGCAGAAGTGAAAACGGGATCCTGCCTAGAGACTACAGCGGGTCAAAAAATGACTGCAGGCTTCACATTTACTTGATATTCCGTAGGGTTTTTTTCCACAAAAAGCCAGAAGGCAGCTGCAGTGGTGCTGTGAGGTGACATCTGAGGGAGACAGTCCCCACAGAGTCCCCACATGCACTGAGGGCAACGGGAGTTGATGGTGTTAATCACCTCCCAGGAGCAGGTCCTAAAAAAATACTCCTTGATGGCCTGTACATCTGAGAAGAATTAATCTGTCAATATTTACTTGCCTCCAGGACAAGCTGTGCAGGACTCCATCCTTGTGGCTATCAGAGAATCAGAGCAAAACAATAACAGGACCGTGGCAGCATTACAGATTTCCACCAACCGTGTTAAAAGGTATCTGGAGGCAGTGTCAGAAAGTTAAGGTTGCAAGAGGGAAAAAGAAAGGGGTGAGATTAAAAATAAAATTGTTTGGTTAAAGCAGAGAATAAACTGTAGCTCCTGGCCGGTACAGCAAAAAACCCATCCCCAAAGCTGCACTTATTGTGAGAGAAAATATTTTCTTATGGAAAAGAGAAGAACATTTGAAGGATGCTTATAAAGCCAGAAATAATTTTGGGCCTCCTCAAAGGAAGGGCCCCGCAGCTTTGGAAGGAATTTTGAGACGGCAGGAAGGGGACAAGAGCATTTCTCCTGTGTGTGGAGTGGTCCTGCAAACAGCTCATGAACCTCCAATGCTTTAAAACAAAAATGTATCAGTTGGGAATCCACAAAGCATTCTGATGGGCTCTGGGAACAAAGCTGCTTTGTTGTCCGAAAGAACACAATCATCTTTTCTTTCTCTGTCAGCAGTAAATATATATATATATATTTGTCTATAGACTATAAGAGCCTTATCTCTCCAGACCCTCCCCCACAAGACAAGACCGAAGAAAACACTTTCACTGGGGTGAGAAGAGCTCTCAGGGATGCTCACACAATGGCATCTCTTGTGCATGTGGCTCCACTACATGTAAAACCACCTTATTTTAATGCTGACAATACCAGAAAGCTGTGAAACACAAGCCAAGGACTTTGCATGGGTTCACTTGACCTCTCTGTCCTCGGAGGCCACCAGCTGCTGTCAGTCACCAGTGACCCCGTTGCTGAGCAAGAGAAATGCCCTGGAACAGGACTGGGTTTCATTGCTCTGCATAGATTAGGTTGGGCTGTAAATCCTCTGAGGAGATGGGAAAAGAACAGTCAGCAATTGCAATATCTCTCTGTGGGCCCAAATTTTATACTGGTTGTACCACAGGGAAAGGCTGGGGGAAAAAAGGTGATTTGACAAGAAACCCAAAGAAATTGGAAAAGGAGTTTTAGGGCAAGTTTCAAGTTCTAAAGTGGCTGCCTACATGGAAAAGAAGTGTAGATAGAAGTTGTTATCCCTTCTCTTGTGTTAATGTCAGACACCCTTTGCCTCTCTCTAAAGAAGAAATCCTCAGACAGTAGAGCTGCTCTAGCCAATATAGTCTAGCAGGAAAATAAAAGAAGGTCTGCAAAGAGAAGGAATATTTTCTATTAGAGCAGCCAAGCCAATTTAGTTGGGAAAACAGGCCTGTTTTGGGGCATATGTGTGGAAATCCTGCCTGCTTTTTGCAGCTGGAGTAGGCAATCTTGTAAAAGCCACTGCCTCTACATAAAAAATCCTCTCAGCATTCATGCATGGCATGAGTGTCCGTGCTCCATCAGATTGCTGTGAATCCACAGGGATGTGTCCCAGCTCCCAGTGTTTCCAAGTCTTTTTTAACTGTGGTTTTGCAGTGGCTCAGTCTGCTGAGCTGAAACCCTTAATACTCAGCATCAGAGATGTGTTGGAGTCAGAAGGACGTGCACAGAGACAAGAAGCAGAGAAGGTGCTTGGGGAGCTGGGGGAGAGGGAACAGGATTGTTCTAACTCAAGGGACAGTGAGTCCCTGCCAAATTCCTTAACAGTAAGTTAAAGGCTTTCTGCAGAAGAAAGAATACTTTTCTTTCGCATCTAAATTTAACTATTCTGAATTGCTGACTCAAAGTCACACGGATTTCTCTTTCAAAACATTTAGTTGAAAAGAATAGATACCATTTTTTTTCTGTGTTCAAGGCAAAGTTTTTATCCTGATATCTATGGTTTTACAACTAAACCTCATGCAGCCTTCAGAAAAACTCATTAACATCCTTTATCTAGTACACAATGACTTATTTTGTAGTAGCAATTCCCACTAACATATATTTCATCTGTTTTCCAGTGTCTGAGTCCTTGTCCTCCATCAAGAAAATGAGAAAATGCCCCCTTGGTTACCAGCAAGGGGTCTCCAAATTAGTATCAACAACAGGGGCTGGGCCAGGGTTTTTCCATCAACACCAAAGTGTGAAATGTTTTCATACCAGCTCAGAGCAAACCTCTGCTGACGGTTGTTTTCAGCCATAAATCAATTCCCTTGGTCAGATAGGATCAAGCAAAGCCATAAACACATCAGCAGCAGAATAGCAGGGTGTGCACACAGGTTACACTCTGGCAGCCTGTGATTATCAGTGGACAGAAAAATCAATGGAATATCTGAGCCCATTGTTTTCCTGGCAACTGTTCAGCTTTTTATATATATAATTTTTTTTGGCTCTGACCTGCGTTTCAATTCCTGCTTTCCCTTATAACAAATTTCAGTGACAAACTGCCATCCCTTCCCTGAGCAGCAAATGAAGGTTGCCACGGGGCCAGCTCCCCTGTTTGCACCCCCACTCCCTATTTCTGCTGCATTAGGGAGTGTTTTGGGGGCCCATTTTCTTTTAACCAGAGCTCTGGCTGTTGCTCTTCCCTAAGAGGAAAAGTCTGGAGCCTGTGAGGTTGTGGAAACCCTGAGTGAGAGTTCAGTGGCCGGAGGGTGAATAAAAACAATCCAGGGCATGTTATTTCTAGAATATAATGGATTTTAATTCAGTATTGTGTCTTTCAGGGCCTGATCCATGCTTGTTAAATGCTCTGGAATGGTGACACCTCATCTTGAAACTAACAGATCATTAATCAGCGTAAATAATGTCAAAGTCCTAAACTCTCTACATTATTCTTCTTCCAAAGGGACTGTCTTGCCGATGAGCCTGGAAAAAAATGGGCTTTGTAAATGTGAATGTGGGCTGATTTGCTCTTACTTTTTTTAAAAAACGCAACCTAGGAGCAAAATAAGCTTATTTATTCTTCATTTGTGATCTGCCATAAAGAGCATTATTGTAATTGTGACTAAAACATTGTGACCAGGCTGCTGATCCCAGCCCAGATCATTCAGAGCATCAGGGACACCAGTAAATCATTCACCTGTAGGTGCTTCAGAGCTCACAGGGGTGAAAATCAGTAAGATCTGGTCCAAATCTGACCCAAAGAGCGTTTGTCTGCCAATGTCTCCGTAAAACAAATGTGAGAGATGTGATCTCTCACGTTTCCTTTCCTCATAGGATCTACCTAATTGGAAAACCATGTTCTGAGGCAGAGTGGAACCTGGTTTATGGAGCACCACGACTCTCCATCCTCCCCTCACATCTGTTCTCCTCTCTGGTGTCCCACTGCAGCATGACTGGGATGGGATGGTGGCACATCAGACACCAAACCCTGGTGGGACACTGCAGCAAAAAGGATTTCACTTGTTCTAATACAGTACCCAACACTGTCACTAAAATTTGTCATATATGAGCTGGTCCTGTCACCCCTTTGGGATTTTTAGGGACAGTCCTCCTGCCTCCACATCTTCAGCCATGCAAGTAGGGCTGACCTGCAGCATATTTCTCCTTGACTGGAACCGAAATCTTGTGGCTTTTGTACAAAGTGCAGCTCTGCTGGGCCTCCCTATCCTGGGCAGGGCAAATCCATCAGAGCAGACTTCTCTAGCACTAACATTTCATTCACAGGCAGAAAACATCCACTTTTTCTTTCATTTCTCCAAGCCCAAATATGTGACTCAAGGTTCCAGGGCAAGGATGAAGATCACATTCCAACATGGCTATTCATAATTGGGATGGCCTATTAAGCTCTATAAAGCAGATGTTAGGACTTCCAGCTGTGCTCTTGAACTCCACAGGCACTAAGAGGGTCCCTTGGACTCAACCCCTCAGATTTGGGATGTATGGACTTGTGCTAACCACAAAGTGATGGAGGAGGGATGACTTGCATGGAAGGAGCAACCAGGGGACAGCCCTTCCAAGTGCGCAGCTATATCCAGTGCCCACTTGAAAAAAAAGAAGAAGAAGAAAGAAGATGGGCATGATGTCAGTGCTGGCTGCCAGCGAGCAGCAGAGCCACACAAAGAGGCCACTTTGCCTCTCCCCTCCTCCTCTGCACAGACGGGTGAAAACAAGGCCCCGCAGGCTGTTCTGAGATGACGAGGCCTCAAGAACATGCAGGTGTTGCATGGGGGACAATGAGCTCCACAGTCTGTGCTGCTCAAAACAATCTCCTCCACAAGCACCAAGGACGGGAAGAAATTCCCAGGGGAGTTTGGAGGCCAAGGGAGAGGCTGGCAGAGGGGGTTGGGAGGCGCAGAGGGCATGCCAGCCCTCTTCCCGTGCCAGTGCCATCCCTCTTGCCATGTCTGTGCCACCTCCACACTCCTTCCCCTGTGATTACCACAGGACCACCCTCATTCAGGGAGGGCTTCCCTTCCCACATGCCTCAGCTTACTTTCCCTGGATGTCCAGGGAATATTTGGAGGATCTGCCTTCCCTATAAGTAGCTTGGAAGTTTAGACTCTTTCCCAAAAATCACTTCCAGAGTGAACCAGCACAATCCATGCATGCAGGCACTGCCCATGTACAATGGCATTCAGAGAGAAGCCGTGCCTGAGGACTCCACAAGGCACAGACAGAGGGATTCACAGCCCTCCCTCCAGCCCTGCCTCACCCCCTGCCTCCTGCCCTTGTCCTCCCACTGCTCTCCGTGCCTTTTATCCACCCAGCAATGCTGGAGAGCTGCAGGGCCAGCCCAGCCTGCACAGACCCTTCCAGGAGAACACGCTCAGCCCGCCTGCACCGTCCAGGAGCAGGGCACGGACTCCAGCCCTGCAGGTGCAGCTGGTGCCTTACCCAGGAGGATGATGAGGATCCCTCCCAGCTGGGAGCGCCGGTACTTGGCAGCCCCGGGCTCGTGGCCCATGCGGATGCAGGGCAGGACTGTTATGAGGAGGAAGATGGCAGGAAGGCCCAGCACGGAGGCGGCGATCATCAGCGCTCGACAGGCTTGGACATACCCTGTGGGCAAGGCAAGGCAAGGGGATTTTATTATCTGGCACAAGAAAAGGAGGTTTTGGACAAAAGCTGCTGTTTGATTAGAACCCAAGACTTGCACGAGAAATGAGTTAATCCCTGTGTAAACATTAGATCTTCACCAGGCGTAAGGCAGCGAGGCTGCAGTGCAGTGGGGAGTGTGTGAACATGGGATGTGCAGGCTCACAGTTTTCCAGCAAACAAACAGCACTGCCCAGAATACACAAGCTCTTCCCAGAGTGACATTCAGAAATCATGGGGCTGGAAAATACGGTAAGGGAAGGTAGGAGAAATTTTCTCTAGGAAAGAGTTTTCCTATATGTTTTCATAGCGAGAGTTTGATTAAACAGCAAGAATTTAAAATCTTCAATATTAAATAACAGTAATTTAAAGCCTCAAAGACTGTCCTGTCATTCAGAGAGCTGAACAGTTGAAGACCCACTACTGACACTGCAGGTCCATGGGATGCTGCCAGCAGCTGCCCCGAGGCAATGAGCACTGGTGACCTGGGAGGAGGAGGAGGTGGAAGTGGAAGAGGAGGAGGAGGTGGAAGAGGAGGAGGGCCATCCTCACCCACAGCCACATCTCAGCACTGCACCCCAGAAGCTCAGCCTGGCTGAGGGGTTTCAGAGGAGATCCATGGCTTGGGCTGAGTGCTGGCACAGCCCTTCCTTAGGGAGAAGACTGTACCTTGCAGAGCTGCTTGAGCTGCCATGGCCAAGGGCCACGTTATCCCTCTGGATCCCTACGGACATCACAACATCCCCTGGCACTTCATCAGCTCCCATTCCTCTCCTACCTGTCCCTGTGCACCAGGCAACAGGAAACAATGAGCACCAGGGGCTCTGGGGATGCTAGGCAGGACCATGACATTTTTGCAACTCTGGGAGGGTCTATGTATCATAATATATGATTTATGATATATGATTTTAAAAATATTTTATACAGTATGTATATATAAATTTTATAACATATATTTCATATGTAATGTATATGAAATATATAAAAATTACATATAGGTAAATTATACCAGGTCATTAATTGCACCCAAAAGGAAAAGGATTAATGTCATATTTGCCCCAGTGCTGGTGACCTCCCTCAGTTTTCAGGACAGTCTCAGCACTGTGAGTGTGCTGGCTCTCTGTCCCCTCTTATTAACAGAAAGAAGCTGTCAGATGCAGACATGGAATTTCAAAATGCTTCAACCAACAGCAGCAAAGAGGGACCTCGAGCACATCCCACTGACACACAGGTACAACACCAGGAATGAGGATTTTTCTGTTTCTGGAAATGCAGACACTGCATGTATTGAATATTTCCTTGATTTTTTCAAGAGGAAATGTAAAAATTTTTTTACCTGAGGAGTTCAGGGCATAAAATGAGACCCTAAACAAAAGAGATTGCTGTACCCAGTGTGGATTCTGTGCAATCAATCCCATGTAAATGAGAATACAAACAATTCATTTTAAAGACTTGGCTCAGACAATGAAAGGCTCTAAATATATTTCAGCTATTTGGCACACCAGGATAAATTTCCCTCTCATGCCAAGCTGTGGTTATCAAACAGGCTACAAGTAGAAACATCCTGGTTTGTGATTTGCTTCTGTTTGAGGGAAGCTTTGCTCACTGTTACTGCAAGATCCATTCACTTATTTATTAAGTTGCATTCACTAACGTTTCTTTGGGGCAAAACCTTCCTCTGTCTTCTCTGCTGGATCAGATTTAACAACAGTAGCAGTAAGGAAGGCAAACTTACTAAAATAAAAGTAAGCACATACAGAGAAAGGGAGAAAGAGAAACTCAACATTGCTAAGCTCTGTGTGACACAGACCAAGCTCTGTAACAGAGAGAAATTCAATCTTTTTAAGCTCTTGTAAAATTATTTTCAAAATTTAAGTCAGTAAATAAGCAAAATGAAAGAAAATGACAAGGAATGATAATTTCTTGCATCCTGCCAGCTTTGAGAGAGGCACCTTTGACACGGTAGAGGAGTTGCAATCTAAAACACAGCAGAATGAAGTGCTACAGAGTGAACAGTGATTGAAACTGGCCAGCTCACAAACCAAACTTACAGGGACCAGACCTCACAAAACTTTGTCAGGTTTAATTAGCTCAAAAGATGTATCAATGCCGATTAAACACCTTGCTTAATTTTTGCTTTGCAGTAAACTAGATGAATGTTATTATACCATTAAAAAATATCAAGTTAAATACAGTTAAATCAGTTTGCTGTGTAAAAGTTCTGTCTTGCCTCAGAGTCTGTGGGAAGCACAAGACCATCAAGACTAATGATGATCTCCTGAAAGATTAAAAGCCGTAGCAGCATTAATAATAGATGCTGAAAGATTCATTATGCTCCAAATCACTTTAAGGAATCAAACCTTAACATTTGTAACAGTCCTCCATCCCCTTGAAATGTATTTTATCTCTATTACAGCTCAGCGTGCTCTGTATGTTTCACAGTGCAATCCAGAGACAAGATGTGAAAGGAGCAGTGAGATTTTACTATGAGCAATGATTAAACATTGACTGGGCTTTAGTTAGCCACAGAAAACACGAGTACGATTAAAACCACGTGTAAATCAGTGAGAATTATGTTAAGAGCTATCATCCACCTTATTTAGTGCATTGAATGAACCATCTCCTGTGCTGAGGAAGATGAAGGAGCTTCACCATCACCTCCTGAGCTGCTCTGGGCAAGGCTTCAGCCCTCCCTGGGGATGGAAGGGGAGGATGGGACACACTCACCTGGCAGTATGAGGATGTCCACGAGGGGCTTGCAGTGATAGAGACCTGTTGCCATGACACAGTCTGCCCACAGCCCCTTGGATCCCAGCTCATCCATCTTCCTGCAGGTGGTGATGGTGTAGCCGCAGGTCACCACCCAGTCGTTGGTGGCCGTGGCCACAACCACCCCGATCCACCCTACAAAACTGCAGACAAATCCAGCCAGGTGCAGGCAGGTGGCCACCATCTCTGTCCTTTGGTGGGGAGAGCTGGACAGGACAGTGCCCAGGGGGGTCGGCCCGGTGAGATCCCGGCTGCTGGAGCGGGAGGGATGGGGTTTGGCAGGACGAGGTCCCTGGTGAGGCTGTGCTGCTGCGAACACTCGGCTGTGTCTGCCCAGCTCCCTCCCTGGGAGGGGTCAGAGCTGCCTCCAGCCCCACAGCGCATGGGAGGAGCAAGGGGGGAGCCCCAACTTCTGCCAGAGCATCCGGAGCGTCCGGGGGGAAGGAGGGTGTGGAAAGGAGGAGAAGCACGATCACACCCAGCCGTGCTGGAAAAACAAACCAGAGGGGCTTATTCAAATGCAAAGAGCCCGGCTATTCGAAATTTAGCGCAGAGGGAGAAAAATTAAGGCAGTGTTGGCGAGCTGAACTTTAATAGTCACACTGGTACCTCCTGATGGGAAGACAAGGGGAGAAATGTGATGGGCAGAGTTAAGAGGTGGAATTGATCACCTCACCAGAGCCATCAGCACACCTGCAGTAAAGGGACAAAATCAGTCCTGGGTCTTTCCTGATGTTTCTAGTAATTGTAAAAATATGAAAGACCCATCACTGCTTTTATCTCTGCTGTGCATGGGATTTCAGAAGTATTTTTAACTCTCGCTGAGCCTTAAATACATGTTTAACAGCACTGTAATCCCACTTTTGAATCCTCAAATTAAAATGAGCAGCTTTTAACTCAGACTTTTAGTCTGAGTAAATTTACTATACAGATTTTAGTACACTTGATAAAACAGGAGCACCCCACTTCAAAACGCCAGAGGTGGAGAAACTCCACATCCTCCCGTTCTGCATCATGGGAAACAGGCGTGCAGGACACGTTCCTAACTTCGTTATTTTTATTTTATTTTATTTTATTTTATTTTATTTTATTTTATTTTATTTTATTTTATTTTATTTTATTTTATTTTATTTTATTTTATTTTATCTTCACAGCACGTATGTATGTTCTCGTGTGCAGACACATCCCTGAGAGTGTTCCATGGCTGTGTGTCCTCCTCCAGCGCTGCAGGTTCTGCGAAGGGAAGGTTTGGGACGAGGTGGATGCTGCATGCCTGGAGAGACCACTAGTGGAGAGCTGTCTGCGGTGCAAGGGCAGAGAAAAGGGATAAGAAAGTGACAAAACAATGAATTTCCTTCACTCCTAGAGCTGTCAGTGAGAAAGAAATACTGGAAACGCCACTCCGAGTTTAAAGTGCTAGGAATTAAATATATCCCGCTCCTCATCCAAGGGGTTTTTTTGCCATTCTTTAACAAATAAAAAGAAAAACACGAACGAGAGCATCCTGAGCTTCATTTGTCACCTGCTCCTTAGATGCAAAATTCAAGGACGTGAGGTCACAGTTTTCTGTCAAAGCTTCATCTGAACACTGGAGCACTACCAGTATAGTTGAAAATTCTTTTTCAAGAGAAGCTTTTACAATAAATATAAATTTAATAGCTGTTTTCACATTTGTATTTTATTGTTGATTACTCCTTGGGTTTTTTCTATACCTGGTTTATGGTGTTTCTGTGAAGCCAAGCTGCCTGCTGGCCTCCCATGAAATTTCCTGATGTGATTCCATCTTCCTGCATAGCTTATCCTTCTACTGCACCCACCTCAGGTGGAGTGTGCTATTACTGATAACCAAACACAAATTTACGTTGTCTAGGGCTCAATTCTAGATGGATTTAATTTCCCACCCCCCAAAAATATTCCTGCTTATTTATTTCTCAGGAGATAAACTTGTCACCTCTTGGATGAAACTAGTGTTGTTCCACTTCTTGGACTGAGCAATTGCATTGGACAGATCACGTGTCACCTCTTGAATTCAAAAGGAGATGACAGATTTCATCCCAAAGCTGAGGTCTGGAATCGTTTTATGGTGATAGTGCAGGCACACCTAATGCACAGTTTAAGTATTTTTTAAATGCTGCAAGGTATTCATTGGCATATACATCCTTCTGTAATGCAGCCTCCTACATTTGTGGTTTCCTTAACCACAAAAACTCCATGTTTTCCTTCACAAACGTATTTATCAAGGAGTGTGCAGGAGCAAGGAGTAAATTTGACACTTTGGTAACCAGCACTATCCAACAGAACTCGAGCTGGTGCCCACAGGGCACAGTGTGAATTATTTCATTAATGTCAATAGAGACAGGAGACGTTTACCATTTTGTCAGCGTTATAAATCACACCACCAACAGTTAAGTGAGTATAAGTTTGTATGAGGCAAGTGGACAATGATTTACAAGATCAATAAAATAAGGAACAAGAACAACTTGCCAGCTATGTGCCAAATAAGCGGATACACTTTGGGCAAGTCTTAAAAGCTGTCTTTTTAAAAGCAACCGCTACACAGGCATTTATTACAGCAACAATGTGAGCTCCTTAAAAAATCGATCTTTTTACCCTTCACACCCAGAGTTTTTCCTTGATCTGCATTGTTCTCTCTGACAAAAGACAGGCTGTTGCAATTAGTCATAGCTACCCAAGCTATCAACACCCCAGGGCTTTCTCATCCAAATGACTCACCTTGAACTTTTTCTTTACATTTTCAGCCTCATTGTTTCTTCCCTGTTCGGAAATACAGCAGTATAAAAAAGCAAGATGGGATGCAGAAATAAACACGTTTAAGAGGTTGAGCTCATCGTTGTTATTTTCATTTTTATCCTAATTCATGCCACTCCTTTCTCTCTTTATCTGTAAAATACAAGCAAGCCCGCGGTAGCATTAAGGGTTTGCAAGTACATGAAATATCATCAGGATTTCCTATATGGGAGAGCAGCTCCTTGATACAAGGACAAAGTATTTTTGCACTGATTTGAAGGGAAGAAAAAAAAACCCCAAAATGTGTGTGAATGTGCTTTCTTATGCATCAAGAAAAGGTTCTCAGTATGAATAAAATCCTCCAGAAAATCTCCAACATATTATTTGTAGCAAAAGTTATATTTTACTACAATATAGAGAGCGTTTAAGCGACCAAAGAACCAGTTTATTGTTCTAAGTGGTGGAAATTCAAGGTAAATTAAAGACTCGTGGAAGAACATGCAGCTTAGAGAAACTGCTCCCTCTTTTCTCCTCCATTGCTCCTTCCCTCTTCTACTCTGATTTTTCTGCTATTTAAGCTCCTCGATGCTACACAAAAATGTTAAGGTAGTATAATCACATGGCTTACAAAAACTAAGAACTCCTGAGAGTTACTCACCATCAGCAGTAACTATTTTTTCAGCAAATAGAGTAAAATTCTTATTTCAACTTTGTATAATCTCAGCATTTCATCTGGCAATGTGTGTTTTCAATCTCATTTATTATTGAGCTATGGAAGAGTTGTGAACAACTCACACATTGCTTGAGCAGTCAAGCAGCAACAAAGCTGGGCACCAGAGAACTTGGCAAGTATGCAGAGTTCTATTTTCAGGTATAAACACCAAATTTGTGCCAAGATACATAGAAAGCTTGGTGCCAATACCTTTAGAGAATCTTAAAAGCTTTAGAAAGTGGATCCATGGGGAGGGATGGCTTTGATCTTGCATATTTTGCTTAAAATAATTTTTAGAGAACTGGGGACTTGCTGCAGGCTGTGGGAGCTCTGCTAACAAGTTTTGGTGTAATCAGATTTTAATTTACTGTAATCAAAGCAAGGAAGGCTCTGTCCTTAGAAAAGCACCGAGTTAAACACCTTCGAAGAGCCAAGTTTAGAAGTCAGTGTTCAAAAATATGACAGAGACAAGGGTTCTGACATTACAGTTCTTTATTTGTTTTTGAGTCCACGATCTATACAGGTATTTACAAAGCATGGAAATGGATAACAGCACAAAATACAATTGAGGTATAAGCTAAGAGCACAGTATGTCATGTTTCAATAAATATAATTCAAAATTTGTAAACTAAGTGACCAGATAGATGCATCTTGTCTACTAAAACCATATAAAATATCTGTTAAATCTCACGTGAGGTAGAGGACAGTTTTGTGTGTCATGTAATGCAACCACAGCAACGCTGACAATAAGACTGTACATCATTGGCAAAGTATTAAAAATTGTTGAATGCACTGATTCTTTTTCACAGGCTTTTCCTATGGTTTCAGAACAGTCACTCAACCTGTTGCCTTGAGCTAACACAACTTGGTTGTTTTGCAGCTACTTTCTGTCATTTGAGAGAATTATACTGGCATGTCAACAGCAATAAATACTTTAGAGAGTGAGGATGAAAACACAAAAAATGTTCTGTCAATCACAGAAAGCAACGTGATGGCAACGAAATATTTCAGACCAACTTTTTATTATTTCCTAGAATTTGTTTAAATACAGTACAGCTGTGCTTTCCTTTAAGTGAGGTATCTCTTAGAAGAAAAAAAATTCAATTGATATCGTTACACTTAATTAATTTTCAAATAGCAAAATTTTATACCGTGTTTGCTGTGCTTGATGAAGTGCTTAAAACTCATTTTTCAAGCATTTTCCAACTGAACCACTAACCCTGAAAAAAACAATTTGCTAAGTAATGGAGACACACTATAAAATCATCGTGCAATTTGTAAGCAGTAACTGCTTTCACAAAAGCTAAAAAATGACTGTATTTTTTAAATAGATATATGCAGCAAAAATTCTACAGGCTTTCTGTAAAGAAAACCAACGAACACTCACACTACAAATGTAATGAGCAAAAAGAAAATTAAAATTTGCAGCTTTCTGCTGCTTACTATCAATGGCTTAAATAAAATTATCAAAATATTGCAAGCACAGATTAATAGGTAGGAGAAATTATACTTTTTGTTGACTTCACCATGTTATAGAAAACTCTGTTGTGTGGATTAATGACACGAATTAAGTGCAGAAAAAAATACAAAGTTGTTATCTTTACTGACAATCAAAATATATACTCTACAAACAAGTGAATTTTAGGAAGCTGACCACGACAGCATTTCAAGGCCAACTTCCCAACTAATGCTAGGAAAGGTTTCCAAAAATTTCATAACACATTCTAGCTATCCCCTCCCCCAATACAAAACAAGAATGTATGAATAAAACATTGTGACTTCTAAAATATGGGCCAAGACTTATTTCTTTTCAGGCCACCAGTAGCTTGATGCTCCCACCCAACTTTTCCTACATCACTAATTGCATTATGCCTTTACTATGTACAGCTGGTTTTACACCTAAGCTATCAATATATTAAATATAGAATAAAATTAGTTTAAGAATGTGAAACATAACTACATTCATCTAAATATTCAAACTGAATGATATGCTTTACAAAAACTAAAACACAGACTTAACTAAGTTTGGAGATTTAGATAAAAATCTCTTTTCGTTGAGGAACACCTGGTTACATTGTGAGTGAGGGTGTTTCCAGACTGCCAAAATTACAAGAGTTTTACCCTCTAAGCTCTTCTATTTTATTGATTAAAGTGTACAGAGCATGTTAAAGTTCTCTTTTATAAAAGTATAGGAGCAAATTAGGTATTCACCTCAAATCCTACTTATTCCAAAAGGTGCACTAGGCAACTTCCATCTTGGTGTAAGTGTTTAATAAAGCAACTTTCAAATTATAGACAATTTTAGGACTTTGTTCTACAGGCTTCATGTCACAACTACCTGGGAAAATTACTTCTTGCCTGAAAAGGTCAGCAAGCAATGACTGAAGACAAACCAAACAATACATAAAATGAGCATGCTATGACTAAAAGCAAAGACATAATTACTGATTTAGTCTCTACCATCAAGTGCGCACTTAAGTGAGGGCCCTCAAATGTGCATTCCAAGTTCCTATGTCAGGCTGTAAAATGAACCATTCAACAGAATTAGGATTAGGTAGCAAAAAAAGGTCAACATATACTTATTCTAAAACTTAAGAGCATTATTTACAATTTACTAAAAAACTATCTTTCAGAGACTGTGAGCACACAAAGGTCTATGGCACATTTATGTATACATTATTACTTAAAATCAGTATAAAATTAAGTCTACATGTATGAAAATTGTTCATGTTACATCAAGCCTGAAAGTAGTATTTAAGAATTTTAAGAGGATTACAATAATTTAAAATGCATTCTAACTTTAGATTAACTAAATGGAATATTTACAAAGCTACTTTTAAGTCATTTTAATAAATGTTCCATTGGCTTTACCAGCCAGATGTTCAAAAAACGATTAGGAGGCCTTATCTGCAATTGGAATTGGTAAAACTTCCTACAGCTGCTGGAGTTCTTGCAACAGTGAAAATATTGGTACAAAGGACGGCCAGCAGCATTTTCAGAGCCTCCAGCAGTGAGCCAAGTGCTGGCTGAGGCACAGGAACCTGGGCTGCACCAACCCTCCACTGCCACTGCTGGACAACCACTGGCCAAGGGGCACATCTGAGCAGGAGCCACAGAACACAAGACCTGGATGGAAATGGAATATTCACTGTCCTGCTAATTTAATAATGCCAGGAGGGCTCCAAACATTCAACAGCTGAGCTGTAAATGCTGTGGTGCATCAGGCACTGCAGCTGTGAAGGAGCTGTGGCTTTACCCACACCGACAGCCCCAGCCTGCCCCCCAGCCCTGAGAGCAGCACACAGGGACTCTCCATCCTTCAGCAGCACCTGGTGGAACTTTCCCACTTCCCAGCTCATCCAGCACAGCATCTGCCAATGCCACTGGACAGCCTCAAGCTCTGCTCCCCAGCCATCACAGCTCCAGCAATACTCCTGCCTGCTCTCCCTGCAGCCACGGGGCTGGTGGCTGGGCAACAAAAAATTCACGGTGTTTTTAAAGCAAGTGGTGCACACACAGCCAGAACCATTTAGTCAGCACCTTTCCCTCCAAACCAAGCTGCAAAGACAGGCCTTTTCCTTTTTAGTTTGGTGGGGTTTTTTTTGTTTTTGTTTTTTTTAATTTTTTGTTCTTGATTTTTTTTCCCCAAAGGAAAAATTTGGATATGGGAGCTGAAGAAGAGAAAAATATAATCCTGATCTTCTTTTCTGGTAGGGGGTGGAACTAGATGATCTTTAAGATCCCTTCCAACTCAAACCATTCTATGATTCTCAACACTGACAAAGAAAATTGCTTTTTTTAAATCTAACCTGCTTTACTTGCCAGTGTAAATATGACACAGAGCTCATAAACAAAACTGTACAGTTATTTAAAAAATTATCCTATGACTCCGTGACATTTAATTTACCACGTCATTTCTCATTCAATTTAAAGATATGTGCAATTTTATCTTTCTCTGTGATATTCAGTCTTGTTATACCACTAACAGGGAAACAATAAAGAATAAGAGTTTTCAGTTTTACTAGTTGAAGGGGGGAATAAAAAAAAAAAATCAATGTAGGCTTTTACTAGTGGTTTCATCCAAAATTAACTGAGTTATTAAGAGAATATTAAACTTAAGTACCTCAAAAACAGAAACAAAAAGCACAAGCTAAAATTATGTAGTGAAACACTAGAATTACTAAAATATTCCTATCACTGACATCATCAGCTGACAACTGCCAGCTGTATCCAATTTTTTGGAGAGAAGTGCAAAAAAGTTTTTCTTCATCCAGCTTTAGCCATGCATTTAACCCACTAGGAACCAGACTTCAGAAGTACTCAGACATTATATATATATACATAAAACAGCAATTCTGTACAATTACACATTTCCCAATGTTATAGCTTAACAAACATGCTGTATTTTCTTAATTCATGGTAACCCTACCATGCCATTCAAATACAGAAACTATCAAAATGATTTTTCAAAGTGCCATACCTCAGAATTTTGTATTTTAAGCTATGATCACAATGTAAGTTAAGGCCTGTTCTATGTACTGAAAGAAAAATCCACAAGTTGGCAAGAAGCTCAAGGTGTGAAGGCTTAGGGTACTAAAGAAGTTAATACATATTCCTTAATAAATATGTTTCTTGAAAGCATTAATATCTGAAAAATAGTTAAGTCAAGCTTTCTCAGTTTCTAAAAGGAAAAGCCCCATCTTTAAGCCTTTTCTTAATGTTTCTTTCATATGTACTATAGAGAAAAACAGAAGAAAACTTGTGAATTTTTAACTTCCCAAGATTCCACTGTAATTGCAAATTTTTTAATTCACCAAACCAAACCAAAACAAAAAAACAACCCCTAATGTTTTCCTCTTCCAGCAGAGCAAACAAATGCTGGCTTTAACACTCTTTAGACTGATATTTTTAGATTGATAATAAATTGTTAAATAGACAATACTGAAAAGATACTGACTTCACACAATGAAATTATGGAAAAAACGCATGCTGGTAAATCACTTTGGATACTCAATCATCAATCAGTTGTGGCAATTTTGAGCTCTGCCTTACAGACAAAAAGCTGCCTTTACTTTCCTCAGTTCAAGAATATTTAATTCTCACTGAAATCCAAACTATTTAAGACCTTGAAGAATTGAGGATGTTTTTATGTACTTTTATAACTGGATGTGCAATTGATAGCAAACATATGTTTTAACAGACAATGTTAAAAGGTGTAGAGTCCTTAAGACTGCATTAGAAATAGACAGAAACTGGTCACTCTAAATGAAGAGTTTCACATTTTTCATTGTTTGAGAAAAACACCAGTAAAAATCAATGCAGATTTTCATTGGCTAGGAAAATCTAAAAATGTCTATCTATCTCTATTTATTTATATCTATGTATATCTTCATCTGGACCTGCCTGGGAAATAGAAATCCAGAGAGAACACTTTTTCTCAGCACACAAAAATTGTTCACAATCATTAAAACCAAAACACCCTGTTTGAAGGACACAATCATACTTCCTCTTCCAATTTCTATTTTCCTTTCCCATTTTTTGAAGATTTCAGGATCTGTAGCTTCAATTCTTTTATCATCATCTCTAACTTTTCCCGGGCCTCTCGTTCCTGTCTCAGTTCATCCTGGAGCTCTTGTCTATCTGCCTCTGCATGATCCAACCTCTGCCTCAACTCTGCCAGCTGTGAAACACAAGAGACAGAGTAAATTTTAGCAAACTTATTTAAAACATCAAAGGATCATAGATGGCCACTCCATGCATCCAAGTATTTCAGTCCACCAGAATTATGCAGTTATCAAGAATTATGCACTTACCTGCAACGCCATTAGCAAACAAAGACAATGTGCAAAGTTACATAAACATCACACTGTAATTTTAAAAAAGAGAAAATCTAATTTTTAAATGCTTATAAGTTGTAGGTATATGAATTGTCACACCAAACTGTCAGTAACACACAGAATCTGTTGGGAAAAATTATGATGATTATCGGATGTGTCACAAATCCCAGAGTAAACTCCATTTTTTCATTTCTCAGGTCCATTTCTCTTACCTGACAAAATGCTACTTCTTTATTTCAAAGCCTGAATGTATTTCTAGAAGACACAAAACCACCAACACTGTTTTCTGATATTCATTAGTATAAATGAAATATTCAGAAAATCTTGAACATAACCATCTGTGTGTGTGGTCAAATATAAACCTGAGTTCACACAAATGGCTTTGTGACATATTTTGTGTTTAAACACAGAAATGGAGTATTCTTTTCCTCTTTGGAATACAGTAAGGCTCAAACTTGCTAGAATGTCACCAAAATTATTTACAGTGACATCTGGAAACATCTTTTCAAGTATGAGAAAGCTCCTTATTGCTTAGTATACTACCAGCAGTTAAAACAGGGAGGAGACTGGAAACCAGCTATCAGCTATCCTCTCTCCCATTGATTTATGGGGTTATTCCTTACTAAAAGACCCCACTCCATCCAAAACAGCCCATCTGCCAATGATAGGTATCCACCTGATGTACATCATCACTAAGCATCCATCTCACTGAGAATTAGGAAGACAGCTCATGAGAAGGAAAGAGCAGGAACCTACAGGGTATTACTGGTGTTCACCAACTGCTACAGAATGTACTGGGTGAAGGAATGGCTGTGCTGATTTTAGAGAAACACCACATTTTATCCCTGCTTCTTTGATCAGAAACACTTCAGCAGTTCTTAGACAACAACAGGCTATTAATGCAAGTCCTGAGTGCACAACTGATGCAGTGAAGTGCTGCAGTGCAACAGTGCCCACTGCCTGCATGCTGCAACACGTCCCTGGCTTTGATTTCCAGCTCTAAAGAAAGGCTCCAGGACTGGTTATTCTGCCCTACTGTGACTGACAGGGTGAAGCAACAATTCCAATACAGAAGTCAAAAAGGGGGGCAAGACTGTGTGTATTCAGACAGGCCTAGAAAGGAGAAGAGACTTCTAGGCAAGTTTTAAATACCAAATTCTTAATTCTGTTTAATGCACAAGGAGAGTTCCTCCCAGTCCACAGCTCTCAGACAGAAAAGGCAGCCTGGGCAACTGCTTCAAGGACACATCAGATGAAGGCTTTTTTAAAATGCTGTATACACAGCTTGGGGAAGTTCCCTGTTCCCAAGACCTCTGTTTAAATCTGGTGCTTCTTGGAACCAGAATCTACTGCAAGATGTGATAAATGGAAAAAAAGGTTAAAATTATACATTGTGAATAGATCTACCACAGAGGTAATAACACAGCAAACTTTTACACAAGGAATGTTCGTAGTTTTCAAAGTCTAACTTCTAAAGAAACACACAACCAATCTCCTTGGGGAACAATCCACAGTTCTCACCCTCCAAAGGAAGCAAGCTGCACAAGCCCTATAAAACGTGCTGTACATGATGATCTCCATAAATTAGAACACGTTGTTACTTGCACTAATAGGGCTTGTAACAGATGTTTAGTAAATCAGGCCTTAGTCATAGAGGATTATTTCTGGCAGCAAAGGCCAGAAATCAGTGGAGTGGGATGTCATGAAATTAAATTCATGAGAAGGATTTACGATGCGAGTCTCTGCCCTACTCACCAAAAATACCAAAACCTGTCTCTCAAGTAGTGCCTGTTTCTCAGTTTGAGTCAGTCAGAACAGGAAATATACACAGCTGTGAACAATGACCACAGAACTTTACTGAGCTCAAGGTTTGGATTTTATTCCCTTTAAAAATGAGCCTATCAGACTGTGATATAGTGCAAAATAAAAAATTTAATCATAACTACAGCCCCTTTCTTAAAAGGGGCATTCCAAGATTCCCTTTGTCATTAACTATATTTTTTCCCATTGGAATAACCTCCAACATAAAAAAGCAATAGTAAAAGCTAAAAGGAAAGTGAGAGGATAAAACAACTCCATAGGTTTTGACATATGAATCCAAGAGGCAAGAATGAGAGACACTAATAAGATTTTAATTTCCAAGAAAACTCTTGGCCAAATGTTTTGGTAGAGCCCAGAAGGGGCCTATCAGATACTGCAGAAGGTTCTACCACCAAGGAACATGAGGAACAGCAAGTTATGCTGCTAATCTGGTAAAAAGATGGTTCAGAGGTTTGGATTTATTTTTTTTTTTTTACATAAAATAATGGCAATGTTTAAGTCTATATCATGGGCAAGTCCATGTACATTAAAACAGAATTTGTTTTAAACAAAAGGATGTAACAGACCTCATGCTTAAGTTTAATATTTCATCAATAATATCATATGTTTCTGTAAGTTACATTCTACCTCAGTTTCAACCAAAGAACAGGGAAATAAATACTGCTGTCACCGACTTATTTTGGTATCTGTCTGTGGTGTCAGAACACACAGAGAAAACGAAACCTTCAGGTGGCTCAACAACAACTTCACAATTTCCTGATAACTAAGCATTTCTGTTTGAAATAAACCTTCCCTTCTCACCTGTGCTGCATATTCAGCTTCTTTATCTTTTTCCAAATTGGAGTCACAGCTACATTTTTGCTTCATCACTTGGTCCAGTTTCTTCTCCAAGTCTCTCTGCTCAAAATAAAATTCTTCCATTCTTTGTGCATGCTCTGCTTGCAAACATTCGAGTTCTTTTTGTAAATTCTGCTGCTCTTCAGTCAGTTCCTTCATAGCTTTAGAGTTGCTTAACATTTCCACTTCCTGTAAAGAAAGATCAAGATCACATACTCCTTCCTTCTAACACCAGAAAAGTAAAAAAATCTGAATTTAAAAGTGTTTCTGGAACTAGTGAAGCTAAAAAGACCATTTGTAACTACCAGTAACAACAGCCTGATAATGGTATGTATCTACTCATCAGTGACAGCATGGAATTCTGTAACATTCATCTAATTTTTAAGAAATTATTTGCATTTCCAAGTACATAGAGCTTCCAGAAACAAATTTGCTCTTCCAGCAGTGAGCCTGATTCACTAAAATATACTTTGAAGATGCAAGAAGTGTAGCATCAGAAAACAAAAGACACTGTTTGATTTCTTTGTCCACTGACATTTTGATATTTTTAAACTTGTGGTTTTTTTAAACTTACCTACAAGCTTTACCTCCAACAGAACAACTTTAAAGTAGGAGCTCTAGGGCCCTATCTGAGCTCCTAGATTCTGAGATAACATTTACATTAAAATAAAATAAATTAAAATATTAGGTCTGTTCCACGTATGCAAGAAGCAAAGATAGTATTTAGCTGAATTCAGAAAACAGAAATGTCACAAGTGAACACCAGCCTCTAAAATCATCCATTATTAAAGAAAAGACTAAAAATAAAATCCCTAAAAGCATGGCTTAGCAAATGGGAATAGGAAGGTGGTGTTCTTTTTTATACAGGACAGTGATAAGACCATTCCTAGAATACTAATATCTGCACATTTAAAAACCTGAAAACTGAGAAATTTTAGAGGAACCAGCAAAAGCAGGTGCTGCTTGGACCCAGCAGCTGCAAACTGAAGAGACACCACCTATTAGTGGGCTCAAAACTCATGAGCATAAGGGATATTGAAGATTTGGTGTCTGGATTTAAGCTGAGGGAAAGATGATCTGTGTGCTCTGGTGTTTCTAAATGATGCAATCTGTGATGTTGACTGTGGAGCCAGCTCACACCAGCTCCCTGCTGCCCAGGGGGAAATGCACTCAGACTGCCACTGTACCATTTGGAGCTGCTGCTTCCTCCTCAAAATCGTGTTCAGCTTTTCCTGCTGCTTGATGTAGGTTTTCATTACTTCTTCCATGATCCTTCCCTTGTCATCCTCACAGCTGATGTCTTTCATGAAGGTGGGGGACAAGGTTCGTGCATCAGCACCTCCCTCAGCACGGCCAGAGTCTCTGGTGATTTTGGAAGAAACACGCTCAGACTTTCCACCTCTCGTGGAACGAGTTGACACAGGAGGATCTACACAGGAAAAAAAACAGAGAACAATAATCACAGAAACTTCAAATTCCAGAGTGAAAAAAATGCAAAGAAAACTGAGATTACAAAAAGGTGGAGAGAATTTTTGGAAACCTGAAGTGACATCACAAAATCTAGCTCAGTGTAAAGCTTTCCAAAATTCCGCAGTATAAAAATCAAAGACTTCAACATCATTTTCACTACTCACCTAAACGTTTATTTGGCTGCTCCACACCAGCTTTCAAGTCAATTTTTTCCTGTTCTTCAAGAGAAAGCTCTGGATAGGAGGCAGCTTTTTTGTGCTTTCCACTACTGAGCTTCTTCTCTGAGTGCCCAGGTGAGGATTTATTAACTTCTGAAGCTTTTACCGTTGTTTTTGCAACATCCTTATATTGAGATGCAAGAGACACGTTCGGGGCAACCACTTTATCACACATATAAAGGTAGTAACTGAAAGAGCAGAAGAGTAAAATTCATAGTGAAAGGTAAGACATAATAAATGATGGCTAGTTGACAGCAGCAAGTTTAATTTAACATGAGCTCAAACTGTGAAAGCACCAATGAAAAATAAGCACGTCCTTTTTAAATTTTTCCTATGCAAAAGGAAAGCCTAATGACCCACTTAATCTTTACTGAGTAGATTATCTAGATAAGGTTTTGAGGCTATCAAACAAGTAGATTTTCCAAACACGTCTGATTAAAAAAAATTACAGAAAATCATATGAAGACTCTTCATTTAGATGCAAAGAGTGAAATTAGAATACCACTGAATCCAGACTCTCCAGCATTTTCATAATCCTTATATTAGCAACGGAGGATGGGGAGGAGAGCAGTGAAGTGGGAATGAGCACCTCACTGAAGTATCAAAGCTGTGTTCTGACAGTGCTGGGGCACTGTCAGTCTGAGACCAACGCTGGACCTTCCTTCCAAGTGCACTGAGCTGCCCATTTGGATTTTCACAGCTCCTGGACTCCTGGGAGCATCTCTGTGTCCCACCCTCACCTCACTGCTCAGCCCACTACAAAGGGAAGAGAGCCTCAGGTGTGTTCAGGTCAGTGCCAACATCACCAGTGCCACTAGAGTTCAATTGCTGTCTTCAACTCTTCTCTTCCTCCTGGCTCTGAAGGAAGGCACTGGCACAAACAGAACCCACCACAGAAGTTCCTCCACTCCCCTCTTTGCGTGGGAACCAGTGTGATGTGTGTGCACCAAAAAGGGTCTGCTCTGACCCAAATTCAGGACCTGTGCAACCACAGGGGATGAGGGCAAGAGGAATATCAAGAAAAACTGTTCTCCTTGCTGCTGCAGGTGACTAACTGGGTAAGGAGTCAAGGAAATGCACTTGATTTCTAAAACCTGGAAACCAATCCACAGACAATTCAGCTTCAGCCCTTGTTCCACTGTGGAAGAAAGCATTCCAACACCTCTTGGAAGTCTTTTCTGGAAGGAAATTAAGTTGTCCTCATGGTAAATAGGCCCTGTGCAGTTTTCCACATGCATGCATTGTATTACAATAACAAAGATCAAAAGTTACCAAGAAAGGGGAAATTTTAATTACATTTCAATTATATTGCCTACTGAAGAACACCCACAGGTCACAGCTTGAGTCCTATACCTAAAAACACCCATAAGCAGTTCATTAGTATTTACACTAAGAAGTGCATAAAAATTTAGGGTTAAATAATTCCTATGTGATACCTTCAGAGTTTCCCTAATATTTTTTCAGTTTTAATTATCCCTAAATAGCCAAAGGTATTTGAATGCTTGACAGTGCCTATAGCTCTACATAGGAAACTCAATTACCTGGGGTGGAAAAAGGAAGGTGGTTGAGGATCAGTATCTGCTTCTTGCTTTATAACTGGATACCACTGCGGTAATTCCAGGTTCTGCTGTGGCTCTGCCTAAAGGAAAGAAAATAAATTGGTAATTTAAACACGGATACAGGTTATTTCCATTTTCATAAACACTCCTCAGAGAAATGCATTTACCATTAACACAGGCACACTAGAGAAACGGGGGTACCGGGAAATGGGGTGTCTTTGGCAGAAATGCAGAGTGATGCAGGCTACAGAATTTTCTCTGATCTCCAATTTACCATTGTGGGCAAAATAGCAATGAAGTTAAAGGAAAATCTCTTTACAGACCTATCTAAAGGCTCTGCTCAGTTTCCAGAACTCTACTAAACAAGCTTGGGAAAAACAGAAAGCAGAAAGCAGGATTCCCAAAAGGTTGTAGGAGTCTTTTGTAATAATGTGTCTATATAAAGTAAGCACCTGCCAGATACTTTATTTCAAAATTACATGGAACAGTGTGCTGGTCTTCCAGGGACAGAACTTTCTTCAGTCATCACAAATTTTTATTACACAGGCAGGAAACTTGCTCCCAGTAACACGAAAATGCCATTCCCTTTGCAGTAGCAAACAAAATTACCTCAGGTGCATCAGAATATATAATCCCAAAAACTTCTGTGTATTTTGCATTTGGAAAGCAATTCTTGTTCTGTGTGTCTCAAGAGATGTTTTTGGAATTACTCTTTACTCAAAATTCCTGGTGATATTTCGTGCTCCCCTGCGAAGCTGCTCTTAATTTCAACTGAAGGGTGTCTCCCCATAGATTTACAATATTCTCGCAGCTAAGAAATGGATTCATTATTTCAGTGTATTAGAACAACTTTGGGATGTGGGGTTTTGGGTAGGGTGTGGTTGGCTGACCCCAGGCAGCTGCCAAGCACCCACAGAGCTGCTCCCTCAGCACCACCCCAGGGCATGGGAGGGAAAAGAGCAAGAAATGTCCTGGATCAAGATACAGCTGGTTTAAGAGGTGAAGGGAAAACAGAAGTGAAAGGAAAGGGCATGGCCCAGTCCCTCCCTCACACAACTGCCCAGCCACCCTTGAACAACTTTCACCTTGGATGCCAAACCCTCCTTCTCCTCCTTCTATTCCAGTTTTTATTGCAGTAGCCAGAACACTGGTGCGTTAGCACAGTTTTAGCCACAAATCCAAAGCACAGCACCGTACAGGCTGCTACAAAGTCAACACCATTCCAGCCAGGCCCAGTACCTTCGACAAGCTGCTGAATTAAAAAACAGCCTATAAAGCTAAAACAGTTAAATAATCCTGTATTGAAACCTAATATAATACCTATTACCTTCACAACTTCTTATGTGCTATATTATCAGAAAAGTTTGTATTTACACCCCCTGGAATAAACTTGTAGGGAACTTCATCCTTGGCAGTGGGAGAGCCCCAGTGACCTGGGCCATGGTTTGCACAACCCAACACCACCCAGCTCTGGCAGAGACCAAACCCCACCTGCCCCATTCTCACCACAACTCCCACCCCACCAAACTCAGCTCTCACAATGAAACTGAAATTCAACTCCACCCCTGCAGTTCCTCAAATCACTTCCAACACAGACAGAAAGGGAGGGAGGGAGGGCACAAGGAAGAGAAGCTCTGGAGTTGTAAATTCATAAAAAGGCTTTAAGTAAAAAAGATTTTAATAAACTCTAGAAAAATAGCCTCATCCTGACACTTGTCAAGTTTTTTCTACTTACTCAGATCATTCTAATAATTCAAATAATCACATATAATCTACTTATACTGCAGCTAGTATGCAGTGATCTGATTTTAGCTTTAGATCACATTTGTCCATATTTTAGGACTCACATTCTAACATGCTTACATATTTACATATGAAATTATCAGGTCATCTCTATTTTCAAATTACTAGTCAGATTTTTGCTTTTTAAAAAAATCTATTTCAAATAGAAACTGAATTTACTGTCTACCCATTAGTGAGACTCTTGCAAATGAATTTCATAGCACGCAATCAAATTTTTACTTAGGAAAGAAAATGAATCGTTACCATAAATAAACAAAGTCTTTTCTCCCCTCACCATTCAGGTAAATGAAATAAGACATCTATTTATATATATATATATATATATATATATGTCTATTTCATTATCCAACAATTTGTTTATTTTAGATGTTCTTAAATAATTCTGTAAACACAACAAGCAGAATTGAATTACTTCCATTCAAACTGTCTAAAAGGGTGACATGAAAAATTATTTATTTTTCTTCAATGCTAGTTAGACAAAGGTGTTCTTTAAGGAAAAAATATATAGGTAAGTAATGGTTTCAGTGTAATCATTAAGCCAGTAGTTTTAGCAGAAACCGGATTTATAAAACCCTCAGGAAAAATGTTAACCCCCTATGCTGTGAGATTCCCCCATGCACTGTGACCAGCTCAAGGAATCAGAGAAGCAAGACAAAGTTTTAGTGCAGAGATGATGAGAAACTGTCGCAAAGTCAAAGGGAACAAGGATCTGTCAGTGCAGGAATCAGCAGAGACTCGGTGACAGCTGTTCCATGAAGAGCAGGTGGATGTTGCACTGCAGTCTAGAACTCCACAGAAAATAATGACACAGCTTACAGCTTTCTTATTAGCACAAAGAACGGAAAGGAATTAATCTCAAGAGTACTTTGCTCTTAAAATATTGAAACAAAAGTGTATTTACACTGTGAGGTGAATAAACTCAGAGTGAAACGCTAAGGAGAAAGGCAAAGCACGGGATCTAGGATGCTCCAAAGACTATGGGATTTAATTAACTCATTATTACTAGATGGAGAAAGACCTAGCCAAGGGCAGCTGTTCTTCCTGGGCCCTCCAAGATAACCACAAGGATGTGTCAGCACTTTTCAGGACTACTGACTCAGCAAAGGTGGTGAGGAGGTGACAGAACAGCAAACAGAACATCCTGCAAATAAATTCCCCTAGGACTGCAAGGAAAGGGAATGTCTATGTGTTGTACCTGATACCTCTCCCAAAACACAGAAATGAGGAAAAGAAGTTGTGACTGCTCCATCCCTGGAGGTGTTCAAGGTCAGGCTGATGGAGCTGTGAGCAATCAGGTCTAGGGGAAGGTGTCTCTGTCCAGGGCAGGGGGTGGAATGAGATGATCTTTAAGGTCCCTTCTAACCTAAACCATTTTGTGATTCTATGAAAAGACAACTGAAGCAGCCTAAGCTCCTGCAGGACAAGGAAAGGGAAGCCGTACTCCAACACTGCCCTCTTAAACTCTTTTACTCTTTTGTACTTCACAGACGAATATCCACAGGATGGAAAAAAACCCAAAACCTCCCCCACCACTGTATTCTGTTCAGGTTTTCACAGCTTCTGACTCTGGTTTCACATGCTGCTTTGTAAGAAAGAACTACACAGGTCTGCAACAGAAGACTGCAAAAAGTTTTACAATTTCATTTGTACCAGTCCAGTCTAAATTACTGCCACTGCTAATTTCAGCCGGGTTTTTTTCATCTTTGCACATAAAACTGAAGGATCTCATTGTCTGAAATCTGCTGCTGTGGGAAGAGAAGCAGCATGTATAGGTGTGAACATGGAAGACTATTTCCACTGATGCATCCACCATGCTGTAGTTCATTTCCTACACTGGCATTGCAAGAATAAAGACTGACATGTCTTTATCAGTTAAAAAGCAAAGTCTCTTTGCTAGGAGACTGCATCTTCAAATAATTCAGCATGTGGAAGCATGCCATACTGCAGACTTCCATGGGAATCTGCTGGTAAAATCTCTTCCTGCAGACTGGCACCACTGTAACAATACCTGTTACTACAGTCAGGCTTCCTGCAACACCAACTTTACAGAAATTTGTGCTGAAAGGTGTCAACTCATAGCACCCCTTTTTGGGCTCAACCATCTGCGCTGCTCTTGCTGCTATTTTGAAATCCACCATGAAACATCCAACAGGCAACATGGATTTATCATCAAACCAGCAGCCATCAAACAGACACAGAACCACTGAATACACTGAAAAAAAACAGTCATGGGGCAGAAACCATTAAAAATCTATTGAAGTTTAAACTATACCCCAAAACTGTACTTTCTATGAATGGGAACATCTATATTAATGTTTCTCTACTGCTTGTCCTATTATTTAAAGTAGAAGCTCTCCAAGGGACAAATAAGCTCTGTATTTTGGAACCACAGCACAGACTTGCAGCAGTATTTTAGGAAAAAATAAGATGTCTATTATTAACTATTGTCAAGATACCGGCCTACAGCTCATTACTTGGGCTGCTTAAAACCCCCTCTTTTTGGCATATTTCACTGCAGAAGTGGTTTAAACAGAAAGCTCTTGCTGAACAAGCACACTTTGGGCTTCTAAATAGCCATTTAGCAAAGCACCATTACCCAGCACACAAGTCATGAGTTGGGTGGCCAGCAAGCCAGGTTGCCATCCAGCCCACGTGTGCGTGCTGGAGTACAAATAACAAATGAAGAATTCATTTGTAGTACTTGATTTTCAAGCTCCTTTCTGCTTTGCTCAGCTGCTGCAGCACACGCTGCATAAAACCTACTCAAAGGTCAAATGGAAGAATTAAAATTTTCACAATAGCCTGAATTTTTCAGAGTCTGAATACCTTAGGACAGAACAAGAACCAACAAAGCCAAGCCAGCTCGAATGGTTACTTGCAGCCCAAAGAGGAAAGAAACTACCACCCCTCTTAATGAGAAATGTTATTTCCATGGTGAAGCTCTCACAAATTTAACTTAGGCTTGATGTGACAAGTATTCCCACTTAGAAAAGCCAAGTAATGTGCTTCTAAAACAAGTATTTACGTGTGAGCAGAAAGAGATCTAGTTTTACACTACCAGGTGAACTTACTTTGGACCGAATTCTCTTCTGATTTTTCTCGCTGAATTTCTCCTTCATTTCCTCCAAGAGATGCTTCAGCTCTCTCTCCTCTGATGTGCCCAGGTATTTTTGGTTAATGTGCAGGTAGCAGTGCCACTTGGCTGACTCAAACCCCCAGTGGCAGGTCCTCTTGTCCGGGGATCTGTGTGAATGCATCACGAAGGTCTGGGGCGAGAACATCCCGTAGCATTCCAAGCACTGGATACACGGGTCATCGGGGGCAAGGTAGAACTGAGGTGCAAACAACCCCTGGCACTTGCCCAGGCATTCATGCTCTACTTCAAAGGCACTGCCAGTCTCTTTCAGCTGGGCCAAGGTGTTCTTTCCAGGGAGGAAGCTGCCACTTTGGGGAAAAGTGCGAGGGCGCAGTAAAGCATTGCATAGTCTCTGAGCATCTGTCAGTGTAATGAGCCCACAGGACGGAGCGTTGAATGGAAGAATTCCCAAAACCTTCAGAATGTGAAGCTGGTCAGAAGTGCACCTTGAGCAGTAGATATAGAGCTCATCACACACCGTGTTGATCTGCTGCAAGGAAAAGTCTCGGAGAACCGAGTTCAACACTTGAGGCAGGCAAAGTCTTTTTTCTCCTCCAACTTTAAAACAAGAGATGGATTCCCCCTCCAGCAGGGTCTGGGTGAGTTCCGTGGAGCTGTCTGGAGGGATGAGCAGTGGACCAGAGAGAACTTGTGGTGATGGGAGAGGCAGAAAAACAGTGGGTGACATACTTTCCTGGGAATACCGAGCTGAAAAAGCTGCAGGTCCACCCAGTGAACTCTGGCTGCTTAGGTGGAACTGTGCCAATGTGTGTTTCAAACCTGGATTTAAACTCAAAGGCTCAGATAGTGAAGCACTGTTTGGCTTGGCGGTTGCCCCATCAGTCTCCACTGGAGTTTCGTCATAGTCATCCAGGTTTTCCTTCTTTATTGTTGGCAATTTATTTATTACAACCTGTACTTTGTTATTTGCATGCATTTCTGTCATTGCTTTTTTCAGTGGAGGACTCCCATCCTCTTGGATCCTGCTCCTTTTTTGGTCTGAAACCAGACCTAGAGTCAAGTTTATCTGTGGGTTTTCCATTGCTAAACACTAGAGCTTTAATTAAGCCAGTCCTGAATGTGCATTTTCTTGCTTTTTCATATAAAAAATAGTTTCATGTAATCTTGGATTACCAAGCTGCACGCTCCTTTCACTAAAACATTACTTCTTCAGCATCCAACAGTAAAAACTGTAACTAATTTTGCATGTAATACCGTGAAATTACTAATGGAGAGGTTACACTATTTTCTTAGTTTTCTGTTCAATCTTATAATATAAAAAGCCCAATGCAATATGTATACAAAAGGTTTTCTTCATACCCTACCCACTATTTTACACAGTAGTATTGTCCAGCAATTTAGTAAACAACGATGTGCTGATGCATGTTCATCCTTGATCGTTTTTTCTTTTAAAAAATATACTGTCTTTTCAAATAAGTCTCTATTTAAATATTAAAATAGAAAAATGGGCTCAGTTAGAAGAATGTCAATCTTAACAAAACTGATCCAAAACGTAGTTTAAGTCGTGTGAAAATTTTATTCAGCACTTTCAGCTCCCAGAGATCAAACACAATCTTAAGGGCTTGCTTTATTGTGCTGCCAGCTTTATGATTTCACCACCACCACCGTGACAGCTACTATGGCAGTTCACAAATCCTGAAATTAAAGGCTGATCCAGATCGACGGCAAAAACTAAACGTCCCTAGAGAGTCACCTTTTGCCCAGATGTCACTGGTGTGTGTCAGAATTTTCCCAGCCCGGGATATTAGTAATAGAGGTGAGATCCAGGCCATGGGCTGAATTCATGCCGTGTGCTACCACAGAGTCCTGCCAGATCTTCCTGATTACCTGTGAAAGAGAGAGAGGCCGATCACAAGCAATCCCAGAGTTTGCTCTGTACCTAAAGGGGCTTCAGGAGAGCTGGAGAGGGACTTTTGACAAGGGCAGAAATGTGACAGGAGTCACAGGACAAGAGGGAATAGCTTTAAACTGAGAGAGGGAAGGTTTTGATTTGATACAAGAAAGAAATTATTTGTGACAGCAGTGAGGCTCTGGCACAGGCTGCCCAGAGAAGCTGTGGGTGCCCCCAGATCCCTGGAAGTGTCAAGGCCAGGTTGGACAGGGCTTGGAGCAACCTGGGATAGTGGAAGGTGTCCCTGCCCACGGCAGAGAGAGGTTGTTAGAAGATGAGCTTTAAGGCCCCTTCCAACCCAAACCCTTCTGGGATTCCCTGCCAGAGGCAGGGTGCGTTTCCCAATAACTCGCGGAACACTGGGACAAGGGAACACCGGGACGAGCCGCCGAGCGACAGGCGACACCGGCGGGGGAGGGGGCGGTCCGGAGCGGCTCTGCCGGCGTGCACGCACGAAAGCACGGGCGCTCCGGCGATCCGCGGGCCGGGCACCGGCTCCCCCCATCCCAGGCATCGACTGCTCGCCCCGCAGCCCCTCCCGGGACGCCGCATCCCGCCGCTCCCTCCCGCGCCGTGACTCACCCCGGCCCCGCCGGCACCGCTCCGGGCACGGCTCAGCCCTTCCCCCTCCCGCCGCCGGGCTCGCCCCTCTGCCCTGCCCGGCTCCCCGCTGTCCCCAGCCGTACCGCGCCGCTCCGCCGTCACCCCGTGTCCCTTCCCCCGCTGCCATCCCCGGTACCCCGCTCCCCCTTCTCCCCGCCGCCCCCGCGCCGCCTCTCCGTAGCCGCCGCTCCCTCCCATCCCCCGGCGGGCGCTCCCGCCCTTCCCCCCACGGCTCCGCCGCCCCGCTCCCCGCCGTTCCCAGTAAGTTCCCCGGCTGCTCACCCGGCGCCGCGGGGGCTCCGGCGGCCGCGGGGAGCGGAACAGGCGCCGCGCTCGCACCGCCCACCCGTGACCTCACTGCGGAGACCGAGACGGCGGCGGTGGCGGCGGCGCGCGGGCACGAACCCGCCGGCGGCGCGCGCCGGCCCCGCCCACTGTCTGGGGCAGCGGCGGGAGCGCCCGCCCGCCCCTCCCCCGCCCGCCGCCGCCTCAGCGCCGGGAAACCCGGCCCGGCCTCCCCCCGCCGGTGCTGCCCGCGGGGATAGCGCAGGAAGAGAAATAAAAAATTAAATTAAATTAATAAATGTATATCATGTACATTAAGAAGTGAATCTACACGGAAAAGTGTTGTTTCTGCCCGGCTTCCCCGCAGCCCGGCCGGTCAGACGCGGCCCCGCGCCGCCCTGCCGCCGTTTCTCCGTCAGCGGCCGTGAGGGGCCGGCTGAGGGACGGGGACGGAGCGGCAGCTGGGGCGGGGGAGGGAGAGCGGCCACGGCAGAGGGGGAAAAGCCAAGCGGGAGGAGGGCCAGGCGCTGTCGGGCGTGTCGCTCTCCTGAGGCGAGACGGCGGCGGCGGCGGCGGGCAGAGGCCGCCAGTGAGGGGCTGTCCGTCCCTCAGTGACTGTCCTGCAGAGAGGCTCCCGATCCCGCAGTGACTGTCCCTCAAAGAAGGTCGCTCAAAAGTGATCCCTCAGGGAGAGTCCTTGAATGACTGTCCCTCTAAGAGCGTCCCTAGCAAGGGTCTCACAGCGACTGTTCCCCAGCGAGGGTCCCACAAGGGTGGGCTGTGTTGGGGACGGGGCAGGCGGGGCAGTGTCACGGTGCCTGTCCCCGGAGCTGTCACAGACCGCCCCCTCCAGCCACGGGCTCGCAGGAGATGCTGAAGCGCAGGAGATGTTTTGGGAAGTGAAATGATCAAACCGCGGAGAGGCGGGGAAGATGCTCTTCAGGGACAGCTTAGTCGCTGTACAACTCGTTCATGTATTACAAGTTTCTTCCGCCTGCAAGAAGCCCAAAGCTCTTCAGTTCACATCTTTGTGAAGACAGCGCTTCAGCTGGGATTACGGCGCAATCCAATTTGCTGTTTCCTTTCATCCCACACAGTTGCATATTTTGATGCGAGTACAAAAGAACGGCACATGGAAAGGGGGCAGCTGTACAAGCACCAGGCACCGCTTAGCACCGGCCAGCGCTGCCCGCGGCCGCCGAGATCGCTGTTCCCTAAAGCCGTCCCAGGAGGATTATGGCACAGCCACAGAGCCTGCCTCGCTGCTGATCACCTGAGAGAGGCCTTTGGTGCTCTTTAATCCTTGATTTCGCACCTTTGATGTGCTCAGGTTTCCCCTGGGCTGGCCAGGCTTGCTGGTGGAGAAGCCCTTGAGCATCACCGCAAAGCTGCTTCACCTCTTAACTCGCACTTAAACCGCCACATCAGTTGCGGTATCTGCAACACTGTCTACAATATCTTTGGGTCTGGGTGATCTTTAAGGCTTCTTCCAATCCAAACCATCAGGGTTTTGGAAACCCTGGTTGTTAGAAAAGCAAAAATTTTTACAAAGAATACTGACATTCAGTAGTTATTTATTTAGCAAATATAAAGTCTGCTTAAAAGCCACAAAAATATGGCAGAATTAAACAAGATTTCTGAATCCACTAGCTTTTGAAGCTGATTGTGAAAGATATGGACCTATGAGGGAATTGTCTAGACATTCTAGACATTCCTGTCTGCTTCACCTTCTTGGACTTTAGGATCTGATTTTAAAAAAAATCTCTTTAAATACTAATCAGTGAAATGTACTATGTCATAATCCCTTTTGAATTTACTGAGAAAATGTAATGTCTAACTTCAGAGCTGGACTGATCAATGTATGTGAGGAAGGCAACATATGTAGGCAGATATTCCAGCTTTTATTAGACCTGATGTCATGGAAGCTTAGGATTCAGTGGCATTGTTTAATTTGTTGGGGTTTTTTTTCAGGTTCTGCTGCAGAAATGTTCCATTTCAGGTTACAAATTCTGGTAACTATTGTGCTGTAATGATAGTGTTGCTATAGAGCTACAATAATCAGGCAATGGAAGACAAAGTTTGTAGGTAGAGAATTGTCTAAAAAAAGGTGTTAGCTCTGCCTACAACTTCTACTGTGGACTGTGAAAAGCAGTTCTGAAGACACTGCACAACTAAAACCTGAGTTATAGACCTTTGCAAGTGGTAATAAAGTGCACTAACAGCACAGGCGGAATCTTGCTTTGATTAATGTCTGAATTTTCAAGAACTGCTGAGGCTCTGGGGAAGCTCACAAACTTCCCCAATACAGTCCCTGAAGATACACAATTTAACTATGAACTGTGCCCTGGAGATCACAATTTAACTGTGAACAAAGATGGTGCATTTTCTTCTCTGATAAGATTGTGCTTTTTAAAGAAAAAAATCACTTTGGTAGTCACATTTAATAGTTAGTTTTAGCAGTTCAGACTGTTAGCTAATCTGTCATAGGAGGTTTCACTCTTGTAAAATAGATACCCTATTACAGGTTGTGTTTTAAGCACAAAAAGTTGTCAGATTTTGGCAGACACCACATCCTGCAGGACAAGTCATCGTGGGGACAGTGCACAAAACACTTCAGCTCCTGAAGGACTTGAATTGTTCCTCTGGCCTAAGAGGGACAGAAGCCCTAACACTTTACTCATCCTTAGAAGTCAAATGTGGACACAAGAGATTCCTGGTTCTATTTATGCCTGAAAAAGCCACCTCCCACAAAAGCTACACGGACCTGGGATGTAGATGCTGCTCTGCCTTCAATTAAATCAAGATTAAATGGTAAGAGTCCACCTTTCAAGTATGCAGTCCAGATCCCTTTATTACAAACAGGAAAAAAAAAATTAAAATAAACCCTTAAGGGAACTCTGCAAAAAACTGCAAGATAGAGCAGATTCTACCCTTTCTCCAAGGGGGTCCAATCCCTACCTTCTCTCTTCCCAGGAAAACATCATTATTCTGAGGCCAGTTGCAGATACCTCTGTTACTCCAATGCCTTACACCACGCATACTGAAGTGAGGATGCTTGTTTAGCACTTACCAAATGTATATATAGATTATCCAAGCTATTAGCTTCCTTCATAGAGTGCCTCAGCATAAACAATTGCTCAGACTGAAGCGAGAGCAGCTGGGCACTAACTGAACAGAAACAGGGAGCGTGCGTGGGGGGAGGTTAAGCATGTAAGATATGCAGCCATCTGCAGCACTCGCCAGGATTGCCGACAAACACCCGTGCTAACAGGCAAGACAAAATCTCTTTTTAAAAGATACTGAAATACAGAAATGAAACCACTGCATCTCTGGCAGGGTATGAGCTAAGTGCCATCACCCTGTGTGTCAGAAATCTGAGAATGCAGAGGAGGAGTTGAAGAAACAAAGAAATAAATCATGCAGAAGTAAGTGCAGCAGACGAGAGCGTTGCTCTGAACTCCAAATCCCAGCTCTGGCAGCTGAGATGACGTTCTACGAGTTCCAGCTGAAAAGAGGCCCTCGGATGAGCAGGCTAAAGTAGAATTTTGTATTTTCCTTTAAGATTTCTGTCTCTGTGCAGAGGACCGATGCCTCACTGCTTTTGTCTCATCACTGGTGTTGGAAAGAAAGACAGAACCTACAAGGATGGTATTTTTCCAAAGGACAAGATGAACATGAGGATGGGGAATGATGCTGGAGCAGAACCTGCATTCTCAGACACATTTCATAGAAGCAGGGTGAGATAGGCATTTCTTGGGTTGCTATGGCCTATCCCAGTGCAATTTTCTACAAGAAATGAAAATATCAGAACAAGGCTCCCATGGGATATGGATAGTTTAAAAGGGTCAGATGGTGATCCTTAGAAAAGACCAGCATTCACAGTATTTCTCTGAGATTTTAACACACAGAGGTCTAATAGAAATGTTTTATTTAAAGTAAAAAGTGTGCACAAATAAAGGGAATGATTACACAACAACGCTCAAGACCATATTCCATAAGAAACAGGAAAATAGTAGTGACAATATTAACTAGCAGAGCACCCATAGGAATCCAACTCGTGTACAAAAAGGAGGTTACTCCACATAAATACATCATGCTTCTGATGCAGACACGTTCTCCAAAAAACAAAACCTACTGCACTGGACTGTTTACACCCAATGTCCCTTCTGAATATTTATGACAGTTGCTGTATGCTTAACAATGAAAAATAACAGTTAATATCATGGCACTTTGGACAAAATTAAAGATAAAAAATGGATTTACAGTAATTTAAGATATTTGTCACTTTGCAACATTCTTAATGGTTAGATATGTAAATACAAAAAGTATTTTTTCTGTGACATTATAAAAACAAAAATTAAGTTTTGCTCTACTCTTCTGTGATGAATGGCAGAAATGTCCTTCCTTACATAAAGCCATTTCCCTTAATACCTCGTAGGAAATTATGCCACCATAGAGACAAGGCTTTTCTTGTTTGCTTTAAATGATTCCCAGGTTTAGTATCAGTTATGCCCTGATGTTTAAACCGATCATGTGGGTGCAGGAGTTGGAGGCTAAACAAACACCATTTAAAAACTGCATGTAAAGCAGTTCACTTGACCCCACTGGCTGCTCTTTAAAAGCAATGTTCACTCTGATATTTTACATTTGAAAAGATGCAACTTGAATTTAAGGAAACCTGATTTTTAACAGTGAGGAGGTTCAATGCTTCCCTGAAACTGAAGCCCCTCAAATCACTTCCCAGTTTTGGAAACTCAGCCCAATACTAGAGAGCTTCCTATTCACACTGCAAAGAAAAACATGAACTAAATCTCATACCATGACACCAGTGTGGATTTGTGCAATCTCTCTGCTTGCTGCTGACGTGGAAGTGAACATACAGCAGAAAACTTGTGCTATGAAATTAGTGTTGCCATACAAGGATTTTCACAGAAAGACACTGGCCAAGCAAAAGTCTACTAAAAGCTTCAGTAATGTTTGCCACCTTGTGCTTACAGATCCCCAGATCTGCTTTCAGTGATGCTTAGCTTCTCTTATGGCTCTTACATAAGACAGATTCCTCTCATCAGTGTCTCTTAATCCCTTTTCCCCAAAATAATAACAAAAAAAAGTGGTGCATTTGGCATTTCTTCAGCCCAACACATTTATAACTATTGCTTTAGCATTAAAAATAAGAATTATCTGTGCTGTATATTACACTGCTTACTAACATGAAATGTAAGAAACACACCTCTTAGTTCTAGTTTGACCCATTCTTTCAACTGCTTTCCTTAAGCCTGCTACCAGCATTTCAAGTTTGATTGTGAGTACAGATCACCATCTCTAAGGGCAGAAGTTAAGGGAGTCATTATGAACAGCACCTATTTTTTCTAGATATGCTTTTCCACAGGCCAAGTGGAACTCATTCCCAGCAGTGTGGCAGTAAGATAGAAAAGGAACCAATGCCCTTTTCCAGGCTGTGGCTGTACCGTGTGCAGTTCTGATGCAGTTAAGACAGCAAGTACAAAAGCAATAAATAGTATGAGGTTCAGTATTAGCTGCCCATTACTGCTGAATTATGCTGAAAAGATTTTAACTTCTCTAAGAGTTAACTGAATTCTTTCATTAAACTGACACTTGATGCCATGTCCAACCCTTGCTGAAAGGGCCAGCCTAGAAAGGCACTCTTTGTATCAGTGTACAAGTCCTAGTGTGACTGTTGGAGCAAAGTCTACCAATTCTGATATGGAGTTAATAGCCTCCTTCAGGGTAGGATCAATACTCCCCACGAAAGCAGCCAGTCTTGACCTATTCAGTGTAAATATCTGCTCTTCTTGCTGTCATTTCAGTCTGAAGGGCATGAATAAAGCTCTAATTTCTATGTCTAGAACAGGGAAATCAGATGTTCAGAGAGAAGAAATTTGGAACTACAGAAGTGATGAGTTCTTACTCATCTTGCTGAAAAATCTGAAATCCTTGAAGGATAATTTATTACATGACCTGATGCAATTTGTATTCATTAAGCACTGAAAACCTTTCCTTGCTCAGAACACTGTACTGGCAAACTATACAGCCAGACCTTTTGTTCAGTCAGGAGCCCCAGAGACCAACTCCTGTATTAAAATTCAAATTTGGCAAAATTGTTAGAAAGTTCTAACATTTTAAATCTGGCAGCTGAAGGTTCAGCATAACAACTGTCCTAGACAACAATCAATACAAAAAGAAAATTCACACTAGGTGGCAAGGGCAGAATGTTGAGTTACTCATTTTATGCAAGTGCATCCAAATGGAGAGATGTTTATCCATGCAGAAACAAATGGAGTAACAATTGGCACAGTTCAGAAATGGAGAATTCAGACACATTCCTCAGCTGACATCAAAAGAGGATTTATGTATTCAAAGCCTTCAAATTCAGACTGGTCAATCTTCTTCACAATATCACTATTAGGATTAAAAAACAGTCATTAGTTGAGCAAAATTAAAAAGATAACATTAATTGATAGTTTGACTTAAAATTTAAATCTGTTCAGTGGACTACAATTGAGAAAATTTCCCTTCCCTCTTTTGTCCCTCTCTACCTTTACAGCTACCACTGGGTTTTTTTAACCCCAATAATGGTACCAAAACACAAAACCCCTCGAAAGCAGTGACTGGGCTTCATTCTCTCCCACAAAGCAGTCTGCAAGGTTTGCAGTTTCAAGTTTTGAAACAGTTTTGTAAGGACCTGAAAACATTAGGATGTGATAGATACTGCACTTGCATCAGCAACTTTTCTAAATTTTATTTGTACAGTCTGCATTTAGAAAGGGATGAAGAAGGAGGTTGGATTTCAGACTTGATCAAGGTGCACAGGTGACATTTAATATACACTGTTTATGTTTACATACTGTGTGAAAGTTATATAAAACCCTATAAAAATTCCTAAAATGTGAACAGCAGTGGCTTAATCAAACTAGATAAAAAGGTCCTTTCCTCCTCATCCCAAGTCAGAACCTCTCAAGAGTAAGTAGCCACATATCCACTACCAAAATCAAGCACATTGTCACGAATTTAATAAAGGCTATTCAGCCAGGATAATCTCACCTGACTACTAACAATATAAAATACCCAAACAAGTAAAAAAAAAGCATCTTCTCTGAGCTTCTTAAATTCTACATTACTTACTCATCATCTGGAGTGAGCTGCACAGGTTCATTGGTGAACTGGGAATCAAAGTTATCCAGACCAAATTCTCCAGATATATTTGGTTTAAATGGAGGCACCACTTGCTTTTGTTCCATCTAAGAATAAATGCACTTAGTCACACTGAGAATGAGTTACAACCTATTGAATTATTTTTAAACAAGACTGAAAATTACTATTAAGTTTATTTTTTTATACTTTCTACAATAATTCTAATAATCTACTGCACTTACTGTGCGTAAAAGGGAATGAAGATTGTGTATTGTAATTCTGGTACAACATAAATTAAGAGCTTAATGTTTTTGAGCTCTCTTAGGCTCAAAACAACTTTGTCACTGAATGCAAAGAACCTCAGCCAAGGCAGGGGGCATTCACATACCAGATCCCAATCAACATTGCGGAAGAAGGGATGTCCCTGGATATCTGCAAACCCTGTCTGAGGATGGCAGCCCAAGCGCTCCTTTGGATCCTGTGCAAGGAAGAAAATATTTCTAAATGGATACCACAGCCTATACATGAATAAAATGCCAGTGTTACAAATCCCATGAGAAACCAAATACCAGAGTTACAAGGAACACTGAAGAACTAAATTAGCATTATTTATTTTGGAAACTGCTCCAATTTACCCTCTGAAATAGGGAGAAATATATGGAAGCCCTAAACTGAATTTTATATAAATGACTATGCTGCTTTTCTTCATTTTTATTCAGGCTTGTTTAAATGTACCATAGATTTCAGAGCAGGCTCTGTTAGATAACTAATGAATTTCATTCTTTCCCCCCACCCTCCCTTGCTCTTCTCTGAACAGATTATGGCAGGAAATCACTATGGGGCAAAAACTGCAGTTCCTGTAAATTACTGTGGAAAGAAGCTTATTTTAACAAGACAACTCCATCTCCAGGTACAAATATGCACACACTACCAGGAAGCTGTAACAGTGTGCAGTGAATGGTGTGACTTAGAATAATTTAACCAAGTCGAGTTTCTCCTGTATCTCTTTCTTCCTACTCACATAACACTCACTAAAAGCCAGCAAGTGCTTGGACTCATCCACTACCACACATGCACCTTCTGACTCTCAGGCTAAAAAGCCCCCAGCCAGCAGTGAACTGCCTCTGTATCTCCCTCCAGGAAGTCATCAGAAGCTGTACCAGTGATTTGCTAAGCTGCTTCTCTCAGAACCAAATTAAATCTGGTAAGTTTGTTCAATTCTCCAGGTTAAAGAAATCACTTTGAGCACTTCTATGCCTTTCACTTTGGAATTTACTCATAATCCCAGCCTGAGAACCAGGAGCTTCAGATTTTAAGAGAAGTATCTAGAATAGGGCTTTTAGAACCCCACTGAAATTTTGCTTTAGGCTTTCACCTTTTCTACGCTGTTTCTGTGTATGGCAAATAAAGTACATCAGCTCTTACCTTGTTAAGGAAACTCTTTAGAACACCTGCTGCTTTCACAGAGAGGGATCGGGGAATTCGGATCTGTTTTTCCAAAATTACTGCAAGAAAACAGTTCCTATCAGCCTTTGCATCTTTGAAGTTAGTTTAAAGGTTAAGTAGAAGCAAAGCACTGAAGTGTAGGAACACTCATGGTACTTACCTTGGAAGAGATAATCCTCTGTGTTCTGGTCAGGGTTGTCAGAACTCCCAACGATGTCGAATGGCGACCGGCCCGCCATCATCTCAAACATCAGCACACCAAGGGCCCACCAGTCCACACTGAAGCCTAGAATTCAAGAGAGAAAACACCACTGGAGATACTTCACAACAAAAATACCAACACCTCTGGGGCTAAAAACAGACAGAGAAGAAAGAGTTCAAAAATATAAGTATTGCCAGTCTTTCCAATTAGCCGAACAAAGGAGAGATAACGACTGTAGCAGATATTACATGGATCATTACGTACATAACAGGAAGAGATGCTGTACAGAGGAAATGCAAAGAGGTTAAAGGTTGGTGTTAAGCCCTTAACAAAGTTTTAGATAATACTTAAGCCTAGTCATTACTAACCAACAGTGCATAATCCAGGATGGGAGATAAGGCCAAGGAGGAACTGTGTGAGCCTTAATTGTAAAAAAGTCAGTCATTCATGGAGCAAAGTGTATCTCCCCTACTATTCACTGCTAAAGGAAATCCTAGTAGCTAGGCTGGGGCTGATACAGTCTGGCTGGGCTAGAAAGCTTGTGATAAGCAGGAGTATCTGAAGCCAGTATGAAAGAGACATTTGAAATAAGATGGTCGATTTTAAAAAAAAAAATGTAAAGGGACATCTTCTATCTAGGCCTTTAGCAATGAATTTGTATCTAATCTATCACTGCTGCCAAATGTAAAGCTCCAAACAAAACACAATTCCAGTCTGTAAGTATATCATGAGTAGTATCTAAAATAGTTATAAACAATAATAAATTTGGAAGACTCAAACTATTCAAGACTGTTCGAAAGAATTTAAAATGTGCAATGCAGAAAATCTCATTTGCTTCATGTGATGTTTTTTACTCTTCCTTTGAAGGCTTTACTTACTTTTTCAGACAGGATGTTGAATTAAGACTGATCATGTGTCTAATGGAGAATTTTACTTTCTAGTGCTTAAACAACTCCAATCAGAAGAGACAAGGTGAAAGTTATAAAGTAGCAAGAAATTCCATTTACCATAATCCTCTCCCCGGAGAATTTCTGGTGCAATATAGTTTGGAGTCCCACAGAACGTGCTGGTTGTGTCACCGGGCCTCAGACCCTCCTGTAGGAAAAGATGGGAAGAAAATACTTTACAGTTAACTGAAGATCCCACATTCCTCTGCTAAGAGCTTCATTTTGAATTAATTAAGTCTTGAATAACCGGCATTGCGGCAATTCCATGGCAAAGTCAAAGCCATGCTCCAGTGTCTCTGTAGTGACAAAAGTTTCCCAGAGGAAATGGGCAGTGCCACAGAATCCAAACAGCAGCAAGTGACTGCTAATTTCAACCTCTTTTGAAATCACCTTATCCTGACTGTTTCAGCCAACCCCTCCCAGACGAGTTGATCCAGCAGCTTTATGAAAACATAAACAATACATGTAAGTGTAGTCTGTGCACTCTGGCATTTGCCTTTTCTCCACATGTGGAAGTGAAATGAATATACAGCCCGTGTACACAGAGAAACCTTGAAATTTCACTTTTTAAAGTCTCTGCATCTTTTAATTTATAACAATCTCTTAATTGTTGATTTTTCTGGTTAGCAAGAAACTAGATCTTACCTTGCACATGCCATAATCTGTGAGTTTAATATGCCCTTCAGAATCTAGGAGCACATTATCCAGTTTTAAATCCCTGTAGATTATCCCTCGCTCATGTAAATAGTTCAATGCTAGACTGATTTCAGCAGAATAAAACCTAGTGTAGAAAGAAATACTGATTACTCAAGTAATCAAAACTCAAAGCGCAATAACACAATCTTGGTAGTATGATATTTTCTATACATAATCCCAAGTATTCTATTATTTTTCCACAGAGAAGTGGCACATTGTTTATAATCATACAAATGTTTCTATGCACTTCAAAAATTGTGTTTTGTTAATAGCAATGTCTCCTCCAATCATCCCTTTTATCTCACCATCTGAGATTAAGCATATGCACCAAAAACTCAGCATTTGCCTGGACAGCTGGTAGTGGTGGTTGTACAAGAAACACATTGATATCATTAGACATTAAAAAAATACCACCTAACTGTTTTTCTAGAAAAAAATAGCAGACTGAAGTCATACAGAGTAATGCCAAGGCAAACAGCATCTAAATGCTTCCTATTACAGTTCCTCCTTGAAACAAAAACACGGTGGCTTGCAGCAGCAAAAGGAGGATGCAGTTTCACATTTCTTAAAACCTTAACATCTGGACAGGATTTGCTGGCTCATCCCTCATAATCTCTGCACTGCTGTACTGTGTCAGAAAACCACTGTTTTGATGCAAGAAATCTGGAATGACACACACCTGGCATGTTCCTCTGGCAGCTTCCTCTGCCTCTGCATATGGAACATTAGATCTCCTCCATTGACATATTCTATAACAAAGAATAACCTGGAACACACAGGATTGTTACAAATGATTGTGTGCATGGCTGAAAAAGGTGTGAGATGTTACAGGTTTGTTATAGAACAATACCCACTCCTCTCATCTCTGGTTTTACCATTTTCCCCTCCTCTGAATAAATTCCTGAAGTTAAAAAACAAATATACAAAGTTTCTCTAGGTAATTCCTTCATTGCTAAAGGAATCCTTCCCATATTCCTCATCCATTACAGGCACTACTTGTCATTACTACACACATGACTCTACAGAGCCACATCAGTTTCTATACAAAAACCATTAAAAAAATTAAAAGTCTGGTTTTCTGATCCCCTTAGTTTCCTTTGTTTGTGGTTAATACTGTATTACAAATACTCTTTCTTCTCACTTCACTCCATTAGCTTGTCACCTTTCTGAAACAGCAGAGATACTGTTTAAATATACAATACTGGATTTTATATGTACTTAAAGGTATTACTGTATAGAATAGAAAAATAGAATTTTCATCTCTATTACTTGGTTTTCCTTTTGAAAACTCAGATTCTATCTTCTGAGTCTTGCTCACAGATTCGTCTTCAAAGAATCCAGACATATTTGAGACAATTAATCCTCAGTTTTTGTACTTCTGATTTTCATCTCCCATAGCCATTTTTTCCTTCCATTCTACATTCTCTTCTATCATATATTCTCAATCATTTCCTACTAGCTGCACTTCTCTTTCTGTCCAGAATCCTTCCCACCCCATCTACCAGTACTTTACATTCTTTTGCATTTTCCCCATCTGAAAACCTTAGATGTACACAGCATTTGGATCACAAAATACTAGAAGGATTTACAAAACATTGACTTTGCTACTTAACACTTCATGCTTTAAATTTAGGCTTTTGAGGTGCCTGATAGGATGAAATGTTTTTCATAAGACTATTTTATTATTAATTTATGACTTTTACCTGCTTTCTGTCTGGAAGCAAGAGTGCAATCCGACCAGAAAGGGATGATTTGAGGCCTGTTCAAAGACGTGTTTCTCTGTCTGAACCCAATCAATATCCTGTTTTTTTGAAGGAAAGCGACATTCAGAAAAGTACTGCTGCACTTCTTAGGTCAAGTATTAATGACAATTAGCAGAAAGACATTCAAGGGCTTCGCTGTCCTTGTTTTACTTGTAAGAAATTAAATATTCTGCAGTTCTGAAATGTGAAGCAATAGCTGATAGCATACTTTTTATTTCCTGAATGTCCTCTACTCTTAGCCTCACTGGTAACACCTTGGGAATGAAAACACACTGATCTATCAAAGATAAACTGGTGCAGGGAAATGTAAAGTAGCACCAAGAAATGCAGAAGTAATCAATGGTAGACCGAGAAATAAATGCAAAAGCAAGCCACAGTCACTCCAATGTTTTCAGAGTAGCCTAAAGAAACCCAAGGGAAATCCTCAGTAACAACAGGTTTTTAGCAGTTTAATAGTGCCATTTCTGACACCTTTTTACAAATCACTGTGCAAAAACTGTTAAGATGGGGGTCTGATTTAACAAGCAATTCAAGTAACATGGCAGATTTCCTTGTACTTGAACATGAAAGTCAGACTCCACCTGGCTACCTGCCTTGTGAACCTCCTATAGAGCAGCACAAGAAGCCAGAGGTAGAATTCTCACATGTAGAGCCCAGACCTGGCTCCCACCTCATGGGGCACACTGGAGCTGTCTGGAAGAGCTGCAATTCACTTGCCCACCTCATCATCGTTGACGAGCTCTTTCTTCACCACTTTCATGGCATAAATGCGCTCGGTTTTCTTCAGTCGAACCAGCAGCACTTTGGCATAGCTGCCCCTTCCAATGACCCGGAGCAAATCAAAATCCTGCAGGCCCAGACTGGAAGAAGCTTTGCCACTTTCCCTGATGCTCATTGCCTGTGGATAAAGATGCACTGAAATGAGGAAGGAGCCTTGCCAGTGTCAGCAACTGCAAAAGTCAGCATTTCAAACAACATTTCAAAATTAATATAAACAAGCAATTCAATTAACACTTGTTATCTTAAGACTGTACTGTCCCGGAAAGGAATGTGCTGGGAAACAAAGGAGGTAAATTAGACTTGGCAGATAAGAAACAAACCAAACTGGGAGAATTTGGAACACTTTCTAAATCAAAGCACGTCTAATCTTAAGGTTCAAAATAAAGCAGTGTGCAAGTCACACATGCAGGCATCTCAGGAACAACCCAAATGCGCCCTTTGTGCTAATTTTCAGTTTGTGGCAAATTAAACTACTAAAGTCTTGAAATTGAGACACACAGGCTTTAAGATCTCTGAAGATCTTAATGGGATCCTTCCAACTCCAGATACTCTGTGATTCTATGTACAGAGTTAGCTTGGGTAAGATAGTTTACCTCTTTTTCCTCACCAACATGGTCCAGGCTCTCATGACTCGAGGGATTGTATGGTATCACTGGAGGTGCAAGAGAAATTTATTAAGAGTGACGCAACACAACAGAATTCTTTTCTGCCTTAAAATTTCCACAATCAGAGAAACACAGTTTAAATGCTTCTACTCCAAGTATTCAAAACTGATAAGAATTGCATTAGGACCATCACTCTGACTGCCACAAGAATAAACATGTTTGGCCCCCACTCCAGCAGAAGTTCTGCTAATGCCGGTAAGGGTTTGGTTTGGGTTTTTTTTTGTTTGATCATGGCATTTTAAGTACTCACCTTACTAAATGTAACTGACAGCATAAATTCTTCTTTGTTTAGTCAAGTTTTTGAAACTGGTAAGATGTGGAAAACTGGAATTTTTATATTAATATTCCCCTTAGCACTAAGAAGCTGTCTTGCCTTTCTTATTCTATGAAAAAGTAAATAAGAGTTCTAAAAATAATTTTACTTCAAAGTTCACTTTTCAGCAACTTACAGTAATTTAAAGAAAAAAAATCTCTTGATCTTACCTGTTTCTACATTATCTGAATGCACTGATGATGGATCCATAGGCATTATTGGTTCCTGCAAACATAGATAGGATTTTTGTAATAGACTGTCCAGGTGTCAGACACATTATTTTAGAGTCAAAAAATGAAATTAATGACCCCTGAGGAATGTAATCTAGCTACTTTTTAACTTGGTTAGTCAAAGTAGTTACTAAAACATACATAATGAAATAAACAACTGTATTCTTTATTTTCCCTATTTTCTGAAAGTTATGACGTTTCCAGAAGCTGCAGTAATGACAACTTGGTACAAAAGAGAAAGAAATACAGCAGATGAGAAGTGAGACAGAAAAACTGAAGTCCTTCAGTGGTATATATATTAGTCAAAAGAATTCCCAAAATATACAATTGAAGCTGTCTGCTTTATTAAACCAGGTACAGTAATAATCTCAGTTTTTCTCAGGACTTAAGAACTGAAGATGATTGAATTTCTTGGGAGAAAAGTCACAATTTCTGCTCTACATATTCATTTGCTGTAAATGGGACATAATCCAATAATCTAAGAGATATTTAGAGAATTTACTCCACCTATTCATTTTGAAGATGTAAAATAGTGTGTACACATATACATGCTATGCAACATCTCTGTGAAGGATGGGATAAATGTCCCTTATATGCTTATATGTGCAAAGGGAAATAATGCCAGATGTGCAGGTTAAACTTCTGTCTTGCTATAAACTGCAATTTCGCTTGGTGAATCCCAAACTTTCTTGCAAAAGTCATGGTAACCATAAAAATGGTTTCAACTACTGCAATTATTTGGCTGCAGTTTGAAAACCAACAGTATAAAATGGAGTGGGGGGAGAGTTATTTGTTTGATTGGTTAGTTGCTGCTTTTTTGAGATAATTTATCAGATCAGTTTTACTTACTGGCTGTAGTGCATGTCGGCCACATTCAGTATTGACAAGTTTGTGACACTTCTTGTGAACGAGGAGTTTGCAGTTGATGCACTTGTAGCCCTGGCGCCCCAGGCCCCATATCCGGTCAGTGCAGATGGCACAGTGAGCTCTCTGCAATCAGAAACCAACAAAACTCATTAAAGAGCAAAACTGAAGAATAAAACTATCCAGCCACACTTGCATTAACCAAGCTCATCTCCTCATTTCTCTGTAGGTGAGTCCTCACAGAGGAAGGCAGGAGAGCAGAAGCTTCAACACCTTAGACAAAGCGAATGGCAAGATCACCACTCGCTGAAGGACATTCACAAAATAACTCCAAAGATCCATGAAAACAGGGTGCCTATGGAGGCAAGAGTGGAAACTGATTTAACTGTGGTGCCTTGACAGCCTTTAACCCAGGTGAGGTCAAAAAACAACAACAAAAAAAGCTGAAGTTAGACATGAGGATGCTCAAGATGAAGTTTAGTGGAGATGATCTCAAGCATTAAGCACACAATACACTAAGCTTAGAAAAGAAGGAAAGATTATTGAAGCTGTCAAGGGACCTGACTTACTCAAATATTTTGGGTTTGGTTTTTGCTGTTGCTGTTTTTAAACACAGCAAAGCCTTCTTGGACCTTAGGTAATTATGTTTAACCCTCGCTTCCTGAAAACACTCTGAATGGTTTGTTATTTTCAGTCGATTACATGGCACCAGAAACATGCCTGGAGAAACATCTCGACTTTCTCCTTTAAAAGTCATGAAAGAAAAGTCTGTGCATCAAAAGCAAGCTCAGACCATTTTACTCCTAGAAGCTGAAAAAATGAAAATCTACCTTTAGGCATCTAATACATTCCAGTTTGTCCTCTGGGAAGACTTTAAGGGAACACAGGAGCTTTGACATTATGTTTTCAGAGTATATGTAAAATGAATTGCAGCCAATTTTGTTTTGTTTTTTTCTGTTTCAAGTTCCTGAAGATTTAATATTGCTTAAGTTTCCTGAAGATACAGGATTACCACAAGCTTATAGACAAACAACAAAAATAAGACTAAAACTACCTGGTAACTTTACAAGGCATCATCATTATGAAAATCAGACATCCCTGTATCATGGCTTTAAGTACCCAACAAGAGTCTCACCCTGTTAAATCGTTTGGCTTGGAAAGTGTGACCATTTGCACAATAGAGCTTTCGCCACCGGCGGGCGCCTCGGCGATAAATGGACTCTAAGAGGAAAAACACAGGATTATATCCAGACAAATACAAACACAGAACTACAACATCTTCTCCTGGAGGTTTCTGTGTAGAGTAACTTGCAGAGTAAAGTTTCACTCCTGTACCTTACAGAAAAAGAGGAATGTTCCAAGTATCTTTTTCTTTCTTTTTTTTTTTTTAAGTTTTGGAGAAAATCTGAAGTAGAATATCCTAATCAACTCAAAGTTAATTCTGATTTTTCTGAAGTTAAGAGGAACAGTGAGTCAAGAGAAGGTAAACTGTCCAAACACTAGAAGCACTTGTGTGCAAAGTATACACATACATCAGCTCAGCTTGGGGAAAAGCTGTGGGGAAGGGAAAGAGAAAGGAAGGTGAATTGGGAGCATGTCCTGATTTATAAGGCTGCTTGACAAATCCTCCAGTGTTTTAAATCCACAGCTGCCACTATTAATTTTTTTTTCATTTTTTAACTATTATTTTTCACTACTTGAGGCATGTCAGAAACTGAAACTGAAAACTAAGATATGAATAACTACACTGAGCTGTAAATCTCTTGCTGATTTAGTCAGCAATCTCATTTTTCAGATAACCAGCATTACTCATTCTGCCTAAGTTAACTTTTAAACATGCACATTTATATTTGACTGGTCAGAGATTTGGATACCAAACCGACAGATGCTTGTGTGCACAACACACAAACACACTCTTTTTAATAAAACTTTAAGACTGGCGAGACATTATCTCTTTAATGTCTACAACACTAGTTAACACAATATAGGTTTTTGGAGAATCCTCCTGATAGCAACTAAACATCAACTTCAAATGAATTAACCACAGATCTGTAAAGAGTGACACGACAAGTCATTATCATTGGTTACAAGCCTCTGCTCACAACTGTTAGCCAGCAATCTGGCAACTCCCCAAAAGACAGGAATAGGATAAAAAACTGTCATGATAGAAGAGGCAAAAGCAAGGAAAGCAGAGTGACATGGGTAGTTAACAGGAATGTGAAATGCTTATTAACAATGATTCAGAAGTGACAAACATTAAGTTTAGAACGACTTCCTATTGCTTCTAAATATTTGATTTTTACAGATTTGCATTATTAATATTCATAAGTGTGGGATGCCAAACCAAAGAACATCAAAATCTGCTAAAACAGGAAATCTGAACATTTCTTAGCTGAAATGCCTACTTACTATCTTCTCCTGGACAAGGCATGCCAGGCCGCTCTGGGACACAAGGAAATACTGCAAGAAAGACATTAACTTCTGATTACCTTTCATTTCAGACAAAAAATAAATCTTTGGGTTAAATACAACACTCCTGAAAGGCATTCAACCATCTAGAGAGCAGCACTGACTGTACTTCAACAAAACCTTTGAGAACAGATGAGCTGCAAACCACCACAATCCCCTTTCGCTGGGGATAGCAGTGACATGCATGAGCAATACACACAAAAAGCAGAATAAATGAAGCTATTTCTTAAAGACAGTAACTAGAAAAAGTAATGATTTTTGTTTCTCATGTAGCCAATCTTCACAGCTGGTCAAGATGTCCAAATGTGATAAATGTTTTATATGACAGTATCCTAACAGTTATAATAGGATGTTGACCATGTAAGTTTTTGTGGTTTTTTTCACAATTTATTTCGCTTCAGTAACACTACTCATCATTTACAATTTCAGTAACCATCAGAGAGGAATATAAATGTGGACAGACAGCCTGGTGCCAGTTTAATCAGAAGCTAATCAAACACAAAAATTCATGGAGAATGGGCAGATGAAAAATCCGATCTGCACAGAAGCAGTGAAATGTATCTGCAAATGGATTATATTCTTCCCTTTTAAAGTTCTCTGTGGGAAGCTGGAAAGCTGTCTTTTCCTTTCAAGTGGGCTGATGATAAACTAGATTTTTTGCATCTTTTTAAGAGAAGGAGCCTGTAAAGACACTCTAGTGTAACACACCAACACTTCATAATGATGACTTTTCTGCTGTAATCTCTAATAAACCAAGATCAACCTTCTACTGACAAAAAGTTACAAATAACTAGAAAAATATTCTGGAGAAGCTGCCAAAATAGGCATATAACCCTGAAGAAAAAAATTGAACAACTACACATTAAACACGGGTATGACATAATTAAGTTCAAAACTGAAGTACCTAATTCTAGAAAAGACAAATTTTTCATTTATCTGGCATCACATGGAGCTCATTAATTTTTTTTTCTAACAGAGATGCTGCTCTAAAGCACTTATCCATAATTAACTTCAGGAAAATGTATGAATCCAATAAATAAAGGAATAAATAAATAAATAAATAAATTGTACTTTATCTCTTCTACCATTTTCTGTCAGCAAGTGTCTGAATGCACTTGGGCTGAATGTATGAAGAAACAGAGGCTGGATTTCACGAATAAACTAACAGCAAAGTACTTTTTTCTCCCTTAACTTAATAAAGAAGAGCTAAAAGCACAGTGAATGGTCATCAGCATCCCTTGACAGGATGGCCACAGGCCTGAGGGGAGAAGGGTGTGATAGGCACAGGAATGAAAAAATTCCATTCATTCACAGGTACAAGCATGAGCAGCAGTAAATTTCAGTAAATTTCACCTACCATGGATCAGAAGCTCTGAATCCTTGTTTAGTTCATACAACCGAAAGGCCTCTTCTAACTCCAGCTGAGAGGAAACTGTACATGGATCTCCTGTGGAAAAAAAATAGAACAGCACAAGATTCAGTAGTTTTAGTTCCATCCTATTCAGTAGTTCCCCCACAGCTGGTTCCAGGATAATTATTGTAGAAAAAAATCTAATATTCTCAAATGTGGTAGTATTTATTTTTAACACTGTTTTAAAAAGTACATCTGAAAATAGAGTCATATTGAGTTCTTTCAGGGATAATAAAAATATGGGATATTCCCAAGAGTGAAGCAGATCATAAAAACAAAACATCATTGCTACAAGCCTGGTTACACATTATTTCAGTACAGGAGGTGCAGGCTATATTCCAGCACCTTAAACCTTCTAAGATTACCTTTTATTTCATGGATTTTTAATTAGAATTGAGTCAATTCTATTTTCACAGCTGTTTCAGCACTGCCAAGATTTGCACTAGGAGCTGCAAAAGCAGTTAGAACTCGAATCTCTCCTCAAACCTCAATGGAAACTTTCGACAAATAACATAATCTAAGTGCAAGACCCTATTTTTCTTATTTGTAACTACTACTTTCACACTCACACAACTGTTTGAAATAAAACCCCCTAAAGAAAGGACACCAAGGCCGAAGACAGGTGGGAGTTGGTTGACTTTGTTTCTTATTTTTTCTAATAAAACAACTGCAGTTTTGTTGACCATTTGTGATGGTGCAGACTAAATTACAGGCCAAATCTTTGATGATAAAGTTTCTCAAACAAAACTTTATCATGTGTTTTCTTTGGTGCCTGATGTAGATTAGTAACTTATAAAAAAATTAGCTCCCTGAAAGAATAAGCCTTTCTCAAAATAATACTCTAACTGAAACATTTTAAAAACAATGTTGAATCCCAATCATCACTGCCCCAAAGAAAGAAAATACTTCTAGTTATTAGCTCAACTTGTTCCCCCCTTCCATCTATACAAGATGTTCTGTGCAAGAACAAGGGATTTATCTCTTCCTGTTCCAGCATGCGAAGTTTAGTTTTAGCCCCAATCCCATACAGCAAGTCTGCCTTCCCATATTTCTAATTTTTAACAGAAATACTACTTTCCATGTCTTTAAGTGGCAAACTAGTGACAGGTAAGCAAACTTGAGGAAGGCAGAATAATTTCCATCCTGGCTAAACTGGATCCAGTCTGGAGCTTTATTGCTTTGAGTCCTCAGTCAATACCATAGTTAGAAAGTTCACAAGCAACAGACCATTAACTATTATCTTTGTGTTTTATACTGCAAAGTATCTAAATTAATACAGCCACTGCTAAAGCTTTTCGGTGGAACCACACACCCAGCAGCAGGAGGTATTTCAACTCACCCCACAAAAGTTTTTCCAGAGAATTAGTTTTGTTTCTGATGTATCACAATGCTTTTGTTTCCAATGTATCTTCCCCCAGAACAGGAAGGACATGGACCTGTTGGAGCCAGCCCAGAGGAGGTCACTGAGTTGATTAAAGGGATGGAGGACTCAGCTATGAGGAAGGGCTGGAGAGTTGGGATTGCTCAGCCTGGAGAAGCTTTGGGGTGACCTAATTGTGGCCTTCCAGAGCCTGAAGGAGCCGACAAGAGAGGTGAAGAGAGACTGTCTGCAAAGCATGGAGTGACAGGACAGGGGAAATGGCTTCACACTGACAGGAGGTAGGTTTAGATGGGATTCTGAGAAAAAATTCTTCCCTGTGAGGGTGGTGAGGCCCTGGCACAGGGTGCCCAGAGAAGCTGTGGCTGCCCCATCTCTGGAAGTGTCCAAGGCCAGAGAGGATGGGGCTTTGGGCAACCTGGGGTAGTAAAAGGTGTCCCTGCTCATGGCACGGGGTGGAAAGAGATGACCTTTAAGATCCTTTCAACCCAAACCATTCTGTAGTTCTATGCTATTGCTAAAATATAAATAATAAATATAAATGGTCCACTTTCAATGTTCTGTCTTTATTGTTTCCTGCACATCAAAATTCTCCAGCTGAGTCTTTGAAGCCACCAGTCATTTTCCACCAAACCACTTCCCCCTATAGCTGGACACCCGGAAACCACAGTGCCCACACACGGCACAAACTTACACTGTGCAGAGCAGGGTGGGAGGAGATGGAACAATTGAATTTACTCAGACTCACTATGAGAATCAACAAACCAGTTTTTCTTCATTTGTTTCCGACACCTGTGCAAACAGTTCTGTGTTTCCATTTGTCAGAAGCAAAAGAGGGTCTCAAGAATAAGCAAACTCAGACAGGAGGTTTACACACATCTCTCTCAACAGGCTTGAGTAGTACAAATTTTGCAGTCAAAGACAGCTGGGATACATAGGAAAATATTTACTTTTGAGTTATATAGTGAGAAGCAACAGACTGAAGACACACATAGTGTCCATCCCACAGGATGTTTCAGAAGGCAGAGTGAAGCTGATCATATATGGCAAAAATAAAAATTTGTCTAAAATCAAATCAAGTTTATTCTATTTTCCAGTTGTACCTGGAGATTTTGGAAATTAATCCACTCAATTAATTTATATCTGTCTTAGTATGCCACTACCTCTATGAAATCAGAGTAGTTACATGTGAAGCCCTCATCCTGCAAAGGCATTTACTATATGAGAAATCAGAACCTTAGTGTCCAGGTAAATCCAGTTTAGTCAGGAAGCAGTGATGCCCCAGACCCCTTATCTTCTCTCAGACTATAAAAAGCATGAGTGTAACAAGTACCAGCCTACAGCATTTCCTCACGCTACTGTTAAACAGTGAAGAGGATGTGATACAGGAATTTTCCAGTAAAGCAAAACAGGTTTCTAGAAAGAATATCAATTGAGAACACTATAATGGTTCTGAGAGAAGAGGCAGGGAGCTTGGCAAGAAGCCATGCATTGTACATGCAAGAATTATTCACAATAAAGACGGGAGGATTTGCTTTAAACACATTCCTCATTGGCAGATTAACTTCTTCTCCACCAACATTAAACTGTAAGTCAATGATTAAAGCAAACACAGATTGCTTGTGAAAATCAAATCCTACACATGAAAATAGTTCAGGTAAACTGCAACCTTCCTGTTTTTTTAATGAATCTATCTCTAATTAAAGAGCAGAAATTGAGAACGAACAAACCGCTTCAAGTAAATTACTGAATCAGTACAAAACGTTTATTAAAAATATATATATATATTTCCTGCAAAGACTGACACTGCAGACTCCTCCACTGCAGTGAGGAGTTCATTATTCGCCTGATGATAAAACAACACACCTTATTATAAAGTAAATGTTCAACTCCCAGTAGCTCTGCTGTACAGTTCAGTCATAAACACTGTTCATTTTACTGTACTGCATCTGCCTGGTATAAATAACTTTGGAATGACAAAGAGAAGAAAAAACCTCACCTGATCAGACTCCCAAGACCACACACTCTTCAACACACCTGCCTATATGGCACTTCCAAAAATCAACTTTGCTCCACGTTTAGCTTTAGACTCTGAATAAATTGGCAGTAGCCCAATTTGAAACGGGAGGAAACAGTTCCATAAGCACCATTTATGCTGATGACTGCATGCAAACACCAACCACAGCCAACAAATCACTGCACACTGCAGCCTTTTATGTACTGCATCAGCTAAAATAACTCCACAGCAATCTCATAATTCATAGGGCTCTTCGTTGTAGCTGTAGCTCAAAACCTACGTGTGGAATGAACTAATTCCACTGAGGAAACAAAACCTACAAATAACCTTTGAAAAAATTACTGCTGTACACACACAGCTCAATGGATGACTTCTGTTAACAGGGAGAACAGACTCTGGACTTTTTTCATCCAAGGTAAACTTTAAGATGAATAATGCAAGCACTACAGATGAGTTCTAAGTCAAGGTTGTCACTGCACTTTTTTGAAAAGTTACTGCACATCATTAGTATTTGGAAGAAGTTTTATTAGCTATGTGTTAACACACTTCAGGTTGCTAAAGAAACAGCTGATAATAACACTTGAGATATAATGCTTTTGGTTACACATACAACTCAACTGTATATTAAATTATATCAATATTTTAGATAAATACTGCAATTTGTATAACTTAATGTCCATTTAACTCTTTCAAAAATATAAGATACAAAGGGAATCTTCAGCAGTATGAAGGAATACGTTCTGTTGCCTTCATAAGAAATTCTAAAACTGAATTAACATTTTCATAGTCACTGACGTCTGGTTTGGTTTATAAAGACCGAGAGCAAGCTACACACTAAACAGTGTGAAACAAATACCTCTTCATTAAGCTCTGCTTAAGAAGGCATTGGATAACTTATTTTTGGAGTCAGATTCTATGTTTTGTAAGCTTATCTTTTGAAGGGAGAGGGAAGGGAAAAGATGAAAGGGAAAGAAAAGCTGGAAGTTGAGCACTGTATTGCTGAGCATTGATTTACCTTCTTCATCAATCCATTTCATGGTGAAAAGCTGCTCGTTGTCAAAGGAGCACATGTCTCGAACTTCACTGCACAGTCCCTCAAAGGAGATGGAAGGCTCAAAATAGGTTATCATGATGTCCCTGAGAAAGAGAAAAATAAACTTCAGAAACTATTCCACAAAACATAACATTGATCATCATCTCTAACACCTTCCATATACCACTAATATTAACCCCATCTCTTATGCAGCTTCCTCCGAAACGTTAAAATAAAATAAAGTACTTAAGTTCCCCTCTCATAGCAAAGTTGGGCTCCAAGTGATTTTTATTACTTGACATTTAATCCTCCAGGTATCTGTTTCAGAAAAACTCAGATTTTTGCCCAAGTAACTATGAAGTGAGTTGCAGTAGACATTAACCACACAGAGAAATTAGATCTCTTACACCAGTGGAAACTCAAGAATTAAATGCTGCAAATGTTTGAACAATGTTCAAAACATATTTCTTGTTTTACTTTGTCTTTAACAGTTATTTTGTTATTAGTATCAAAATGTAAAAACTCATACATCTACTCCAACTAAATTTTGATTGTGTAGATGTTATGAAAAATTAATGGCAAATACTAAACAGATGTTCTAGTAGACTTGGGGGCATGTGCAAATATTCAAAGTGCCTTTAAAAAAGGAGTGGTGCTTCACACAATGAAAGGGAAGGCTGACAGAGAGCCATATACTTAGAACTGAAATGTACTGCTTTACTGTTATGCAGAATGGTATTTCTATGATAATTAAAAGTGAGTTAACCTGGTTTAAACATGTTAACAAAAAATGCTGGCCCACTATGCTGGCTGGGCCCTAAAGGGAACAGAAGACAGGGCTCAGACCCTTAACCAAAGGAGCTGGGAGACACAGTTAGAGGAAGGCTGTTTACAACACACTCCTCAAATACAGCATAAAAGCTCCATGTTTGAGCTACAAGGTTAATCTTCCCATAAAAACCTCACCCAGCTGGATTTGTTCCGGTGGGTGCCAGCACCCAGGACTGCTCGGGGAGCTAAAAAAAAAAAATAATTGAAGCAACAAAGCTTTTACCTGGTCAGAAATCCCATCAAGTCCTACCAGACTGAAGTGTACGTATGCAGCAAGTCAAATATCTTTAAATCATCATGTGCACGGGCAGATTGAGATCAAGAAGGTGACTTAACATAAAATGCTGTGGTTATGGAACCGGAACAACGCTCAGGAGGGGCAGAGAGCACACAAAAACCAAACTGCTTGCCTGAGGCTCCCCGGAGAGCAGCAGCAGCAGGAATAAAATCAACTGGCAATTTCTAAGCACTGTGGAAGAACAGCAAGCCTGCTTCTGGATTTATGAGCATCATCAGTTGGGTTAGGTTTAGTTAGGGGACAGACTCCAGTAAATATAGCAGACATATGTCCAGGATAAACAGAACATCTCTTCAATAATCTGAATAAAGCAGCCAAAAAGAGGCTATGTGATTTGGTAGAGGAATTGCTCCTGTTCTTTCCACGTGAGAAAAAATGCAAAACAAACAAGAACTGAACCCTGGTATTTAGACACAGCACAGTCATTTAGAGTAAATGGGGCTTTATTAGAAGTCCTCAATCACATCCATCCAACACAGCAAACTCTTCTCTCTGACATAAAGGTCTCCCTTTGCATCTTTTATGGAAACACCAGCTGGGAACCCAATGCCAACCAGGTGGATCTGAGTTACTGTCACAGACACACGGGCAGGCACCACACAGCAAGCCTGTATTAGGAGGCAAAGCCTTAACCTGTATTTCCTGTTTTTCCAGGAAGGAAATAAGGCACTGCTTACTTAGCAGCTCCACTGAGTTTACCATCCCTTCATTGATTCACATTTTAGCATAGATATATTCACTGTGGAATATGTTCTTAAACAAAAAAAATAGTTCTGAAGAGTGCTGAGAAGCCAAAGTATTTATATTTATATATATTTACATTGCAGGGGTTTCTGGGATTGAATCAGTCAATAGAGAGTTTGTTAAGTTATTATTACTGCCAGAAAAGCAGAAAGTTACAGACCACACTTTTTAAGACTAATCACTGATGCTTCAGCAAAAACTGAAGATTAAATTATATATCCATTAGCAAAATCTGTTCAGCACATTTTCAAATGTGATGATTCAAGTTCACTTAAAATAGATTTATCTGTACTGCAGCAAACAGGAAAAATCACAATGTTAAGATGTACTGAACAGCCTTGGAATCTCTTCATATCTCTAAAGTAAAAGCTTGTTCCAACTGAAAAAAAACCCCTCGTACTACATGTTGGTACCTTTAAGTAGCAAACCAGTTTTCCCTCTGAAGAAAAGGAGACTTTCATTATTTCAGAATTTATGCGTGTTCCCTGAACTACTACTCTAATACCTCTAGCAGGACAAGTATCAAGCAGTTACCAAATGATTTGGAATATCTCTTTTGCTATAGAAGACACTAATCAGTCTTTCAGAGAACTCTGGCCAATAGCAATATCAAAAGAGAAAGATGATGTCAAGTACAAACAAGGTTCCACAAGCAATATCTTTGTAACACAGGAACTGTAAAGTTACACGTTCATTTTGCTCTATTTTGCCATTTGAACTCCACTGATAACCCTGACATTTCCTGCTGACACAGGTCTCACTTTCACAATGGTTCTGTTGTCACACCTTCGTGTCTCTACACTTCTTACCCCTAACACAGCACTGATGATGCCTTCATTAGGAAAAAGCTGGATTCACTCAAGCCAAGAAGTTGTTAAATTCTATTGAGAAAAAATTTTCATTTTAAATAAAAGTTAGTTGGCCAATATAAGGGAGAAAGTTAATATGGACCATAGCCTGCTGACTTGCACTAAAGATACAAAATGTTTTCTTTTACTGAGATATGGGGAAAATTTGCTTTACAATGGGCTGTTCCTTGTGATAAAGATAAGGTTATACACTGCTTGGAATAAGCATGCTCATCATAAAGCTATTCCAAGGTGAAATAAATATCTTTGTTTGTCCCCTCTTGGCACACATAGGAAATCAGAGGAAAATCTGATTCAAGCACACCTTTTGCACCACCACATCCAGAGGTGCCAATTAACTCTTAGTATGGAAGCACCAGAATTTTTACAATTTGTTTTAGCACTATTACAGGTGGTCTTAGTCAGGGACCTGTGAGTATGAAACATGCAAATATACAAGACAGCACTTGTCCTGAATTACTTTCACTGAAAATGCTATCATTTATATCTTTTATAAATATTAATAAATATCATTTATTCATACTACTAGGCAGCCTGTCTGAGTCAATATCCTGCAAATATTAGAATCAGTAAAACATAAATCACAAGAAGACTGAGAAAAGGCAAATGGCAAATCTAAACACACTAGAGAACATATTTTAAATACATCTAGAAGACCATATTGTCCACCTTTCCTGAGATCAAAGAGCTTTTCTCACTTCCTTTTACAAATCATCAAAGAGTTGTAATGTCCTTTAACAAAAAAAAAGAACCAACACAAAAGCCTCCAAACCAAAGCCAGCAATTAAAACACAATTCAATATCTGCACCTCATTTTTCACTCTGATCTTAAAGTCCCATGAGAGAACAACCCCATAAGAACAGACACAACTGCTTTTGACTTTTCCACCTGCAGCCTCATATACCCCATATTATGTATGGAGAAATGTACAGATTCATTATACATGTTACCTACATATCCACATGTATCACACACCTGGGCCAGTCATTAAGGCTTCTGAAAAGGTCTAATTAGAGCTCACTACAATGATCCCCCCCAGGACTCCTGGGGAATTCTGCTGTGTCAGTGTCATTTCTGTACCGTCAGGTGCTGCCACTGCCACGCACAACCATCTAAAGCATTGCTTTCCCCTGTGCAAGTCTGTTTTTCTGGAAAAATATATAATCAGAAAGCTAAATCAATATTGAAACAGCAAGAAGGGGGGAAAATGTATTCACGGGCTTAGTCTAAAGTTTTCTTACATTAAATGCTCTCCTATGAAGAACTTAATGCTCAAAAGACAACAGAAGACACAGTGCTGAAGAATTGAGCAAAAAGTGCCCAAGATAAAGAAAAATAAAAAGAAATTATACAAGAATCCTTAAGAAATTAATCCCCTGGGAATCTTTATGGAGGTACATTTTGATTTTACAATTAAAATTTATTTTCTCCTCACACTTTTTCCATTAATATAACTAAAGTAATTAAGTAATTAAAATTAAGAAAAGAAGCAGGTTTAACATGTATCATGAGAGGACTGTCAGGCGTGTTCTCCATTTGAACTAAATCAAACTGAAGGTGAGCAAAGCATTGATATCTACCCCTTTTTATTAAAAATCTAACCTACATTACAGCCTACAGCTAAAATCAGCATAAAATCTATGTCAGGCACTGAAAGAATACACACCAGCAGCTCTAATCGTGACAGAAAAATGATTATTATAGCTGTTTGGTTTAGCTTCTTTTTAAAATCAGCATGAATTCTACACGATTCCTTGAGCATGAGCAGTGAATTATTCCTACCTGTTTCTCTACGCCTACAACATATGCATGAATGATGTAACAACTTCTTGTACTGACCTGACAAAAAGCATCTCCAGCAAATGAGTTAAGACAAAAGGCAAACTTTGAATATCATCAGAGAGCTGAAATGGTTGCAATTACAGATGCTGATCAGTGCCATACACTGCGAGCTGCTACACTTTGTTATTATATCAACAAAAATCCACCTTTGGAGTAACAGTGAATTCCTAAAAACCCCCTCAGGAACCTCTGTTACACACACTGCACAGCTCACAGTAACATAACACTATTTTAAGAATTTTAAACAGCCAATCCTATGTGGAAGATAAGCATGGTTTAAGTAAGAGAGGGAAATACCTGGAAAAACTCAACTTAATACCCTAATTCCCAAGTCTCTGGGAATTCCCCATCTCCTTATTCTCATGATCTGTGTTCAATTTTAGGAAAATTTTCCATCCTGTTTTAACATATTTCATGAATTTAAGATAAAGAATTACCACTGCACAGTTCAATGAAAGAAAGATTCTTCAAAAGGTCCTGTGTGAAGTCTTTGTCTTGGCTGAGAAAAGCAATTGGGCTCCTGGCCAGACACAGCCGAGTTTTGGGGATTCAGGCTCGGCTCTTTGCCCCAGGCAAGTATCCCGACTATCAGATTCTCAAACGCTTCAAGAACAAATCTGTGCTTCTAAGTGGCTAGGTTAGGTTGGCTTGGTGGTTTTTTGTTTCTTTTTAACCAGAAACTCTTTCTGGAAGATGAAAAGACCTCCCCAACCAGACTTTCCTAATAAATTCTACAACCCACTTAAATGATTCCATTAAAAGGAAATTAGGAGAGATTAACGTTTCCTGATTAACACTGTTTCCCATTAATTCCTCGATCCAGCTCTGAGACAGTTTATTTGAAGAACGGGGGAAAAGTTGCCTCTGGTATCAGCATTCAATTCTCAGTCTCCAAGTCATTTCAGGGTAAGTGCAGGTAAAATGTTTGGCTTTGATATCCACGCGATAGTGCAAGTCTGAGAAGGGGCTTGAGACTTTCTGTTGTAAGAAAGCGGAGAGAATAATTTGCTTATATCTCAAAATAAATCATGACTAAGGCATTCAGCTTGTTAGTTTGTTGGTATTCACAATGGTTAACCAACACCCTCTATGACTCAATGCCATTATTAAACTGATAACTGCATTAAAAGACAAAAAGTCAATGGACAGGACTCAAAAGAAACATTCCAGTGCCTGTGGAATTATTACCAGTGCCATGAGCCAGCAATCCTGTCCAACGTAGCAGATTTTTTCCTCACTCCTACAACCCTGGACTGCTTCCTCCCTGTTCTTGCCCCATAGCCTCCCTCGCTAAAGCAAGAATCCATGTGATTGCATGTGGAAATGATCAAGATTAAAACTGACTCAGCAGAAGAAAAATAAATGGTATTCACCCAGAAGAGTGCCCATTTTAGTTCAGTCTGATCAAATGAACACCTCCACCAGCTGACAGCCAGGGGCATCTTTGCTTCCTTAAGAAAAAGTGGATTAAAGGGACTGTGAAACAAAGAGCTCAGAATTTCACATACTTTGACAGTGTCTCACATGTCTTTTAAGCCACAGACTGTGCCAGTCTCTACGGTAACTTCTACAGACTTCAGTCAAGAAAAGCCCCAAAGGACACAAAAGCCAGAAACCAAACACAGCACCAAATACCAAATGCTCAGTGAAGTTTCTATACCTCTCCTTAAAATTACACAGCTAGAGATAGTAAATACTGAAAACATAACACACCTCTTCTTGTGCTTAACACATACAACTGGAATCGTGTTCACTCTTAATCCAAAAATGCAACCTACATTGTTTTCTGCTGAGATCACCTCCCCTCAAACTTAATGGCCCAATGAACCACTAGCAACCCTTGCACTGAAACTCACTAAGTCCTTTAACTGTTACTATTTAATAGTGGGCTGCGAACCCAAGGCAGGACGTTTCTTTTGCTTTATGTGTTATTATGGAGAGCCACTAAATTAGGCCCACAAAATTCATATTTCCATTTCACAGACACCTAGTATTTTGGATTTTTTTTAACAGCAGAAGCATAATTAACAGCAAATGCATCTAGGTTACCATTCACAGACTCCCCTGGAAATTGCTCGGTCACTGGCAAACAGCCTAAAAGCCCATGAAACAATTTTTCATACAAACATCCTCTTCCTTTAGTCCTGAACATCACTTAATATAGAAAGACCAGGACCGAAGCCGGATCTCGAACATACTAAATGCGACTTCTGGCGTGTGTTACGAAGGAATATATACTTATTACTGGCAGCCAGAGCCTGGGGGTGAAGGGAAGCAGGATGAGCAGGGCAAAGGCTGCTCAGCCACATCCTTGTACACCGGGACGGTCATCCCGGACAAGGGAGGATCCGACTTCCCTCCTAAACCTTGACACCAGTCCTGCACTTGACATCCATTTCAGCACGACCGGTTGGCCGTGGAGTGTTTTTCCTCCGCTCTTTCCCTCCTCCCGTACAAGTCAGAGGATACCCAGCGCTTGAGCCAGGAGTGTCCCCAGGAGTCCGTCCAGGGCAGCCCGTGCCGGGTATCCCGAACACCCACGGCGCCGCTTCGGACGCCGCTCTCCGTCCGCCGTCCCCAGGGGCTGGGCGCCCGTACTCACCCCTTGTAGTAGGCTTTCACCCGGACCTGGTGGGCGCCGTCCCCGCCGAGGCTGCCCCCGAGGCCGCCCGGAGCCGACATGGTGCTGCCGGCACCACCGTCCCGCTGCGTCGGCATCGCCCCCCAGCCGGGCCGGGGGAGCCGCAGGCTCAGAGCGGGGGAGCCGCAGGGTCGGACCGGGCCGGGGCGGCGGCTGCGCGACCCCCGCGCCTCCAGCGCGCCCCGCCCGCGCCGGGCGGCACCACGCGCGGGGGCGGGAGGAGATCGCGCAGAAGCGGTGGCGAGAGGGAGCGCGGAGCTGCGCGGAGCTCCGCGGGAGGGAAGTGTAGGATTTCCCCCAGTAGGGCGGAGCAACCGCCCCGAGAGCGGCCGGGCGGCAACTCCACCGCTCCGGGATGCGGATGTCAGTCCCGTGAGTGTCCCCCCACGCTCTACATGGGCTCTCTCCGACGGGACTCCACACCTGTGGAGCGGGATGCTCCACGCCGCAACGGAGGGGGGGCAGCGGCGGCCACGGCACCCGGGTAACTGGCAGCCCCGTAGCGGAGCCGCCGCAGCGGCCGCTGCCGATCAGACGGGTGCGAGCGCGCACGCTGATCCCTCCTCCCCCGCCGCCGCGTCCGGAACTTGGGCGACACCGCCGTGTGTGTCACTCCCCCACCCACACTTGGTACGGCCCAGCGCGAAGCATGGCGGGGCTGCGGGCGGCGGGGTGGATGTGGCGCCGGCGCGGCGGGACCAGAGTGCGGGCTGTGGGATGCTTTAGCCGCGGGTGGCTACCCTGATAGGGAGCCAAGGAGGAAAACTTATTCTTCCCAAGTACGGATGGGGCTGATCCCCAGCGTGGGCAGCAGGGGATTCTCCACCTCATACTGAGCACCTGCAGTGCTGTGGTCCTGCTCGGAGGTCTCGTCCATCCACAGAAGAAGAACGTGTTGCTGCTGGAGCGAGTCCAGAGGAGGCAAAGGAGAGGGTCCAAGAATTGGAGTTCCTTTGCTCTGGAGACAGACTTGAGAGGTTGTTCAGCCTAGAGACGGCAAGGCTCCAGGGAAACAGTAATGAACGAGGCCTGAACTTTTAGCTGAAAGTCAGCACTCGTTTATTCAAATGAGCTGTAGAAAGCGGGGGACCCGAGATAAGCTCGAGTCCCCTCACAGCAAGCCGGAAAACAAACGAATGTGTCGAACCCCCGACACACGGGCACTCCCTCGGAACGAACTCCTCAGGAGAGCAACCAGCAGGAGTCTGACAGCCCCTTTTATACCCCCCCCTTGGGTCCAGGATTGGTGGGGTTTGGATCCCCGTGAGAATTGGTCCGGTTTGGGGGCTTTTATTGGTCCTTATCACGGTTCATTCTTGTCCAACCATTCTCTCGGGGCGTCGAGTGACTTGACCACTCCTTCCACCAATCTTGTCTCGTGGCGCTGATGTCACTGCACTGACCTCACTCTCGAGATGTTACCACGCCCCTCAGGAACAACCCCCACGCCATCCTGGACCACTTTAAACTTTTAACAAGCATTACTTTAACTTACTGTAACATTTCAACTAACTTGAAACACAATTCACTTCTTCACCACTTAACTTAGAAAATGAACAACCTTAACTTGTAACACACTAACTAAATTTTACCCATAACAAAACCTTAGAGCCCCCTCCAGTGCTTAAAGGTGTCTCCAAAAGAACATCCTCGTTAGACCTGTGGAATTGTCACTACTTGTCACAGGTATCCTACCTGTGCTCAGTGCAACTGCTTCACCTGTCAACAATTTAAGCTCATCTCTAATGCCTTGGCAGGCATTTGAGATTTGTTAGACACTTGTCTTTGCGAAGAACTTAGCTATCCCAACTAGCAGTTAGGTATCTGGCAATTTCCTCTCCCCCTTCTTAGAACGAAATAATCATTTAGGCTGGAAAAAACCTCCAAGATCATTGACTTGCAACTTTTGATGAACCTCCACCTTGTCAACCAGAACAGAGCACAGAATGTCATGTCCAGTTGTTCCTTTTACACCTCCAGGCATGGGGACTCTACCACCTCTCTGTGCAGTGTGCATCAAATGGACTTCCATTCCAAATGGAATTTCAAAAGTCTATTCTTGGATACCCCCAGTGTGGCCCCCACATCCCTGACCCTTCCATGGGGATCCCCCAGCCTGACTCTTGTGGTGATGGCCTAAGAAATATCGAGATCATCGAGTCCAACTTTTAGCCCTCCACAGAACATCTCCGAGAGCCACACCATGTTCCTGAGTGTATTGTCTAGACATTTCTTGAACTCTGTCAGGCGTGGGAGTCACAAAGGATTTAGCCTGAAGGCTCCTCCCATAATTATCCAAATACAGGCTTCCTGTAGTTATAGTACAAAGATTTGTAAGTGCGTATGTATCAGGTGCAAGGGAGACCAGAGGTAATTACTGTAACTCATATGCAAACAGTGCTTTGAGCTGGAGAGTGGGGAAGGGTGGAAGGAAGCAAGCAGAACCTCAGAAAGTAAAGCTGGGACTCACACTATGATTAGGATGGATGCACTGCTGACAGTATCTGAGCAACAGCTGCTAAATGTAGGAAGCACTTGAAAGAGGCTCGCTGTTTTGTTACACATAGAAGTCAATAGGTTATTTGAGCTGAAAATACCGCATATTTCAGTCCCCCAGCCCTGCCGCCGCTCGCCCTCAGCCCCTGCCCCTCACGGGCGCCGCCAACATGGCGGCGGGCCCCGTCACGTGCGCGGCGGCACCCGCGCCCCGCGCGCGCGCGGCACCTCCCCCGTGAGGGAGGCGAGAAAATGGCGGCGGCGGCGGCGCCTTGAGCGGCGCGTCCCAGGCGAGTGTCCCGGCGGGGCGCGCGGAGCGCGGGCAGCGGCAGCCGCGGGGCCCCGGCCGGGCCGCGGGGGCGGGGAACCCGCGCCCTGACCGCGCCCCGGCGCCGGGCCGGCCCCTCCCGCCTGCCTGCCTTTGCTCTCCTGAGGGGGCGGTGGCGGGGCCGGGCTGGGCGATGCGGGGGCTCAGGGTGGGTCAGCCTGGCCTGGGTGGGGGGCGGCCGGTGAGGGGGCACCGGGGTCGCTCAGCGCGGGGCCGGTACTCCGCATGTTGTGGGGTGTATTCCCACAGAGCGTACCTTCGTTATTATTATCATTTTATTATTATTTCGGAGCCCTCTGTCAAATACCGGAATGCCTGTAGGGGTTAGGCTTGGAGGAAATTTTTATTTAGTTTGGGTTTTTTTGCGGTTTGTCCCCTTGGAGTTGCAGGGAGAGGTTGTGAATTGAAAAAAAAAATTAAACCATGTGGTTGTCGATGGTTGTGGGTTGTCAGCAGGATTTGTTATTACCATGGCATTTGCCAAAACTTTCCAAAACATGAATAATGACGTTAATGTGTCCACTGTGAGGGTAGTTTGTTAATTGGTATAGAATAGCGGGTATTTTTTAATTTCAGGTTGTTGCTTTGACCAAGAAAAATATAAAGAAAGAAAACTTTGGAAAATTCACCTTATGCACAATGTAACTTGAAGTTATGTGGCGTCTTGTACTGTTACTGCTTGAATAAATACATATTTTCAATGTAGTTTTCTGTTGTGCTTTGTATTTCGGGCTGACTTAAAAGCGTAGTGGTTGTTTCACGTCTGTGTTTTTTAAAACTGCGTTACAGAGATTGTTTTGAGTTAAAGTTGCTCAGGGAACATCATTACAAGGTCTTCATCATTAAACAAAATTAATTTTCTTACAAGTTAGCATCTGATTCCTGTGTGAGGTGAGGTGTCAGAGGAGAGATGGAGATGCTGAGCTAAAATTCAGGAGCTCCTTACTGTACATCCTTTTTTTCATTGTACATCTTTTGTGAGAACAACCTGAGCAATGATAATATTATTTTTTAAATAATTTTGAGCAGCAGGATTCACAGTCTCATGAAGTAAACTTGTGTTGGAATAGTTACTAAGTGGAATATGTTGCACATCTTGCTTAAAACACACCAAAACCGTGGCCGAGAATGAAGGAAATGAGACGTCCAATATTGTTTTAAGCTAATTTAACTGGTTGCATAACTCTGCAAAAACTAGCTAAACAAGTTACCGGTGTAAATATTTTGAGGTGCTTTTAATGTCCACTGGAGGACTGGACTGCGGGATTTTTTTAAGATACTTTTCATTATGTGAAATTAATGTAAAGTGGTTTTAGAAATTATGCTGGGCTTATTGCAGTTGGAGAGGGACCCCCTGTGTGTTAACTTGTGCCCTGATGTACGTACACAAGTGGCATCAGTAATGCACAACAGACCTCCTTTTTTAACAACAAATCATATTTTTTCTTCAGTTCTAATGGCAGGAATCTCTGCTTTTAAAGCATCCTTGTTCGCCACGAATTTTCTTTGATGGCAAGTATCCAGTACAAGGGTAGGCAAGAGGTCTTTAGGTGACTCTGTGTGTGTTACAGTTTAGTTGTTGCAGGTCCTCAGGAGCTGCAGCATCATGTGCATCCCTCTGCTTGCAGAGTAGTCGTGTTTTGGGAGGTGAGGGTGGCAGCCTCGCAGTGTCCTGTTCGGCTTCCAGCTGTGTGAGTTGAAACTCCTGATTATATTCCCGTTTGATGCAGCATCCAATGGGCGATTTGTTAGGAACTTGGCAAAGCTGCTTTTTTTCTAGTACATTGCAGCTCACTCTGATGATTTCTCTGAGCCCCTCTTTATGGTAAGAAGGAAACACATCTTCTCAACCCTCCCTTTTTTTGGCATCCTTTGGAAAGCAATAAACAGCTACTATGTGATTTCCTGTTAATCATAATACAAAGACTGAAAAGGAAACTGCAGTAAACACCCCCATAACATATATTGAGATTTGTGATTCATTTCAGTTATAAAGATGACATTTTGTGCTCTGCAGCAGAGGGAAGTCTCATAAGACTGTGGAGGATCATTTGAGGTGCTTAAATAGGTAGTTTCTTCCTTGATTCCTGCTGTATTGTGTGTGTTATTGCTATTAGAAGGATTTTTTTCCTCTATCCTTTCTCTCTCTCTCCAAACACAGCATTTCACTGGTGATTTTTGCAGATTTTGCTCAGCGTCCGGGGTTAGCCAGTATTTTCAGTGCCAGGCTGTGGGGGTGAGGAGGGTGGTACTGGTCCTGTGTTGCTGGCTGGAAATCTTGGATGTATTCCTAAATTGGTTCTTTATTGCTACTTTTGATGGATCTTAAAAAATTATAACTAGATCTCTCAAGAGAGTGTATCAAGTAATAGCAAATGCTATAAACTAAGATTAGATATGAAAAGAAATTCTTTACTATGGGGTTGGTGAGGCCCTGGCACAGGTTGCCCATAGAGGTTGTGACTGCTCCATCTCTGCAAGTGTTCAGGGCCAGGTTGGATGAGGCTTGAAGCAACCTGGTGTATTGAAAGGTGACCCTGCCATGAGAGGGGGTGGGATGAGATGATCTTTAAGGTCCCTCCAACTGAAACCATTCCGTGATTCTGTGAAACTTACCTTTTGAAAATTGTCCCTTTTTCTGTCTCAGCAAAACGTTTTGGGTTTTTTTTTTGCATTAAAATCAGCATGTTCTGGCCTTGCTTTTGAACCACTTCTGTGTCACTCCTGCCAGGCTGGACGACCGCTGCACAGCTATGGAGAATGAACCCAACACAACAACATGTTCTGCATCCACCACGACCAGCACCACCACCTCCACCTCCCGCACACCACTGCCGCAGATCTCTGTCTACAGCGGCTCTGACAGACATGCTGTCCAGGTACTGGGCTCTGGGGGCTTCTTCCCTGTTCTGTACAGAGCTCTAAACACAAGCATTTTGCAGTGCTTTACACAGGATTAACATTTCATTCTTAATTGCTGTTGTCTTTCTCAATAGCTGGCTGGCTGGTTTTTAGGAGGTTTTTACTGGAGGGTCTCAGACTATGTAAGGATAGTTCAGGGTAGGCCGGTCTCCTAACTAAGGGAGGGGGAAATGCTATGGTAGAAAGTTTGGTCTGTTCACCATCTGCTGAGGGTGCAGTTTATGAACATAAACCTTTGCAAAATAAAGCTGTTTGTTTGACCAGTGTTGACTAGAGGGATCCAAGGTATTTGAGTGGGTGTAAGTGCTACTTGGGATCCAGCACTCTTGCTGTTGTTGAAATTAGGTCTCCTTGAACTCTGTACAGTCCATTCTGTTGTGTTTGATACTTGGGTTTCTCACACACTGATCTGTCAAAAAGCAGAACATGATGTAGAATGTGTTGACAGGCAGCGGAAAGGCTGAGATGAAGTGTTGGGGATGATGCTGTATTGTCAGGCTGTCCTTGGGAATGTGAATATATTGATGTTGACAGTACTCTGTGACTTGGTCAAGAACAGTGAGGGAGCAAGTTCAGTATTACATAATTGGTGTGAAAACATTTATTTGGTTTTATTTCCTTGTAAGGGTAAACTTCAACATCATGTCACCATGGTGAGTACTTTGCTATTGTAATTAATTACCTACTGATTCATCACAGGTTATTCAGCAGGCCTTGCATCGTCCTCCTAGCTCAGCTGCTCAGTACCTCCAGCAGATGTATGCAGCCCAACAGCAGCATCTGATGCTGCAGACTGCTGCTCTGCAGCAGCAGCACTTAAGCAGTACCCAATTTCAGAGTCTGGCAACTGTTCCACAGGTGAGAGTGAAGATTGCCGAAAAGGAATTGTGTATTATCTAGAGCAGGGCTACAGTCATTGTAAAATATAATAACAGCTTAAGTGCCTGAGCTTAATGCCTTGTGATAATTCACTGTTATATTTTAATGATACTGTTATCATCCTTCAAACTGTTTGGAGGATTTTGTCCAGTGGTATAGATGCTCCAGTAGGCAACCATTCCATGCTTTATTGCATACATTCTAATGCATCATGTAAATCATCAAAATAAAAGTAATAAAATAAATATTAAAAATAGACTACTTCAATCCTCATCCCGTGATTCTCTCTAAAAGTTGGTGGGGGAAGCAATGAATGGCATTGTATCTTAGTGAAATAAAAAATAATGAACATCTGGCATCTTAGTGTGTTTTGCCTCACATCTGGCTGCATTATGAGTAATGGCAAAATTAAATTTTAACCCTGAGTGTGAAAATGCAGGAGGTAAATGACATTTCATATCTGAAACACAGCTTTTAACATCAGTGATCACTGGAGGAGACCCATTTTGAATTAAAGCAGTGGCAAGATTTCCTTTGACCTCAGTTGGACTTGGATTGAGAATTTGATCTTGCAGAGAGAAGTTGTTAAGGATTTTACACAGGGAAATGCTAAATGGAGTTAAAGACCTCAGGGATATGTCTGTTTGGTCTCAGAACTGGACTGACTCATTTTTGCTCCTGGCTTTTTCTTCTATACCTTTTTCATTAGATTATGGTAATATGTTGATTTGGGTTTCTTTGTTGTTGTGATGGATTTCTATGTGGATATACAGTTACTGAGACAGAGCAAAGAAAATCAGGTTGGAAAAGGCTGAGAAGTTCTCATTCTTTTCATACAGAAACCTAAATCACTGTCCCTGTTATTCATCTGAAGGGCTGGAATGGCATCCTGTGATAGACACTAGATATGCATACATAAGTTACCATTCCAGAATATGAGGCTGTTCTTTACAGCATTTATAAAGTTTATTTTTAGAAGATTCTAATCACAACAAAATTATGATGTGAGTTTTAATGATGATAGGTTTTTTATGATACCGCATTTTAAGTTCTGAGCACCACAGGTAGTGAGGTGGTCACTTAGCTCCATCATTAGCAGTTTGGCAGACTTTACCTCTGATCATTTTTCTTCAAGTCTTGATCTGAAAGAATTAGATGCCTGAAATTTGGTAGGACTTCAAGGAATTTAGCACCTTGCATGTACCATTCCGTAGTGCAGAGTGCACTTTGCTGAAAACTATTTCCACTGAGTAAAGCATCTCACTGTTAACTCAGACAAAGGTGAAGGTAGAGAGGGCTGTTTCTGATGGTTTATGCAATAAAATGAACATCACTTAAGCACTTTCTGATTTCACTATTTGACAAATATTCTTGCTATTTAGGCAAGCCTGTCAGGTGGGAGGCAATGTACTTCCCCCACTGGGAGTGTCACTCAGCAGTCAAGCATGTCGCAGACCTCGGTACGTAACTGCACCAAGCCCTCCCTCCATTCCCAACCCTGCTTGGTTGTTGTATGGCTACAGGGAAAAATAGAAAACATTAATAGCATTTCAGTTTATATTGAAATAAATACTACAGTTGCAGTGAACAGGAGTATGATGACTCTGTAGTAAGTGCTGGGTGCTCTGTGTGATTATTGGTGGCCAGTGTTGGCTTCCCCAGTCCCAGAACCCCTCTTGGTGCTCTGAGGGGCAGCTGCTCACTCCACAAGCACCAGTGGCTGTTCAAACTCCTGCAGAAATCACTCCCTGAGCTCTCATCTTTCACATGATTTTTTATTCGATTTTCTACATTAGTTTCTTAATGCAGGGCACTGCTGTAGGTGGAAATCATAACTGTGTATCAGGGATTAAATAGCACTAAATCTAAAGAATTCAAGTCAATGCTCACGTATATCTAAGAAACTGATTAAATGTTTATAGCGTTCATTATTTATTGGTTATCATCTTTTATCATTCATCTTTTTTGCAGTTTCACTTCCCATATTCTAGGCATGTGCTCAGGTTTCAGTTGTGAGTGGCTCTGTGTTCAGTTCATGCTGTATTTCTTTAAGTGCCATTGTCAGACATGCACAGTATCTTCTGTACAGTTTTAGAGTTGTCTGAAGTAGGATTTGTTAGTCCTACAGACATCCTGCTTATTAATCACACCCTCAAGCTCTTCATGAGTCCAGTGCATAGCTTCAGTGATTTAACTGTGTATTTTTTTAAGCTCTCATAGCTTGGCTTGGCTTACAGCTATTAGAAGTAAAACCATTTATTCATTAAATTTTGGAGGGAAAGTCTATTAAGATGTCTGATGTTAAACAAACAAAATAATTGGGCTGGAGTTTTTCAAGGAAATCTTTTAAGTAAGTGATGAAAAAAGAGCTGGGCACTTAACTCTGTTAGACTGGTTAGAGAAAAAAAAAGCAAAGACATAACAGCTTCTTTTTTAAAGAAGATGCTAAAGAATGGTTCTTGAGGAACATTTAATATGAAACTGGAGAAAGTTAGTCTTCAGTCATTATTCAGTGTGCCTATGTGAAATGAAGATTGAAAGTCCATAAGTGGTGGCACAAAGAGGTGTCCTGATCAGGTTGATAATAGAAGATACCAGTCCAGGCAGTTAATATAAACATTTAAACATCTTTATTAAAGTTCAGGTGTTATACTTAAAATATTGAAATCTCATTCTACATGCTCAGTAAATGTGTATTTCTATGAGGCATATTTTTCAGACTTCATATCATTGTTTATACTCGTAACTGCTTATTATTCTTTATTGCAAAGTGGATGCTTGCAGTTTAAGAATAAAAACGTACAATCTTGCCAGAATCCAATTTTGTGATGATTGGCTCAATATATTTTTGATATCTTCACAGTTCAGAGATTCCAACTGCCCCTGCCATTTTTGTCAAGGGCTTTCTGGCTTTAGACTCTAGGGTGATGGAATTTCCATGACAGAAGCAATATTTTTGTTTCCTTAGATTAACCTCTCCACCTCTCCTACACCTGCACAGATAATAAGCCGTTCTCAGACCTCCAACACCACCAGCAGCAGCATCACCCAACAGACGATGTTGCTGGGCAGCACCTCTCCCACCCTGAGTGCAAGCCAGGCTCAAATGTATCTGCGAGCTCAGATGGTAAGTTTTGATTACAGTCCTTGCAAAGTTTGGCTTTTTTCTGTCCTTATTGGAAGATCTGAGCTCTCTTTCTTGAATATAGTAAATATTGGGCTGCTCTTTTTTTTCCACTAATTTGCTGTATTGAAGGTAAGTCCTCTTAAGTGTTTGTATGAAAGTTCATAACGTGTTTGTTTATCTCAAAGATTTTTCTCAGTATGCAGAACAAATATGTTATTATATTTGGTTTACATTATTCTCTTTTGTTTTCTTTGTTTCTATTCTTTGTTATTTTCTTTATTTACTAAAATTACCATGATAAATAGTTCTTTAAATAAATTAAAAGTAAAAAAGTAAATCTTAGAAGCTGTACATCAGTAAGTGTAAGTTATGTATCTCTTTAAGATACTACATTTCTTTCACAGGTTTTAAAAATTTCAGTCTGTTACCATGCATTTTTTTCTTAACAGCTTATTTTCACTCCTGCGACCACTGTGGCTGCTGTCCAGTCTGACATTCCTGTTGTCTCCTCATCCTCCTCATCTTCCTGTCAGTCTGCAGCTACTCAGGTGAGCTTGTGTAAACTTACTAAAGGTCTGCTTCATCGAGTGGGACAAAACTGAAAAGTAAGGAAATGCTGTGCTTTAGTTTTTCTTCCTTTACTTTCACCCCAGACCAGAGAGCAGATGAGCTGCTGGAGGGGCTCTGCCCAACTCCAGCTGAGTCACCTTACCTGAGAAGGTGTGCTGAAGGATTTGTCCTTGCTGGGGCAGGATGGCAGTAAATGCCTCCTGCATGCCAGGGAGGAAGCGAGCACTGTTGTCTTGGGTTTAAATGTGCCCTATGGTGACACACGGAGCAGTGAGAAGTGAAATGTAAACTGGCTGTTCATTACACAGGTACTAACTGTTGAGTGAGGAGAGGATTATGTAATCAACATAGGGAATGGCGATAATAATTAGTCCTCTTTTTCATGTAAAAGATGATGTAAGTTAGTGCTACAAGGGTAGGCATTATCCTTGAAAATGAAGCTTTAGCTCAGCACGTAGGATTGGAGATCTGGGATCATTATATACAGAATCTGGCTGCGGTATAACAGACTGCAGTGAAAATTATCCCTGACTGATTTACATTTCAGAAAGCAAACCTTTTGTTTCCTGTGACATTGGAGGTGTCACGATGAGAAGGGAGGTTGATATTGGTTAATTTAGAGGTTAATATAGAACCAAAGGTCTCAGTTTTGTTAACACACAGATAGAAGAGAAGACTCTGGTTCCACTGACCACCCAAGGCTCTGGTTTATGTTGATGTCTGGAAGCTCAGTCACAGACCACTGCACTTCTGCAGTGTCTGTAAATATAAAAGTTTGCTTAAGATGCCTTGTGTCACTTACTTGGAAGGTACAATAAAAGAGAAAAATGAAAGTTTTAATTCAAATTAATAATTACCATTTATTTTAAAAATCCAATAAGGGAAAAAAGACTTCTGTATTTATCACTGAAGTAATAAAGATCCCTATCGTTCTCTAAATTTTAAGGCTTTAAAGATACTTTGATATGCAGATTTTTAGCTTCTTGTTATCACATGGGATGAGAAGCATTACAAAATGGGGGTTTTTTTGCTGTTTTTGCCTGATAGTTATCATAGCTCTTTATAAAGTTTGGGTCTTTTCATGTTTTGCTCATTTCCCAGGTTCAGAACTTGACGTTGCGCAGTCAGAAGCTGGGTGTGTTGTCAAGTTCCCAGAATGGCCCACCAAAGAGCAGCAGTCAAAGTCAGTCCCTGTGCCCCAGCAAAGCTGTCAGCAGCTCCAAGGGCAGCCAGGCAGATCCCTCAGAGAGCAATAGGAAAGGCGAGAGCCCCGCTCCGGAGTGTCGGAGCACGCCGGTCACACGGACATCCAGCATACACCACTTGATTACACCAGGTGGGGTGAATGTGGAGCTACAGAAACTAATTTGTATGTCACAGTTCTGCCAGAGTGCAATGCTCTCTGACCAAATTATTATAGATATTCCACATGAACAGAGTTCAGATTTTATTAGTAAATTCACTTATTTGTTGGTATTGGATGTTGCACAGGATTTAGATTAAGCAGAGGCAGGAATGTTCTTAAATCACAGCACAAGCACAATATAGCAACTGCAATACCCTGTTTAGTCACAGCACAAACATGATTCTCATTCCTGGTGTCTCTGTATGTTTGTTGTCAGGACATGCCATCCCATTTCTGGGCAGCAAAATATGGGCTGAAACCACCTCAAGCTTCTTGCCTCCATCTAAATCCATTGTATTGGTGGTTTATTTCTTTTTTTCTGTATTGTCTGTGTCATGAGAATGTTCTTATATCAAGTATTTTTGTAAACCCATATGTAACAATGCTCAGAATTTTAGTATTTTGTATTGAGATTAATCAAAATAGCCTGCACTTGGTTAGAGAGGCACTTACACTGCATGCAGCATATTTGCATCTTAGCTTTCTTATTTTGAAAAAGTGATGGTAGTCTAGACAATTGGTCTGAATTCTCTGGAATGTAGCTTGGCTTAATGACAGCTTTTAGAGAAAGAGTGGGGCTTGGAGGCAGACATTCTGGATGTATTGAGCCCTAAGGCTCTCAGAACCCTCGTTGGTAAGAAAAAACCCACCCTTAGTAGCAGAACAAATCAAAAACCTACATAAATGAGCTGTTTCTCAAGTGGACAGGACAAAGCAAGAAGAGGTTTGCATGTGGAGGAAAACACGTGTGTGTGCTGTAAGAAATAACTGGTGAGTCACTGGTTCACTTAAAGGTGATGTGATTTCTCTGAAAGCTGCACTATTTTTAGGATTGTGCCTCTCAGTTGCTGTGTTCAAGTTCAGGAAAATGCTTTCAATGGTTTAAATTTATACTAAACTCTTGAAGTTTTATTTAGTTTCTTAACATAGTATTATCTAAAGTTTAACTTAACAGTTATCAGCAAATCCTGTTGTGCTTATCATTTCTCTTCCAGTCTGCTTCAAAGCAAAGGTTAAATACATTTGAAGTTGTGTGGAATTCTTAAATAAGGTGGATTCAGCAATAGTCTTAGACCTAACAGAAAAAAAAAGTTTAGATACTTCTTTATAGAAAGTACATATATGTAAAAAGTATGACTGTATTTATTTATTCATTGCTGCATTTTGCTCTGGAAATTGAAATACTCCCCTAATAAATTGTTATTGTGTTCTGTGTGCTGTCAAAGAAGATATTTTTAAACAAATACTGGCAGTGTTAAAAAAAATTGCGCTGATCTTTAAAGTGAGCATTTTGGAGGTATTTGTATTTTATAATATTTTCAGGACTTGAAGAAGTAAATACTAATTGTCACTTTTTTCTCTTCCTTCACAGCTTCGTATTCTCCATTGCAACCTCATTCTCTAGTAAAACATCAGCAGATCCCACTTCATTCGCCACCTCCAAAGATTTCCCATCATCAGCTGATCCTGCAGCAGCAGCAGCAGCAAGTCCAGCCCATTGCACTCCAGACTCCTCCGGGCCAGGAGCCGCCTCCATCCCAGCACTGCCTGCCCCTCCCCAGCCATGCGCTGCCCCCGGCTCCCAGCACCGTGCAGTCCCACTGCTCCCCTATCCACATCCATCCTCCACCTCTCACGCTCTCTCCTACCCCATCCCAGTCAGCTCAGCAGTCCGTGGTGGTGTCCCCGCCGCCGTCGCACTCCCCGAGTCAGTCACCCACCATAATTATTCACCCTCAGGCCCTTATCCAGTCCCAGGCCAGCTCGCTGGTGCCGGCGGCCCTGCAGCCCGAGCCGGCCGCTCCCCAGGCGGCTGCCGCCAACCCCGTGCGGCCATCGCAGGGGCTCGGCCTCCCGCCTCACCTGCCGCTCCCGCCCTCGCCCGCCGTGCACATCGGGGCCGTGGAACCGCCCAGCTTGGTTTCCCCGGGCCAGCAGCTCGTGTCCTCCGCGCCACACCAGCAGTATCCGGCCGTGCAGTCCGCTCCCATCCCTCTGGCAGCTCCGCCTCAGCTCTCGGCATCCTCAACCCAGATTCAGCCGCTGCCCCTGCAGTCTGTGCAGTCTTTACAAGTGCAGCCTGAAATTCTGTCCCAGGGCCAGGTTTTGGTTCAAAACACTTTGGTTTCTGGGGAAGAACTTCCTGCTGCAGAGGCTTTGGTCCAGCTGCCATTTCAAACTCTTCCACCGCCACAGACGGTCGCAGTAAATCTGCAGGTGCAGCCGTCAGTTCCGATTGAAACTCCAGCGGTGAGTGATAACATTGCATCCTTTATTCTTTCCCTGGGCTTCTCTAGAGCTGTGACTCTGGCCCATTGACTTCAGAGGGACCTAAATCAGGTGCTAGTCAGAGGACAAGAAACCTATCAATGACAGAACTGAGTTTTAAGAAAACAATAAACGTTTTTCTTCCATTTCATGTTTTGGTTTGGGGTTTTTTTGTTGGCTTTTTGTAATGGGTCTTTAGTCAAGAATATCAACCAGGAATCGTGGAAGTGTAAATTTAAGATCTAAAATCTTGTTTCTTAATGAAGTTACAATGTTTTTGAAGTTGAAAAAAGTAAGTAAATATATGGCAATGCTTACATAAAGAATTTTGGTAAATATGACATGAGTACTGTAAACTTTTACCTCAATACAACTAGATTTTGATTAGGAGAACAATCTATACTAGGTGGAAAGTGCATATCAGGTTATTAAGAAGATAAATGATAGATAAGATGATAGGTTTCTGGATTATTACTTTTGTATTAACATTAAAAATACCCTCTTCATAAAAGAATAGGGGGATTTTGATGCTATTTTGGCAATTCCCGTCACCACCATTTAATTTGGCTCAGTGTTTGTCTCAGATGTCTGCAGTTTGTAATTGAAGGTTTTGCCTTCAATCACTGGATTAAAATCATGTACAGGAAAATCAAACAGTATGCAAATATGGCTGATGTTTAAGATGGCATTGCAAGGTTTTAGTGGTAAAATGCTAATGAGATTAAGTTGAGCAAAAGAAATCAGCAGCTCTTGTAGGCTTTTCTGAGGCTGTCAACACGTTAAGGAAGGAGGTGTGCTGCTCATTTTTAATTTATTTTAAAAGGGTAATCTCAACTCTGGTATTTCATGGAAAAATTGGGCAAAAGAGTAGGAGCCAGGTTTGCTTTTGACAGGGTGGTGTTATACATTTTAATCTGCTAAACTGACTGTCAGGAATTGATGTAAATTTATTTCAACACTTTCGAGGGAAAGACTTTAAAATCTCTTATAACCACTAATGCTTGATTAAGTTACACCTCTAAGTCTTGGTGTACTCTTCTGAAATACTCAGCTTGATTACACTACTGTATAAGATAGAAAAATTTGCAGACGTGTCATTAAACTTGCATTTTGCAGAGGTATATAAATAACATCAAATGTATGTGCAATTAAGAATAACAGTAAACTATACACATAAGATACTGAAAAAGTCAAGTCCTCTGCTCTGTTTGATTGGAGAACTGTGCTTCTTTATGTATTGCTGTTTGTAACAAAATACTTCAATTTTACTGTCATAGATATTGTGATGTCCTCAGAGTTACATTGTTTGGTATGCATTTTGGGAACTAGTATTTTATTAAAAGATTAACATATTTGAACTGGTAATTTATTTTTAAACCTGTATTTATGCAACTCTTTTAAGGTGTTAAGATAGAATGGAAATCTCTCTAAAGCAATAGTTTGTTGGATGCAGATTTGCCAAGTGGAGAATGTGTGTGAAGGGGAGATGCCCGAGGACTCAGATTGTGTCCACATGGCAAGAACACCTACACCACCCACTTTGTCCCCACCAGCCATAACCTTGGGCCATGGAGAGGCTCTTAATTCAGAAGATCCTTTGTCAGGTGAGGAAAAAATGTCAAACTAAGGTAGCTCTTGGTTTTGTGATTTGTGTAAGTAATTAATGGCCAATTGTGTTTGTAGTTAGCAGGTACAGAATAAAGGAAAATCTTTGCATGAGGAGGGTGTTTGTGGAATAGTCTGAGATAAACCACCTTGTTTTATAAGTGGAATCTATAAAGCCTAGGGAAGAGCCTGTGTTAGGGGTTGATGGGTGCAGAGATGAGTCTTGGGGATTTATCACCTCTTACTTCCAGATTCTGAGCCAATGGTTGGACATAAGTGATAAAACATAACATGTTTTTTTTTATTTTTTGCAGAACATGGGGGACTGCCTTCAGTGACATCATCAGTCAGTGCCTCAGTAATTAAATCTCCATCTGATCCTTCCCATGTCTCTATTCCACCACCACCTCTTTTGCTCCCAGCTGCAACAACAAGGAGCAACAGCACATCCATGCCCAATAGCATTCCCAGCCTAGAAAATAAACCTCCACAGGCTATTGTTAAACCTCAGATCCTGACCCACGTCATTGAAGGCTTTGTGATTCAGGAGGGGTTGGAGCCGTTCCCTGTAAGTCTGAAAGTTGCTAGGAATTTTTTACTACTCATATTTGAAATTAACTCTTTGTAAGCATGATGTTATTTGTGGCTAGTAGCTATTTAGATCTTGAATTATGTTTCGGATGTTGGTTTTGACTTTTTCTTCACTTATTGGTGACTTGAGTCGTAGGCTATATTTGGAGATAACTACAGAGAGTGTGTTTAGGCTACCATTTGGAATAACTTTTTTACATTTGTCTGCCTCCTAGATCCCTCAATTTAAGTGATACCTTAATTAAAATCTCAGAGCTGAGTGTGTTAAAATTCTAAAATGCTACAATTTGTTGTTTCAAGCACTGGCAAGCTCTTAACTGGGCTAGGTGTAATTAGTGCTGTGTCTGATAAGAATTACTGTTGAAAATTTTAAATCACAAACTGACAATTTAAAAACCTGCCTTACTAATTTAACACGTATCTCATTTTCCCATTCCTTCATTTCGGTAGATATAATGTGTTTCTTCCTTTGTTAAATATAATTGCAAGCTCTGCAGAGCAGGAGTGATTCTTAATTTGTTTGAGAAATGAGCTTTGGCACAATATAATTAAGCTTCATTGATATGAAGTACAAACTGATCATCTTCTCAGTTACAACTGTTAAGTCACAAATACTGTTTTTAATTATTCCCTGTTGTGAATAATGTTAATTACTCACCGTTGCTTTTCTTTTATTGCACTAGGTCAGTCGTTCGTCTTTGCTGGTGGAACAGCCTGCAGAGAAGAGATTGCTGGTGGAGGGTCAGATCATGAGTGTGGTGTGTGTTGAATCAGACTTGCAGAACACAAAACATGCAGACAACTCATCAGACACAGAGATCGAGGATATGGTTGCAGAAGGTTTGTAGTTTTAATTTAAATACCCATTTCCGCTCTCCAGTTCTGTGTGCTATGAAATTGGAATCAAACTGTGGCCTAACAGAAAAACCAAGTTATTCTGCAAACACATGTTTTTGTATAAATTCATCTAAGATTTGAAAGTTCAGAATTTTTTAGCCGCTCCTGGGTTGTCTTTCCCACAACTTTTATCCTTATTACACCAGAGCTGTGTTTGGTGATGTGCTTCAATTTAGTCTTAATGCAACTCTTTCTTTCGTTCTCTTAGAATAGTTCTATTCCCTCTTCCATATCAGAACTCTTCGCAGCAGTTACTTTGTCCTTAATTTGTTTCATTAAATGTTAATTCAGTTTTCTTTTCAGTATTAACACTAGATTGTCTGTTTTGTGGAATTATTCAAACACTCATAGTGTTACTGGTGAGTTATTGTTGACAGCTGGTGTTAGGTTTATGTAGAGAATTTGTAACTACTCATTAGATGAGCTAGTAGGAAACATCCAACATCGAGACACATCCATGTACACAGGAGTAGAGGAGATTTGATTTTCTGGTAGTAAAGCAGGGTATGATTGTGTGTGTGGTAGAAACACCCTTCAAATACCCTTCTCAGTATTTCTATCTCTGCTGCACTAGTGCTTTTTGTAGAGCAGGAAAAGGCCATCTCACCTCACCAATAAAGAGAAATACTCTGTAACAATAAGATGTAAATCTGCAGATGCCATAATCCTTTTCTTTACACATGCAGCTTATCTTCTTCATAGATTAAAAGTTATATATATTCAAGATTCAGTGTTTTCTTTGCTTTCACAAGTCCCTTTGGTTGTAGCAGCTGCTTATTCAAAGAAAGTACTTTAAAAGGTTAATTTATTATGTCATTACAGGAGAGGTTGCATTTAGACTGTGGAAGGCCTGGTTTCCTTAATGAACTCTTTATGAAGCAATTCATGAGTAATGTAGCCCTTCTTTTTTAATTGCTTGCTATGTTTGGGGGCAGATCTGCTCATGGATGGCTTGAAATTCAACAAAAAACCTGATTAAGTTCATTGAATAACTTAATTGAAGGTTCATTAAGGTTCAGTTTGCTCAAGATCTTTTCTAGACAGAATGAAATCTATGCCTTGCTTAGTTTTGCATAATTGTCTGTTAATCAAAGTATTTAATTGAACATGTTAAATATTTGAAGATCTTTTGCCTGCTTGAGGTGAGAGATGTGAACATAATTTTGTGTATTAAAACTAACTTTATTCCTCATTCCTTCTTTAGAGGGACTGGATGAAATTGAAAATGATCTTCTGAAGTGTGAATTTTGTGGGAAAATGGGATATCCCAATAAGTTTCTGCGGTCAAAAAGATTCTGCTCCACATCCTGTGCCAAAAGGTAACTCTATGTAGTTATTGTTTATCTGGTTAATGGATTAATCTCCCCTGGTTACGAGAGTAAGAATTCGCAGTCAACATCTGAATGCAAAGTCTTCCATTATAACAACTGGAAAGTTGATGTTTAGTACTGTAAGTTTTAGAAATGGGGAATGGTTTCCCATTTCTAGTTGTCACTTAGCTCTTTTTTAACATCAGTGTCTGGACATGACCTTTCTCATATCTCTGCTACATTTCCATTTAGGTAGTGGAAATACATATTTTTGATTCTTGGGATATCACCAGCAAAATAATCTTAGAGATTTAGTCCTTTAATCTTAACATGGGATTTTTTGCCTCTGTTCTCCCTGGGTAGGTATCAGCTAGGTAGAGAAAATGGAACCAGAAAATACAATGTGATTTTAGGTTTTTAGTGGACATTTCAGAGCAGAACTGTACTATGCTATAAAGTGCAAAATATTTCTATCATGGAGAAATTTTAAGAATGGGAAGGACAGATATCTTCCAGGGGTAATCTTGATATACTTGATCCCACAACGAGGTGAGGGTTTTGATTAAACGGCCTTTGAGATACCTTTCTCTTGTATTTCTGTGACAGCTGTTGTTGTAATTAAGCAGCATTTCTACAACACTGTGATTTTATGGTTACTTGATTGAATTCAGTCCAAAAAAACTACTAGTGCATGATTGAATATATCTTACTTCTTTAGGCACAGCCTTAGTTGCACTAAGAAATTTGGGCTGTTTCCATCAGACAAGACCAGTCGTTGGAATCGGAAGTCAGATAGCCAAAGCCTTGGGCGACGCGGGCGTCGGCCGAGCGGCCCTGAGGGGGCGTCACGAGATCATTTTCTTAGACAGGTCTGTGAAATACTTGCTTTACACTATGGCACTGCTTTGGGAATTGCAAATAAAGCCTAATACTGTAGTTACTGCGTTTTCCAGCTTCCAATTACTTATCCATCTGCAGAAGAAGATCTGGCTCCTCATGAAGACGCAGTTCCAACGGCCATGACCACGCGCCTGCGGAGGCAGAGCGAGAGGGAGCGGGAGCTTCGGGAGCTGAGGATGCGGAAAATGCCAGAGAGCATCGACCTGTTACCAGTGGTGCAAACTGACCCCTCAGTGTGGACTGTCGATGAAGTTTGGGCCTTTATACATTCTCTGCCTGGTATGGAGTGGGCAATAACTTGTTCTCTGTTGGTTTTAACAGTGAAGCTCCTTGTTTTATAGCAGCACTGTGATGAGGAGGTGGTGTGGTAACAGCAGCAGTGTTAGCTGGTGATAGAGACTGGAATGTGATTTGTTTCCTCTTGCTTGTTCCTTCAGCACAAATCCCATGTTGATAGAACTAGTCCCACTTCTGCTGTTGCATCCCAGCTGATGGAGATTAGAGCTGTTCCTTCCTTCAGTCTGACTTCTCTCAAGAGGTCAGTAGAGAGATCAGACACACTTCCTCCCTGTTACGCTGCTTTCTTCTCTTCCCTCCTCACTTGTTCCTTCTTCTCTTCCTTCCTCCCTTGCTGCTTATTCAACAGAAAAAGCAAGAACAGTGTTACTTCCCTTGATACAACTGAAAAGTTTGAAAGACCTGTAATGAGACAAGTCATTAAAAAAGAATAAGCAAGTTTCTGCTATAAAGTTAAAATTTATTTTGCATAGCTTTGCTCAGATCTTCTGCCTAGAAACTCTGCATACTGTTAGTCTTAGTTTGTTCTCAGAAAAAAATAATCTGGTTTTTCTGTGTTCACAAACCTTTCCTTTAGCTCAATATTCAGTTACCTTTATGTCATCTTCAGGTTATTTAACATTTATCATTTCCTAACTATCATAACCTTTAAAGCTTCAGTCCCTCCCTTTTCCCAAGGATGCCATTTTATCTGATCAGACACTGTAACCCCTACAGATAACAAGGCAGATCTCTGTGGTTACTGCACTAGAAAGAGAGAGAGAGAGTGCAAGAAGAGCAACACACGTGAACCTCTTAGGGAAAAAATGGCAACTTTATTGTACAGACAGCCCGTATTTAAAGCATGTTACATGCAGCTAAGACAGGACAGTAGCTCATTGGACAATTGGGAAAAACATCCATGGGACAGTACCTCAGGATGTGTCCCATGGGAAAAACACCAGGTGTTAATCTTTATTATGAATTCCATTCTGTTTTTCACCATATTATCATCTTGGGAGACTTCCTCCCTAACTGAAGCCATAGTCAATTTATCAATCTGGGAATGGACCTGAGAGGCAGGAGAAGTTCAGGCCTGAGAAAGAATTCTCAAGCTGTAATTTCCTAGCTCTCTAAATGTGTGTGTGTCCACAGATCTCCACAGTAGCAGTCATACCAGAATTTTTGTTGCTTACCCATTAAAACCCAGGCTACGTTTGTTCCTGATTTTCTGCTTTTTCTGGAATGTTATACCATTTTTTTCTAAATCCCATTAAACCATTAACCTGTAAGGAATATATCTTCACTCCTATGTCATACACATGCATTATGACAGGCAGTCTTTTTTAGTAGGTCAGGAAAAGAATTGAGTAAGAGATGTCTAAAATCAGTAAAAGTAATCCTTGACTTTCTTCTGATAGTTTATTACAATTCAGTAACACTGTCTGCTTCTGGGAACCTGCAGTGATGACTGTAGAAACAAGCAAAGCCCCTTAGGTTTGGGATGTGATCATTCCTGTTTCTGTACTTGAGCTGTGTTACGGAGTGTAGCTCTGTCACTGCTGTTTTCAGTTGCTGTTTTCATGGATTTGAGGCTCTAGTTAATTCAATAACTAATCCTAGGCTCTCAATAAATGGTAGTTCTGTGCTAGAATAATTGAAGTGCCACATAAACACAATTCAGTTGCAAGTATGAAACCAAAAATTTGACTCTTAAAATGTAGTTTCTGTTTTGAAACCATTACTTTTACAATATTTCATCAGCTGCTGGATCTGGTTTCGTTTTTTGTATTCTATAAACAAGGAGATCTTTGGTTTTAAACAAACTTACATTTATTTGTATGTAATGAAAATTTATTATAGTTACTCATTCCTCTCCATATGAATGCCTAGTTTCTCAAATACTTTTTTAAAAAAAAAGTTCAATAGATATATAAAGTTATATTCACAACCTGCCAGAAATTTTATTGCTACATTGCTGCATTTGGGATTTTTGGTAATTTTGGGGTTTATTCTTTTCAGTATATTCTCAAGTCACTCTCTTGAAAAAAATATTTTATCATATACTTCCAAGATTAGTTAATGCTGGAAATAATATAGCTAGTTTCCATATGGCATTTTATATTATATATCTACTTGGTGCATACTTATATATCTACTCTGTGCAGACCATCTGCTGTGCTGTAGGAGATGGTGATTTGTCACTTTTCCATAAACATTAGGGACATCTGTTTTCATTTACAGCTTTCTGCAGTCTGTAGTTGAAGTGGACTTGTGTCCTTGTCAGGCTTTTCCTGAGTTCCTCTGGAGCCTTTTGGAGAAGTTGATGTCCAGGACACTTGCACTGTTAGCTACTTCTTCTGGGGGAAGAGACAGAACAGCTTAAGCTGAGCAGAATTGTTCTCCTTTCTTTCTTCAGTTGCAAGATAAATGACCTTTTACCCGTTTCCCACCCTTTTTTTTTTGGCCAAGTTATTGCACAAGCAATTGCAAAAGTACTTGAGAATATACCCAGATGTGCTTGGATAAGGGAGGAGCTTCAATACCTTCAACATCCATCCTCTGCTTTTCCAAAAATGAATTTGATAAAAAATATATAAGAAGTTGCATGGAAATTGCTTAAAGGAAAAAGCTGGCAACAACAAACTTCCAGTTTCCTATTCCAATAGGACCAATTTTGTTCCTAAATGTAAGAACTTCTCCTGATCTATCAGATTCTTTGTAAATGGTGTGGTTAATCACAATGTTCAGGTCTCAAATCAGACATGCCATGATACCTTTCCCAGAAATACTCAATACTTGACTTAAAGATCTTTTATCTATTGTCAGCACTTTAATAAGAAAACCTTTGTGATCATGTCAGTGCTAATTGTTGCATGAGGTCTGTTTGGCAAATCATTAAGAAATAATTAGTGCTTTATTCTTTGTGAAAAGTTAGCTTTTTCCAACCTTGAATATTACAACCTTCACACAGTAATAATTCAAATGAATTCAGGTTTGGGCGTTGATACTTCCTTCCACGTTTCCTTTCCATTTGCCTTGTACACATTTGTAAATCCATCAGGAAATTAAGCTATCTATTCCAGGAAATTAGGCTATCTTTCTTTATGGAATTTAAATCTGAACACACAAGGGAATTAATTGCTGTCATCTAGGTAGAAAAGTTCTTCACAGTTATTTCATATCTCTATAATAGTGTACTTTTTAAAAAGAGAAAATGTAAAAATGCCAAAAAATAAGCTTACTTGAGGAATAATTGAAATCAGGAATGGAAAGTGGAGCACAAATTCAAGTGTGTCTGAAAGGCTGTGAGACAGATGGAGAGACAGCTGGATTGAGAACACAAATGTATTAAAAAACCCCATTAAAAACATGGCTGGGGTAAAGAAGCTTCAAATAAACAACTGACAATGAGTGCTCTCATGGATGTTGTTAGAATACGTTTATCCATCTAGCAGAGCTGCCATAGAGCCAGACACAACTGGCTGATTCTGCTCAGCACATGTCCAGAACATCATTGGAGGAACGTTAATTTCCATGGGGTTCTTCAGTGGAAAGGGGCCCTCCGTTATCTGGGACAGTCCAACCCATGTTGAATCTTTTTTATATGTTGTGATCTTCAGGAACCTGAGACTAGTATTTCATGTTGAGAAAAGGAGTTTAACATGGAAAAAAAGGTCCAATCACTTTAGAGTTGCACTTGTGAAGTGAGTTTCTGCTGTGTGTAGAATATTCACTCTGATAACTAATGATATAAATATCTTCATGAAATGGTTGTGCCAAAGCCCATACATCAAAACTTCGTTTCCTTAGCTCAGTGGTGTAACACACAGATGGAATTAACTCCTTTTGGAAATGGTAGCTATTTGAATGTTCTCACTGCACATAGCAGTATAATATAGTTGTCTTTTATAGAATTAGATAATAGTATCTTTTTATTGCTGGAAAGAACCCACTTGAATTATGTTTCTGATTGCAATTTCAGTGCTGTTTTCCCAATCTCTTCCAATGATGAGAGGTTGTTCCTCTTAATGAAATGAAAATTGTCTTTACTGGGACTTGAAATTCCCAGTAAGTAGTTCTCCAATAAATACGGTGTAATTAGAGGCTGTAGTAAAAATTACTTTCGTATTATTTCAGAATTCCCATAATAATACTGAACTCTTGTATGTAATTTAGATTCAACAAGCTAAAGGGATGAGCACTGGGAAATGTGTAGCTGAAAAGCTCTGATGTGGACAAAATGATTGGATCTAAGAATGGACATTACTAAACCAGTAATTATATTTTTTATTGCCTTTAGGTTGTCAAGATATTGCAGATGAATTTAGAGCACAAGAAATTGATGGACAAGCTCTCCTCTTGTTGAAGGAGGATCACCTTATGAGTGCAATGAATATTAAGCTTGGACCTGCATTGAAAATCTGTGCACGTATCAATTCCTTGAAAGAATCCTAGGAGGTGAACATGAAGGTTTAAACAACAGTTTCTCAGTGACAGAACCAACAGTAATATGCCAACATCTTCACTGTGGCATGAGTGTTACTGTGATGTTTTGTTAAGTAGGTGGGGCTTTCCCCACGTAAAGACTTTAAAATGTTCCTTTGATTATACCAGGTGTCCTCTGTAGTTTTCAACAACTAATAGGTTTATAGTAAAGCCTGAGTAATGCTTTGAGTTGAAATTTTTCATGGGAAAACATGAAGTGAAATATGCTGTGGTAGGTTAGATATTTCCCAACATGTACTTCATCTTATGAGTTATGGTTAACACCCCAGTCCCCACCCCAGTCTAGACACCATTTAAATTGTGTTGCTGTATTCTGAAAGATTTTTCCCACATACAGCAGTGTTTGGACTGAACTAACAGAAGTGTCCACAGGCCCTGTGGAAGCACTAGTACCAGTAAAATGCTATGCATTTAGTTGTGCTCTCTGAGTTTGTTTTAGTCTTGAGCAAATTGTTTGTAAGGGGTGGGTTGGCAGCTGGTTTTCCTCATGTAGGCTTACCTTCATCTCTGCCACTATAGTATTTTCTTGAAGTCTGTAAAATTCTATAAACCATGTAGATGTCTCATCAAAATCCTCATGATCAGGCTACTGACACTCCTGCCAGAGGTAACTGAAGCACATGTTACTTTACTCTTTGAATGCTGCTATGCACTAAGGGGGCATTAAGTGTTAGGTTTGTAGTTTCACATGCTGCTAGTTAAGCTAGACCAGCAGTTCTCAAATGAGGGTTCAGAGTGGACCCTGAGGAAGTATGTGAGCACTCAGGGTTCAGGTTCCCAAATGCCTGGGTGTGAGGGGCTGAAAACTGCAGCCAGGACCAGATCATGTTCAGACAAACTGCTTTAGAGACTGGGGGTAGAGAAGGGACAGCATAGCTCAGATGTTCTTCTTCTTGATACCTCTTCTAACATGCCTTTCCCTGTAGTGCATCCCCATTGCCTCACTGGAAGCTTCAAAGCACCTTTTCCTTGTCCAGTGGCCAGTGTGAGCTGCACTTGCAATACTCTGAGGAAGGAGCAGTGAGCCCCCTCAGCTTGTGCAGGAGCAGCTGCTGCTGCCATGAGGGAGCCTGGAGCTGCAGGTCAGCAGGAGGAATGCCCACATTGGCAACCCTGGGAGGAATATCCAAGGGCCCTGCATTGTCCCTCTGGCAGGAGATTTTGTCTTGGATGCTGCAGACCCGGATGGTGGGATTTTAGTGTCCCCCTCCATCTTCCCTCTCTCACACTCTGTGGAACAAATACATTTCTCCAGTTACAGATGCTCTTGGAAGCTGCCTGGGCTCTGAGGCAGCAGCATCTTCTTGGCCTCTTCTTCCCCACCACCTGTGTACAGATGCTCTTGGATGTATTTTGTCCTTCTGTTCCCTCCCTTTTGCAGCTCCACTCCCCTTATGTACAGACCTGGATCCCTAAGCTCTTGTTTAGGGAAAGAAGGGTATGTGTGCTGATAGTCATTGTGTATATTTGAATTAAGTATGTGTATGTGTCTGCAAATAATGTATTTTTTTGTATTTTATGCAAATCACTGCATAATATATGGTTGTGTAGGGAGGTATTCAGGGGGCTGTACAGTATTCCTGAAGAGAAGAGGAACTGACCTAAAGTTTGAGAACTGTTGCCCTAGAGCAAAAGGAGTTAATGCACATACACTGGCTAAAAGGCAGGTTTGTGATAGACAGATGAATATGCATATTATTTAACTGATGACCTTAAAGAGTAAATTTGGATTACAGAAAAATCTGTGCTTCATTTTCCTTTAATTAGATTATTGCTTTGTTTCCACTAACAGATTTTCCTACCATTACCTTCTGGAGATCAACATTAGAATCATTGTTCTTAATTCCAACAGTTTGAGCTTGCTAATAGCAGATGTTATTAATGTTTTCATTAACCACTGAAGCTGCAGGTTAGGACAACACATTGCAGTTGCACGCTGGTATGTGGTGAGAGCCTTTATCCAAACGGCACCAAAGCTTTAGAGGATGAATTGATGCCTGGGTTTATTTTGGAGGGAAGTCGCTAAGCACTTTCTAATTTGTTTTTTTTTTTCTGTTTTCAGTTACTGTTGTAAAATAAACTTCTTAGTTGAAGTTTCAACGCTTGCTAACGTTCATTTGAAAGACATTCAAATGATGGAGACAATGGGTTCCCATTTGTAGCATTTCTGTAAGATACACAGTGTAGCATATCTGTAACATATGTTCTAAAGGATATGTTCCGTTTTGATGAGCTAACTGAAGACTAAAGATATCTTAGATATTTATCCTTTGGCTTTTGTCTTAAAGTTTTATTATTTTTATACAGAAATCTCACTGGCTAATTTTTAATCTGTCTTCTGATTGTACTGTTCTAAGGCAATGTAAAAAGTAGGGATCCATAAATGTGGTTTGATAATGGCTTAAGGTGTACTAGAAAATGTGGACTTAGGGGTCTTATTTAGACCTGTAGTTAATCAGTGTTACATGCATGAGAATTTCATGGCTGCTTTAATTTTGCTTTATTAGACAGCTTTCAGGAGAGCTTCTCCACCTAGTGTTTGTGTCCAGTTCAGCCATAATCACTGCCAGGTGCCAGGAGCTCAGAGCAGACCCCAGTAAGGCACATCTGGTCCTGTTCGTCTGGAATGTAACATTCCCTGTGGGTTTGGGAGAGCCACAGATAATGAGTTATGCTTTAAATATTCATGTATGCAACAGCTTAGAATGTGGTTCTTGTGCATATTGAAAGTTTTTCTTCTTCAGTGATTTTGGCTATTAACTGGAACTTAAAAGCAGACACAGCTATACCAACCTGTACTGATAGAAGTGCACTTGTATGGGAGTGTTTGCCAGTGTAGTTGTGTCAATAAAATCAGTTTTTAAAAAATTCGCACTTGAATGTGAAAGTAGGCTGGAAAATTTCCAAGTGCAACTGAAGTCTACTTGGGAAGCTTATGAATTTGCTCAAAAAAGCAATACTTAGAGTAACAGTCCTCCAGAACCATTTTACATACTGGCCACTTGCTCTACAGATAGGGGAGGTTTTCCCAGGCTTATACTACCATTTTCCATGGCTTTCCCATACGTTTGGCCGTATCCTCTTGCAAAAGAAGTATTAAAGATTTTAATTGTATTTTAACACTTGTTCTCACAAGATGTGACTACAAGAAATATTTTTTATTCTCTTTATTTCCTGAGATTTTGTTTTCTGTATTGAGACTTATGGTGTTGCAGGCTACCCCTCACAGTAATGTTTGCAGTATTTCAGCTTCTATAGGAATAGCTCAGAAGGGAGATACATTCCATGGCTTTTTCCCTTCCTTTTTCTCCACCACTCTCCGTCCTACCTACTCCTTAATGAAAACTGCAGCATTAGCTCAGGGCAAGGCCCTTTTGCAGAGCATTGGGCTGAAGGTGGCTGTCAAGATTTCATCCAATAGAACAGAACTGTGACACTTGTCTCAGCTTCAGGGTTTGTTTGGGGTTTTAAAGAATTGCACATGAATGATCAAGATCGGTGTGCAGCCTCCTCTGATCCACCTGGCTCATGTCATTCAGCATCCCTGCTTTGCAGCAGGAGCAGGGCATTCCCCTGAGGAAGCTTGGCTACCTCCACTGACTTCAAGTGCCAGTTGTTTTGGCTCACCAGAATGTCTGAAGGGTTTTTAAACAAGGCTGCATTGTAAATCCATTCTTTACCCGTTGACTTATCATATTTTTTCCAGAAATGAAGTTCTTGATGCAGGGTAAAGCGTTTGCTAGATTTTTGTCAACGGGACATTTCAAATAGAAGATATATGTCCTGCAAGCATCCATTTCCTCATTTCTTTCCTGTAAAAACAGGTATTTAACCCCTGGCTTCCACCTGTGCTTTGTCCAAAAAGGAATCCAGCCTTTTGGACAGAACAGATGGAGTCCTTTGTAACTGCAGATGTGGCAGGAAGAGGAAATTATGGGATAAAACCAACTGTTTGGGCAGATGTGAGATAGCTGTTGCATCATTTCTGTATCTTGAAGTGTAAGGAAATATTCGGGAACAAAACCACTGAAGCGTAATTTGAATGGCAGTTTGTTGTGAGACTGGGCTGGGTGTGGTGTGTCACTGCCTGGCATGGCAGCTACAACTAATGCCAGTTTCAGATGGATATTCTCATTCTAATACCACAATATCCATGCAGAAACTTCCACCTCAAGAGCTCAACAGATTTCTTAGACAGTGCCAAATCTACAGCTCTGAGTGATCAAAGAATTCAGTGACAGCTGTGTTGAGTCCTGGTTTTGCAAATAATGAGACATCCCTATAATTTATAACATGAGTTCTTCTGATTGTACTGAGACTGCTCATATTAAAACTCAGCATGTATAAAAGCTTGCAGGGTTATTTTCTCACCAGTATTGTATAGAGATGTCCTGTTAACATGTACTTAGAAATGTATTTGTCATCATTAAACAGATATTTCCTCATTGATTGTTTTAGGCTGCAGATAATGACTGTGCAAAACAATCAATTTAGGGTAGTTTTTTAATATTCACCTAAATTAGTTTATTAGAGATGGACAGAAGCTAATAGAGTATTTTTAGAGTATTTTGTTTTAAATACACTGTTCCTGTTCAATGCTGAGTAGAACAGGTATGAGTAGAGCTATCAATTAATAATTTCAGTGTAAAGTGTTAATTGCTCATAGGGAATTAGTTTTCAAGTCACTCTTGCATAGTGAGCTGTAGTCTCAGACAGGAAATACTGTGAGGAGAAAGAAATTGCAAATTCATTTAATGCTTAGTTCATTTAAGATGAGCCTAAATTAACTTAATTTTAAAAGCATTTGCCTTTAGTCATGAGAGTTTATTTAGACCTGAAAGGTTCTGTGTAGTTACATCCCCTGGATGGCTTTGCAAATAGTGATGCTCCAGACAGGTGCCAGCTGTGTGGGTTTTTCAGGAAGCTTTTACAGGAAGCTGTCCCTGGTCTGAGCTGATGGAGTCAGGGCCTGGGACACTGAGCACCAAGGCAGTGAGCACACATTACCCTAATCCATGAGAATCAGCCTGGTTTGTTTTTACCATCTTCATCTCTTTGGAAATCTGACATTTCTTTCCCCACTCAATTTCTGAGCATGGCATTTTGCTCTCTTGGGAGCTGGAACATTTTGTGTCCTGCTTTATCCCCTGGGTCTCATGGTCAGCACTTCCACATGTGCTCAACACCCCATCCTAAACTGCTGTGTAGGTTTGTGTAACCTCTGCATGAAAACACACACCTGCTCATTCATTTGAAGGTTGCATAGTATTTTCTGATCTCTTACAGCAAAGTGGAAGGGAAAAAGCAAAGTTCAGTGATATGAATATGCTGGTAATTGCAGGTATAGAGTAAGGTCATAGTCCAGCTTTTGTAGCTATGGATTTAACTTTTCTGAGGCGCAGTTCTGGGAGCCAGTGTTATGAACAGATCTCAAGTTAAAATTCTTTAAACTTCCAGCAAGTATTCCTGTTGAATTATCCAAGTGACTCTGTACAGTAAGTAGCTAGAAAAATGAGATTTTAAAAGACTTTTTCCATCTAGAAGTAATTGTAACTTGAGCACAATTGTGCATTCATAGAATTGTGATCATAAACACTGTTTAAGTGCAATACGTAACACTGAAGGAGCATTCTAATTGTGTTTATGAAGCACTGCTTTAGTACATAAGGTTGTTGACAGGCTTGTGGTATTGTTGCTGGGTAATAACCAAGGTATCTGTGCTGATAATGGGATTAGGCTTGAAGCACAAATGTGTTTGATTCACGAGGTAGATCTGCTTTGTGGGTGAATCCTGGGCAGCCTGTGGAGGCTTGTGTTGTCCTCCTACCCAGCCAGGATGCTTCCATCCTCTGGCAGCTTTTTGCAAATTCACTTTTGGAAAGAACAATGAGGGATTCTGCACACCCAGCTCCCTTTCCAAGTAGTCTTTGTGTTATAGAATAAACAAGCCAGTACTGACCAGGAAAGATGTGTGTAAAGATGAAGGGTTTTATCATTGAGTGCCAAATACTCTGTTTAGAGTTGAAAACACATAGAATATCTCATTAAAATCAATGTTGATTTGTAAGAAATTCTTTAAATGAGAAAAGCACAGAAGTCTCCTATAAAGGGTTAACACCTTAGCTGTTAGCATTAATCTCAAATAATCTTATAAGAATTAAGCACCATAAGGTATTTGAATAGTGTAAGGCTGTTAGTTCCTGGCACAGCACAAGAAGTGCTGTACAGAGGAGATATAGAAGTGGTTAGCTGTAGTTCTTTTATTTCAGATATTTCCACCTTCCTGGCAGAGCTTCTGTCCTCTTTGGCAGTGAAACTGTCACCCTGTTCTAGAGAGGTATGGTCCAGGCACCAGTGTTGGGACTGCCCAGAAGCACCAGGTAAAAAAAAAAATTGCACAGAGGAAAAGACACAATTGTTAGGAAGGCAGTAGGATGGAGATCACTGCACAGCTGGTGTCTCCTTCCATGAATGCCAAGGATAAAAGTGGGCTTGCAGAGAGAGTCACCATTAATACATTTTAAAATAGTCACTTGGCAGGCTCAGGCACCACAGTTGGATGTTGGTGGAGACCTGCAGTGCCACTGCTGCCTCCTCGATGGAGGTGGCAGCCTAAAAGCTGATGCTCTTTGGCACTTTTGCACAAAAAGAAAGAATAAATTTGACAAGTAATACAGTAATGTAACATCAATTCATTAATATTTGCTTTGGCTGCATGCTGTGGATTCCCTGTAAAAAATGTTAAAAACTTCAAGTGGCTTTATGAGCACTGCAGCAGCTACAGGAATTCTGGCATGTTAGGGCAGACAGGGTTGTGTAAACTTTAATTAGGGCTTGGGAAGCTGAACCACACTGATAAATAAAACATGTCAGCAGCCTCACCCAACTGGTTGCAGTTCCAGTTCTGTGCATGTTAGTGATTCAGAAGGGTGAGACTTACCATGCAAAACACACCTGAAATGAACTTGAAAATAGCTTTGCCTTCATCTGGTGTGGAACGAACTTTAAAAGAGGAATTTCCCTCTGCCTGCCGAGTCTGTAGGGATTAGTTATTTCATGATTCTGAAATGCCTGGTGCATTCCTATATTTCATGTATTTGCTGATTTTTAAATGGAATTAGGTTTTGTAAATATTTTGTCAGCCCCATTTCAGTGGGTGTCCAGTTTCTATAAAACCTGAAGAAATGCTGTGTCAAAGCCCTGTGTTTAGCCATGGTTTATTCTATAGCATCTCCAGCACTAAATAACAGCAATTACAGCTTGAGAGAGCAGGGAGTGATTACTTAGCGTTGTTTTTCCAGTTAACATTGCATGTGCTTTCCTACCTTTAACATGGAAATAGAATTTCCTCCAAGTACCAAGTATTTTCCAGCATAAAAAATGAAATGATTTGTCGTGCCAAACACTTCAAACTATGTTGCTAAGCATTGCCTCCTCTTATTGCACTAGTTTTAAAATCCAGTTTTCAATCATTTACTGTCCTTTTGATGGCCTTTTAAACAGGTTTCCCCCAAAACCATTTTCCACTGCTGAAAAATGCTTGTCCCATTTTGATTGCATCACAGAAACCTCAAAGAAATTTACCACAGACTGTGGGTGAAAGAAGCACTATGTGGGGTGAAGTAATAAATCAAAGTAATTGGATTTTTATATGTTTCCGAAATCAAAGATTAATTTATGATTGAGATATGATTGTGTATTCTTATGGAGTGAAATACTGGAATATTCTTTTATAAGAAAATTTAACCCATGTAGTATTAAATTCTGCAATTAAATCTATCTCTATAATTGATATATAATAAATGATTTCCCGAAATCTAAATTTTACGGTTGAAGAGCACACCATGAACTATGTAAAAGTATGATCTTTGTGAATAATTTTTTTTAAGAAGCACTTTCCCATTACCAACTAGCATGTGAATGAATTTTAGATTCTCTCATATGTTATGATCTGTAAAAGTGACATTTCTTCAATCTGTCTGTTAATGGGCAAATCCATCCTACAAATGCTGAAACAAAGCACCTTATACTATGCTGCTTAAACATGCTTGTAATTGCACCTTTTGTTATCTGCAGAGTTTTCTTAATGGGTATTCTTGTGTGAAATCGTTGTTCCCTGTGGGTCTGGGGGACAATTAACCAACCTACAGCATCATTTACTTAGTTTCTCTTTCAATACAATATTGTATTGTGAGTTTAGTGCTTCAGAAATAAATGCTAATTTCATTTGTCTGCTTTGGTTGTGTATCATTTATTTCTCTTATACAAAATCAAATCAAGTCCATTGTAAAACTTTAAGAATTTGAAAATTGAGCGTATTTTTGCTAGAAGCGTGACTAATTCTTCCCCTGCTAAAGTAGTCCCACTTCATATTTAATTATTTTAAAGTATTTTCGCTTCAAAATAAGCTATATTTTAATTTAAACCATTCTTTAACTTCGGGCATGCATTTATGTATAGCAGCTAACCTTGATGCTTGTTGCTCTAATTATTTAATTTTTAGTATGTTCATGTACCTCAGAGGAGCAGCAGCAAAGAAACAACGAAACAGCATCTCTCCTGTGATTGTGGAATTTGCACATCTTGCACTGGTTTTGTACTATATAAAGCTTCTATTTCTGTAGGAGTTGTAACTTTAACTAAAATAAGTTATTTCTTGTTGAACAGACAGCAACCCTTTCCGTCAAACTGACAAAAATCCACATTTTAACAACAAAATACACTTCAAAAAGTCATTTGAGCCTTAGGTCAACATCTGTATGTAACTCCAGCCTTGAAGACTTTATTGCATTTTGTACTGTAAAACCTGAGGTAATTCCACTTAAAGGAAGTGTAGAATTCTAGTCAGAAACATGAAGTTCAACTGAAAACTTGTCCTATGTAAGCAGTGTTTTTTTTAAACATGTAATTTGAAATTGAATTCCTTGGCCAAGGCACTGCTTGCTTCCCACTGGGACTCGGTGTCCTGCACTCCAGTGCGATATTCACTGAAGTGTTGCTGGACACTGGACTTGTTTCCTTGGAATGAAGCTCTGGAGAAGTTTTCTTGTGTTGTCTGAAAGGACCCGGCTACATCAGAGTTCTGCTTCTCTGCAGCCTTTTCAGCGGACAGCTCATTAACAGATGACAATTACTGTGCCTGGCTTATCAGCTGGCTCTGTGCTTTCATTGTTGAAGGGCACAAAGCAGAATTTCCAGCTGACAAAGGGGTCTGTGCACCACCCCTCCTCTGTCAGCTCCACATCGTGGCACCGGCACCAGTAGGCTGCAGCCAGGAGAAAGCTGTTGATGAAGTACAGCCAGGGCACGTTCATCTCCACGTAGGCTGGGATCTGCACACCCAGCAGCAGAACCACGACCTGGAGAACAACAAACGGTGCCCAAGTGCCAAGGAAACACAGGAGGAGCCTGCTCAGGAGCTGCCACTTAAAGCAAGTGGTGGTGTTGTTGTTAGGTAGGTAGGGGAACATCAGCACAGGCTGGTTGGAAAAGAAAAGGAGCCTGGCAGACAGCAGCATGGTTGTCACCTCCTTCCAGCGAGCCAGCAGAGCCGTGCCCAGCAGCAGCACCATGGCACACGACACCGAGTAGCTCTGCAGGCTGCCAGAGAGAGGGCACTGGGAAGGGGAAACTCTGTTGTGCATTTCCAGCTCTTCAGAGACAGCAGGAACTTGGAGAGTGCAAAAAACCACGGAAATCCATATAAGCACCACAGCAAACACATAAAGTAACTTCCGAGCTCTTGTAGGGAATTGGGATGTTTGGGAGATGCTGGTGTAATAATCCAGAGTAGCCACAAGATACACTGGGTAAGGCAAAATCCCATAGGTCAGGGAAGTGATCTGAGTGAAGAGGCAGATATGGTACTCTGTGAATCGCATGCCCCAGAGTGCAAAATCCTCAAAATAGAAAATGAAACAGATACTCAGCAGCACTGTGAAATCGAGAAGTGCCACTGAAATGCAAAAGTATCCCATAAAACTGACTTTCACAGGCTTTGGCTTAATTTGCAACATGAAGAAATCAAGGAAGACTTTTCCAAGCATAATCAGGACCAACGTGTAGCTGATTTCAAGAGGTTGGCTGGTGTGGGTGCAGTGGTACTGAGCAGAATCATTTTCACAGAGTCTGGCAGCCATCTTCCAGTGGTGAAGACAGCAAAAAAATAAATGTCACAGAGTGCAGTGCTTCGTCTCTGAAAAGAGAAAAGCATTTGTAAAAATGTATTTCTGTATAGCTCTACCAACTAGTTCCATCCTAGCAACTACCCAATTTGTCTGAATTTTTCAGGCCCCTTAATGAAGAATAAAGAGCCTCACTAACTCATCATTAAATTATCAACAACTGCCTAAATTTTGTTTTCTTTGAATTACATTCTTGAGAGTTAGAAGGTCAACATAATTTATTTTTCTAGCTAATGACCAAAGGAAAGGTTCAGGAAATAAGGTTGACTATGTTCCTTCCCTTTAGAAGGCATGGAGAGGTCCTTTTGTCCAGCTGGGCAGAGGGATGGAGATTTCAGAGCTCCTGCATTTTCTGAAAAAATTACAGGACAGAAATCGTACAAGACACTGTAGGAGGTGCTGCCTCACAGTTCATTATGCTCATAGAATCTGTAGGAATTTGAGTCTGCACTAATATCCTAAGCAGAAAAAGCATCAAGCTTTTTCAAGCATTACCTCCTTTTTTTTGCTACAAAAATCTTGGAACTCCAAGGCAATCCAAAGCACAAGGGCTTCATTATTGAATTGGGCTTTTTTGTTCATCTCTGTGCTACAATGACAGAGACTTCAGCTGGTTTTCCCTTCAGACTTCCACAGGTTTCTTTATGATAACTTTTCCAAGTGTTAATTCCTAAGGAAAGCCAATATAGGGTGGCTCTGTGTATGTGAGCAAGACAGCTTTATCTAATCAGTTTTATCTGATTTCTTCTCTCTCCTTAAAGAAGCACAATGGTGTCTATGATCCCAGTGAGAGCAAAGAAGAGCTGAAGAGCCAAGGCAGCTGTAAAAAGGAACTGACTCTTAGGCTTTGTGTTAACAGCAAATTGCTTAAATTTAAGCAGACATCTGCATTTTGTGACGGGTTTGCCAGAGCCAGTGAACATTTGTGTTACTGCACATTTGAGCTAGTGTGTCCTGAGAGCAGAATTACAGCAACTACAAGTCCTTGGCAGCACAACCTGAGAAGCATCCATGGAGTTGGTTTACAAGCCTACCTGGGCTGGCTGCTTCCCTCTTCATCTGCGCGAGTGCATCCTCTGAAACCTGATCTGTCTTTACCGCACGGCTGAATTCCGGTGTGTTTTGTCTTCCGGTACTGGACGCTGCACTTGTGTACGCAGAAAGGAGGGAGCCTGCACGCAAACAGGGTCTCGTTCAGTAAGATGATGATGATAATGATGATGATGATAATAATAATAGTAGTACTGTAAGGCGGAATCACCTGTGCTGGGCCGTGCGGGCACAGCCCCCATCCTGCCCACAGAGAACCCCGCGGCTGCCGGCGCCTCCCGCTCCTCGTCCCGGCCGCTCCCGGCCGGGCTCCGCCGCTGCGCCCGGTGCTCCCGGCGGGTTCCCGCTCCTCTTCGGAGCCAGAGCCAGGGAGGCAGCCCGGGGGGCTCCGAGGGGACACCCGGGCTCCACCCGCCCGGCCCCGGCACCCACCTGCGGCCGCCGCTCCGCACTCCCGCCCGGCGGAGCCGCCACCTCCGCCCGCCCCAGCGCGGGGACCGGGCGGGACCGGGCGGGCGGGGAGCGACGGTGCGGGCTCGTGTCGGGGGAAACAGGGCAAAACACAGGTACCACATAACGTATATAACACATACAGCACATGGAACACATGGAACAGAAGATATAGAACATATAACAGCTGTTAAGGAAACATGTAACACACATGACACATAACATGTAATACATAACATATAGCACACATAAATATAAATAACACATATAACACACACAGCACACATGACACACAGTACATATAACACAAAATAAGTGCACAGTACATATAACACAAAATAAGTGCCCTGGGGAACAGGTTGCATGGTGAAGCAGCCTCATGGTACCCCAGCACCAAGTGAAGCACAGTGGGATGCCCAGATTCTTATAAAAGTGGCAGATAAATATTTTGAGTTCTAAATATGTGACGTGTGTAGGTTTTTTTATTGAAAAACAAGATCAGTATTCTGTAAAACCTGACAGCTGAAAGCAATCTTCAGCAGCGTTCATGATAGTTACTTATCCACACAGTGTTTATTAGGACTGTTGCACAAATTGGAGTATAATAAGAAAATGTTTACACCTGACAGAAGTATTGCACCTTCTGAGAGCACCCAGTCCTCCCACAAGTATCTGAATACTGATTCTTTCATAGTAGTTTTCTTCTTAGTTCAAACTCAGAGCAACACAATGAAAGTGATTTTCCTGGTGGGAGCAAATGAACTGTTTGGATGTCTGGGTTTGTTTCTGCTCATGTCTCTATTTCTGAGTGCAGAAACTGCTGCACAGGCCTGTGTGAGGAGATGCCTGGGTGTTGGGAATGAGGAACCAGGAAGGGACCGGGAAAGTTTAGACAATTTTTCTGCTGATAAAAATTCCAATGAGTGTGTGACCTCTAGACTGTGTCAGCTCTGTGCTCAGTGAGCCTTCTGGAGGTGTTTCACAGCAGGGCCCACACAGCACAGTTCTGCCCACATAACATCCCTTGTTCGTGCTGTGGTTACTTCTCAGCTTCCCTTTCCCTCCAACACCTTGTGCTTGTTTGAAAGTTTGGTTTTAACTCACTGATTACTCTTGTTTTCTGCTCCTGAGTGCTCTATTTCATCTTCCATCCCAGAAAAATGATGGTACAAGATGGGATATCCTGGAAATCAAATGCAGGGCTTGGTGCTGGCAGGTCCTTGCTGAGTCAGGAGCTGCTCACTCCATGTTGGATAAGGACTGCCTCTTCCTTCACAGGAAAACTTGCAGGTACTTGACAAGCACCTCTCCTTGAGGAGAGGGGTATATAAAATAATACAGAGAATCTCGTCTAAAAACTGTGTGTTAAAAGATCATGCAGTGGTTCCATGTTGTCTAGGATATTTGCATAGAGGCTTCCTTCCTTCTTCAGGGCTGTTTCCTGCTGTTGGTTGCTCAAACTTTGGATTCTGTTGTTCAACTTAATGGAAAGGGTAGCATTGTAGGGGAAAGGAACAAGAAAAAGACCACCTGTAATTTCAAATCTAACTTGATAATTTTCTGAAAGAAGCAGTAATTGAACAAAGTGTCCTCACTGAACAGGTGTTGGGCTCTGCCCTGTCCTCCCTGCTGTGCTGGAGGTCAGCACTGCAGCCCCATGGGCCACTGCAGCCTCTGAAGTCACTGAGGAACAGCAAAGGGACCAGCAGAGTCCCTGCATGTTGCTGCTGCCTGAATGAGGGCAGGAGGTTTCCTTCAGACAGGGGTAGGTGCAGAACATGAACACAACTCCTTTTCAAGGAGTGTGGGCTGTGCTTCCTCTGCAGTTACAGCTGAGTCTTTACTTTCCCCCGCTCTTCCTGTTTGAGATGTGCTGTTCTTTAGAAGCTCATTGCCACATGTCCCTTTATTGTGTTGAGCAGAGGAGTAAATTTGAACCTCACCTCTGTGTGTTTCAAGCAATTTATGTTGTCGTCTTGGACACCTCAAGCCACTCGGGCAAAGACAGGAGATAAATGCATTTTTATGCATTTTAGTGTCACGTGTGGGGAAAGCTGCAGACTGTGAACTCCTGCACAAATGATTATGAACATTCCCATTCCCAGCCAGGGGCTGGGGGTGACTCACTCTGGAGGAGGATGGTCCCCACAGCCAGGGGCAGTGGAATGTCCCCATGGAGTGTTCTCTGGAACACGTCTGTCTGTGAGGTGAGTGCCAGTCTAACAGCCTTGCCTGCATCCTTCCCTTTTCCCCGGCTATGCCTTTAACTGGGTGAAGCTCATCTGAGCCTGTTTAATGCCCTGTTAGGGTTTGTGCCTTGTCAGCACTGGATTAGCAACCCGAGTTTTGCAACGGACAGTGGTTGTGGAGCTGCTGGTCCTGAAAAGCTCCATGGCTCGGAGACATAGTTTATGAAGATTTTATAATTTTAATAGACTATTTAACTAATAGAATATATAACCAGTAAAATATTTAACCAACTTTATTTTTAACTAACTTTACTTTTAAAGAAGAAAATGCTTGACCAATGTCCCATTTGCAAGACACCAAAGCAGAGCTAAAAATCTTTTGTAACCTTTTACTATCTTACTGCTTCTCACTAGATTTCAATTTAAGCAAATTATGTTGTGGCACTTTCATTTAAAACGAAGCTAAAAAGGGGAGAAATGTAATTTCAATCTCATCCTCAGTGTGAAGAATTCAAAACTCCTTCTTCTGACTCCCTACAAACAGCCTAATTGCTGGTTGAACACTCACGTGTCAGACAGAGAAAATAAGAATTTACTGTGAGGGCCAGTGAGAGTAACCTGAGGCTCTGCTCTGTTTTTATTGATTAGCAAAGATAAAGTGCCTGAGTGTCTCTCTCCTAAGCACCTCCATCCCCCACTAGATCCAGGCTCCAGGGGACTTCAGGGATCACAAACTGAGCCTTTCCTGTGTTTGCCTTCTGTTGTACATGATGAGGATTAATGGTTGTTACCACCTGCAGAAAATCTTTGATCTTTATCAGAAGCAGGATCAGTGTTTACCCAGTACTGTTCCCTCTTTACTTCAACTTTCAGTGAAACTGTTTGCACAGTGCAGTTGCTAACTCTAAAGTAATTCCTCTCTCAGAAATCTTTTATCACAAAACAATTTTTTTCTGTGATCATTATTTTTAACTACAAAAGAGAAAATACACATGGCAAAGAGAATGCCTCTGTGTCAGCCAGGCAGTAATGGACTCTTTGTGGACACTATCAGGAAATGTGCCTTTTGTTTTCCTGCACCTGTTTCTGAATTACAAATAAAATAATCCAATGCTTTATTAAATAAAATGAGAAGCCCTAATGAAATTGTACCAGCCATTACCAGGAAGTCTATTGAAAACATTCAGCAGCTGCTTCAGTCTCAGTTCACTTACACTGACAGGATTGTTTCACCCTTCTCCTTGTGCTCTGCATGAGAAGGGCACAGTGCCTTGGACCACCTCACACCACTCTGCTCTCACTCCCTTGGTCAGAATCAATAATAAATGATGCTCAACAACCCAGTACCTTGGACTTGTAGAAGTTTGTTAGAAACCAGTGTCCTAGGCCTTGCATCTGAGTGTTTTGCAAACATCAGCTTATCCTGACAGTAATAGAAGAGCTAAAACTCTCCTGTTTGATTCTGATTCTATAGAGAGGGGTTGATCAGAAAGGTTGAGAATCAAATCGGTGAGTCCTTCTCATTAGACAAAATACCTCAGCAGCCCGAGGAATGCCCTGGAGTGAGCTGGGGGTCAGCCTGGCTCAGCAGAGTTAAATGTCACCAACTCCTTCGCTAAAGGTGTCCAAGAGAATTGATCCATCTCTGCTGTATTTAAAAGTCAACTCATCTATCACAGCAGTGCTGGTGAGTAAGTGGAGACTGTTTCCCAGGAAAGACTGTAATTCTTAAGAAGAGCTGCCTCATTCTAAAGAAAAGGTGAGTCCAGCACTATTGTCTGTGCTAAACCTCGCATGAAAACCAGAGAAGTTGCATTTCAGCTGCTTTGGATCCTGGGAAACGCTTGATACAGACTTTCTTGTACAAAGAGTGTTACAAAGAATGGTGTTCAAACATGCCTGATTCAAGGTTTGGTTTTAAAAATGTATGAGAAGTAGCTGGATGAAATGTCAGCCAAGGAGTAAGGCATACAGCCCTCCCTTCCCACAGCAGCAGGGAAAGGAATAGCTGGGAAAGGGCAGAAGGAGCAGTGGGAAGACATTCAGGTCCTGAGCACTGAGTGTGAGCAGGAAATTATCTCCAGAATCTGTCTCCTGCTCTGGTTTTGCAGTGAGTCAAATCTGTGGATCTACTCTGAATTTATGAAGAGTTTAGACTCCAATATAAGTAAGGCAAATACAAGCTTTCTAGAACTCAAGGAAATAATACATATAGAACTTTCCTATTGGAAAATTTGATCTTAGTCAGGATAAGGCAAATTTTGGGGACGAGAGGGAGGGGAAGGATCAGTGATCAGTCCCTGTTACAAACAGCAGGGCTGTCATGTACAGTCATGCCCATTGGGAACCAAAGGCTCTTTTAGGCTTTGGGACACCCAGTGAACGTGAAGCTGATCTTTGACCTCTCCAGGGATTGAAACAGGGGTGCACAAACTGAGACTTATATTTTCCACAGTGGTATTTTTTCCAGGTGTTTTTTAGGTTTATTTTATTTTGTAAAGTGTTCATGTCTGGAGTGGGATATAGAAATTTTGGCATGAATATTGCAAGGGGTGCCCAGCTCAGCACCTGCCTGAGGGAGGCACAGGGCAGGGCACAGGAGAGGAAATGGGATTGTTCTGTAAGCTTGAACTGATTCTGCCAACAGGTCCAGGAGGGATTCTGGCAGGACTTCCAACTTCTGCCAGTCAATCACCTGCAGCTGGAAGAGGATGTTTCTCTGTTGCCCAGGGCTTTTCATGCCAGCTGTGAGGCTGGAACATTGCTTTGCTGTCCCTGTGAATCTGTTAGGAAAGAATTGCATCCTCAGAGGAGCTGCAGAGAACCTGGCAAGGCTCTGAGGGCTCAGTGCCACTGTGAGAACTGCCAGGGGTTGCAAGCAGGAACATAAAAACCAAGCCTGGGAGGTGTTTTCCATTTCTACACTTCATGTTTACGTTGTCTACATTTAGTCTTTCCATGGGGCAGAAGCTTCTGCCACCCCTCCTGAGTCCTGGGAAAGTGTAATGAGAGTGAACTGAGGAACTGAGATATTCTCCAGTCTTATCTGCCCTTCTTCCTGCAGTACAATGCTCAGTGAACTTCAGCCAGTGTTATTTCATACAGAAAAAGGCCTAAGTGAACTATCATCTATCTATCTATCTATCTATCTATCTATCTATCTATCTATCTATCTATCTATCTATCTATCTATCTCCTATTTTTCATATACAACACCAGAAAAATCTCCTGCATGATCCACAGTAGGGGAACATAAATACTCCCCCTGATCTGCTGCTATGAACAAACTTTAGTGTTTGAAAATTGCTTATCATCCCCCTGCTACTGTAACTTTTCTACAGATAGAGAAATAAGCAAGTTCATCAAATAATTTTTATTTGTTTCTTAATTGCTAGAGAAGATCTGTCTGTTTAAGTACCCCAGAACCCAAGAGGTGAGCTGAGGTTACTGTATCTATACCAGAGCAAAGCACACTTGGGTGCAATATCTCTGCTAAATACTGATTTGCATTAATATTCATTTGTGTTTTACCAGTAATTATTTAATTTAAAAGAATATATAGGAGTAATCATATCTTCCTCCAAAAAAAAACCCTCAGAAAATTATACTAGGAGGAATATCAATAAGACCACTATAAAATTTTATTGCAGGAAAGACATTTTAGTAGTGTAGTTATTTGAATAATTTTTCACTAAGAATATGTACATTTGTTCTCATGAGGTCATCCTAGACCCTCAAAGTTAAAAATCAAAATCATTAAGAAAAACTTTGAAATGCCTGATACAAAAATCTAAAGATGGCCAAGTCCTTTTCTGATTTCCTCTTTGGACTGGAAGTGTTTGTTGTGTACCTTAACTCCACTCATAATTTTGCTATTACTGGCATGTTGTAACCACTTCTTTCATTATGTTATTCCAAAATGCTTCAGAAGTATTTGGGGGATATTTCTAGGAAAACAAGCTTAGAGTAATGAGTCATGAAGTTCTTTCCTTAACCACTGACCAGATCCCTCTTACTCCACCTCAGAGATGAGAGCTGTTCACAGCAGATCAAGTGAGGAGTTAAGGCCAATTCAATTTCTAAGCTGCAGGAGCCTGGAACTCTGTTAAGGTGACAGCACAAGTGTCTAATGGTTAATTCTGAGACCCAGACACCTGTCCCCAGGTGGGCAGTACTGGCACGTGGCACACACCCCCTGAATAGGAAGCAGATGGCAACATTAGTTTTTATTTTACTATTTCCACTTGATTTGCTCAGCACAGCCCTGGAAATGTTATTTCACTTGGAGGAGGAAATGTAGTTGAAAAAACTGAAACCCACTGCATTAAATTTTAAACGTCCCTTGTCCAGGGCTTGGCTGCCCTGTGATGCCCCAGTGCAGGCTCTGCTCTCCCCATCACATTGTACACACCCCACTCAGAGGTACAACAGGACTTTGTTAGCTCTTTTAATCACTGATAACACACAAGTGGCCAGGAGTCAATCTGTTTAGTTAATGGGTCCTTTAATTTTTTTGCTATATTAATAAAAAAGTGATCCAATTTATCTGTTTCTTTATGGAGTAACTATTCAGGATTTAAGAAGCAAATACACCATATCCATGAATTGTTTATCAATGCACCCATGATGATGTATATATTTGCACAATCTGAAAAATTGATATCTTCATCCCAAATGCCGACGTCGGAAGGATGGGAAGCAATTTAGGATAGGAAAAAAAATTCTCTTACCCTCATCTTCTCTGAACGGGCTGGGAAGACAATCTATATATAAAGTCCTTGAGAGGAAAGAGGCTGAGTTGTAACTTCTTCCATGCTCAGTCAGCCAAGACCTCGAGTCCATCCTCCACAGAGGCAGCGGGAAGGGACGTGCAGGAGACACAGCACCGGCTCCTCCAGGGATTCACAGAAAGTTATTAATGGTCACTTCACATCAGCTCGGAGTCACCCAGCTTTGGGAGCACACCAACACTCTCCTGCCTCTTCAGCCTAAAACTACTCCAGGTCTGGAGCACAGAGAGGTTTAACATTAAGGCATCCATACAGCTCTGGTGTTTGCTTTCATTTAATAAAGATCAATTTACTCAAATACATGGAATGTTGGCACAAAACTAAAGCTTCTGTGGAACAGCTACCGATCATACACAAATACTCCGTGAGGTCCTCTCCACTTGCATTTCTCTGATAGATACACCACAACATGGCTTCAATAATACAAACTGAATGCTGGATCAAATCTCTAAATAATAAGTAGCAGTTAAAGTAAATGGTTTGCTTTATTTGTAAATTATGTACAGAATACATTTTTTTTTTTAAATTATGATGGAGCAGGAGAAAGAAAACAGCCATCACTTCCAAACCATGCTGCTTCCTTCACCTGCTGGAGATGACATCTCTCTCTGCACTGGATGCACAAAACCATTTGGATTTCCTCAGTTGCTGGCACACAGGCTGGAGAAACAGAGAACACTGCAGCCAAATTCAGCACTACCAGCTCCTCTACTGTCAGCAAAATACTTCTGCTAAAACTAATTTTCTCAGGAAAGTTCTCACAATCTTTTGAAAACAAAATCAAGAAAAATATCAAGAAGGCTGTGGGCTAAGAAGGGCTTTACCTAACTATCAGATGAGGATAACTAGGAATAATCTGAGATTTGGTCATTCAACTTTTACCTGGTTTACAAAAGCAAGTTTGAGAAGCTAAACTAATTGACCAGTTATGCAAGTACCAGGAAATGATGTCTTTCGGTATGTTTGAGGACAATCTGGGCAATCTATCAATCAATAAAAAACTTGTCAAATTGATAAAACTTCCTTAAATGGATATTAATGATTAACATAGTACCGGGTAATCAAGTTAATGGTTAAAAAAAATGAAGGAACTAGATATAAAACTGTTTGGTAACACAGATATTTCAGCAAACAAAGATGCTACTGTACGGTTTATGTTTTGGTGATCAGCCAACAAAGAAAATCCAACCATTTGCACATACTTAGTCCCAAACCACAGTGAGTTATGATTTTCCATGTGAAGGCCCACTTTCGGTATCTTCCTCCTCTTCCTCCTCACAATCCCCTTCATCTGTTTGCTGTTCCAGTTCCTCTTTTGTGATCATTTCAAAGTCGTTTCCATTGCCACTACTGTGCTGGGACCTGTCATCTTCGCGCCTGTCACTGTCAGTGTCTGAATGTCGCTCTCCTCCTGAGCCGTCTGTTCCCGAGTTCCTTGTGGCTTCTGTTTTTCCATCCTCCTCTTCCTTCTTCTCACTGTCTGATTTCTCCTCGCTGTCGTATTTTTGCTGCTTTTTGGATTCTGCTTTTTCCTCTTTCTTTAAGTCTGCTTTTGGTCCTTTGTATTCGTGTGTGTACAGGGGCCTGAAGGAGTCAATGAATCCCACATCTGCTGTAAGGTTTGGCAGGAACCAGAAGTGATGCCTTCCTCCAGTGATGAGCCAGATGATAAGGAAAAGGATGCAGCGAGCTGTGTGAAAGCAAGGGAAAGTTTGGATTTTGTTACAGACACAGAGTGTACAACCATGCTCCAAGAGCTGTTCACTGCTAATGCCCACCCCCAGCCAGGGGCTGGCGGATGTTGGGGGAAACCCCTCATTCCACAACAGCACCGTGGAGTAGTTTGTTCTTATCATGTCTCCTCCACCTCACTAACCACGGATCTTATCTCTGATTTAGTTCTTAACTCCTCTGCCACAGAAAGCTTTAAAATCCCGGTGACACCATTCTCACCTCTAATATATTTCTGTGTGCAGTTCTGGCTTTGTTCTGCAATTTTTTGCTCGAGCACAGGTAGTAAACCAATCTGCACTACACAGGAAACACCAAGAAGTGACACGAGCCTGAGCTCTCTCTCTTCCCGTGGCACAATTGTGACACCCGCTGGCCGGAGGGAAACGCACTCAGCGTCCGCCCGGCTGCGGCTGAACAACGTCCCGGGAAGCGGCACCGCCCAACCCCGAGCTCGGGAAGAGCTGGGCTGTGCCTCTGGCCCCTCAGACCCCGCCTGCCGACACTCACCCACGGCGAGGAGCAGAATACTGGCGACAAAGCAGCCGGCGCCCACGCTGAGGTAATAAACACCGACGCGCATCTCGGCTGGCCAGAGCGGGAACAGGGTCGCGGCTATAACGGCAATCACTGAGCAGAGAGGGCAGGACAGAGGCACGGGGAGTATCGTTAGTTTTTCCTGGTACATGTACAAAGGTTCCAGGCTTACTGCTCATTCAGAGTGCCTTAGATTAAGTAACATCTGTACTATTTTAGATTAAAAAAATAAAATTAGCTGATTTGTCTTATTCTACACATATACAAGTTCTAGGATCAGAAATGTATCATTCATAACATATTTCATATTTTTACATAACCCACATGTGCCCACTGGACAACTACTCATGGTTAGCTTAAGGCAACAGAAATAAACAACTTCTGTCTACTCTGACTTACCAAGTACAAGTCCCATGGCAAAAGTTTTAAAGTGAACGGGGTCATAGATCCACACATAGACCTAACAACAGAAATGACATGGTTTACACTCAGAACAAACTCTCTGATAAACATCTCCTGTATTCCCTCACCCAAACACTCACTGCCAGGCTGCAATGCTTGGTGCTGAACAAAAGGCCTTCTGGTCAGCACCCGGGCAGGGCAAGGGGTCGTGATTCCTAGGAAGGGTAACTGACAGGTGATGCAATCCTGAGGAAAACAATCGGACAGCAGAACTGATGGGAAAATGAAAGATTCTGAAATATCACTGAATCAAGGTTTGGTTGTATCTTTCTTTATTCATTAATGTTGTTCATCATGAAGCAAAAAAAAAAAAAAAAAAAGAAAAAAAATTAAGAAGTTTCCCAAGTCCACCAAGTGGAAATAAAAAGTCCTGTGAGCTTTGAAGAGAAAACAACCAGATTGAACACCTGGAACAAAAGATGCAGCTGGAATGCTCACTGCAGGCCCTGTGCTGGGCTCAGATCAGTGGCACTGTACCCTCTGTCCCACAGCACTGTTACCTCTATAGCTACAGCTGCAAGTCTCAGAGACAAACGTTTGTGTGAGAACTGTGGATCCATTTGAATCTGAGCTGCTCAGCCCTAAATGAAAAACTTCTTGATAAAGTACAGGATTTTCTGAACTAGAAAAATCTATGTTTTTTTTCTTTGCATAACAAACTGAACAGTTTGAATCTGAGCTTCTAACTGTGAAAAGAAGCTGATGATTACTAGAAAGCAGCAACCCTCATTGCAGATGTGTCAATACCAACTACCATAAGGGCACCTGGAAGGCAGTGGTGCTTCCATGTGATGCAATAAATATTTAATATTCTGCTTCTCACAGGGTGCCAAAGTTAACTGTGTTCAGGTGCAGCTGCTGCCAGTCAGCTGTTCTGTGAGCCCAAGCAAGCTGAAGACTGGGCAATAAATGTGTGATATCCAGTGTTTGTAAGTGCAAAAAAAATAAGGGAAAAACCCAATGCAAACTCCAATCCACGAGAAGTGACTCTAAATTAGCTACTACTTAAAAAAAGCTCTTGTGAATTACAGTTGTTAAAAAATGTTAGCTCATTAATAAACAGAGAAGTAACTGATGTTAAGACAAGCAGTAGATACTGTAATATTGCAGATACTATGCTGCAGCTTCATTTGAAATGGGCACTTCATGTAAAGATGACAGGTAGGACCAGAGCTGGGTGTGATTCCACGTGAGACGGGGTGAAACAGAGCAAAGCAAGTGCAGAAGAACTGAGAAAGGTAAAATCAAGATATAAAGGGGAAACACATTTTCTGCATGAGTGATTTATTTACAGAATTTGCTGCCATGTATATTTTAGAACCAAAGGAACACAAGAATCCTGGGGGAGACTCCAGTACAGCCACACACAGCATCAACACAGTCCAGCAGAACTTACCACTTATCCCAAACTTGAGAAGCACTAATGTGACTCTGTACATTACAGAGCTGGTAAATAATTAAATTCTTTGTCTTCCAGAACAGCAAAGCACACAGAAGTATTTAAGGCCTCAATTTCAGTGGTAAAGACAGGATGAGCATTCAGGAATGCCAAAGGGTCACCTGTCTGCTCAGATCACAAAGCCAGGCAGATATTTTTTATTTCCCCTCCTGCAACTGAACACGGTGTCCTGGAAGGCTTGTTTGGCTTAGAACAATTTTGGCATGGCAGTGGCTGTGGGATAAGTTGGGCTGGAGGGACCTGAGGAGTCTCTGTCCCACTCTCCTGTCCCAGGCAGGGCCAGCTGCAGCAGGCCCTGAATCCACCCTGAGGACAAACATTTCCCCTCATGGCCACCAACACCTCAACTACTGGTAAGGAAGTTTTCTTTGGGATTTTTTTAAAGTTACTGTCCCCTATTTACTTGTCTTTAACCTCCCTGAAGTAACTCAAAATCTGGTTTCAAGATAAGCCATCACATTGCCATTAATTTTTCTTTCAATGTGTCAAGAAGGAGTTTGCAGAAATCCAGTAAATTAAGCTGTTGTCTGACAATAGTATGGTGACACCCGAAGTTGAAAAGCACCTATACATCTTACCTCATTTCCATCCAAAAAAACTTGGTCTTCATGAGGCTCAAGTTTAAATTTCCTCTTAGTTTCCTTTTTCTTGGGTGTTCCTGGGGTGTCATCCTGAGGACAAACATAAATACTTTATCTATACCTAATATACTATATATAAAAATTATTATAGATTAAAAATACACATACAAATCATTATATATAAAAATTACAAAAATTTAATGTTTTAATTTATGTATTTGACATCGTACATTATTTTTACAATATATTTTTATTTAATTTATAGTATCTGTTAATATATTTAATCTGATTACTTTTCACAAACTTAACATCATGTTCACTTTTTTTTTGGTTTTTTTTTTCAAGTAAAGATATTTTATTTCCTCCTGTTCTTATTTATTGCCAGCTGGGTACCTCAAAAATCAAGGAAAATTATAAATAAAGAGAAATCTCATTTTTATTGTCTAAGGATTAGACTATGACTTCAGGATGACTGTGTCATCAAATGCCTAGCAAAGCTGGGCTGGATTAACAGGAAGTCTGTACAGGGATCAAGAACAGGGAACAACACTTCACCATCACTGACTTTGTTAGAATTATTTGCTATTTTAGTGCCATATTTACCAAATGGACATCCTGTCAGAATCAGTTTCTGCCCATTTATTCTTTGTCCTCCTCAATCTCTTTTTGGATCTCATGCTTCCTCTTCTCTGTCTCCTGTTTGCTTCTCTTTGCTTACTTCGTTATGAGAAATTAACTTTGTGATTTTGGTCCTGTGTTTCATTCAAGTTCCTACCCACTGGCTTACATAATGCACTAAATACCTGTTCAATAAATAATGATTAGTTTAAAAATTAACATACATTTAATAATGTACCTCCCCTGACAGAAGATTGGAGGAGTTTGTTACTTTCATAATCAGCATTTTGCAGTACCTCAGGAGTTGGGTAATTTTACACTGGGCTGAGACTGCAGTGGGATTGTTCTGTTTATAATTCTTTTATTCTCCACTTAGGTTTCTTCTGACACCCAGACCTTTGTAGACAAGACTGTAACTCTCACCAGATGTGCCATTATTTCACTTAGGAATGTCTGAATGGGAAGTAACTTTGGACCACTATCCTACTAACTCTCACTGATTCAGACCAGTGCACGTAGAAGAAACATTCACTGATCAAGTTTCTCCTGCAGTTTCCCAAGATTTTTAGAAATTCTTTTCTGCTAATAATAAATAAGTAATAAAACCAATCAGGAGTGAAAACAAACTCAAACCACATTAAAACCTGTACAGCAGCAGTACTTTAAGCTCAAGTGCAAGGAAGCAGGATGCAGGCGGTCATGGAGCACTGTTACACAGCCAGTTACAGACCCCAAATACCAAATGTGACATTCCAAACATTCCTGTTACCAAACACTGCAAAATTGTTTGGTTTCACTGGTGCAGCTGCACATGTGTCATTCTATGGTAGCTGATGTACACAGCCTCCCTGCCTGCTGCCACTGGAGAGAAACAGGTTTTGATTAACTCAGCCCACATTAAAAGATGACAAGGTACATACACAAAGGCCAATAGAAGCCTCTTTTTTGATCTAGACCAAAATAACACCAATTCAAAAGGTAACAAAAAAAGCAGCATATTTTAGAGATGAAAACAGGAAGAAAAAACAAGGCATATTTTAGAATAACGAACTTTTGAGCCAGTGCAATCTTAAGAATCTGTTGATGTATTAGTTACAACTTTGTCTCTTCTCTTACACAAAGTACTTACCTTCTTACACTCATCTTTTTCACCATCCTTTTTCTTTTCCTTTTCTTTCTCCTTCTTAGTTTTTTCATCTTTGCCACTTTCCTTCTTGCTCTTTTTCTCCTCTTCTTTCCCACTCTCTGCCTTTCCTTTTTCCTTTTCTTTCTTTGTATCCTTGTCAGGTTTCATTTTCATCACTTTCAATGCTCGATGAAAGAACTGCTTTTTCAGGAGTCTTAAAACGAGGAAAGTTAAATGATTCATTTAAGTGCAGTTGTGACAACAACATTTACATTCAATTATGTTATTAGACACCACTCTAGATCATCTCTCTAACATAATCATGACCAGCATGACTGAAAGGCAAGGTCACCATCATCTGCTCTATTTACAGCTACACACACCAGACCTACTTATCCTGTATCTTGCCTGTTGCTTTGCTTTTTTTGGTTCATCTGTTCAAAACTGGGTAAAAAACTGTACTTTTTTGAGGCACCATTTTGCAGATATAAATGAACACACAAGATGTAGGATACAGCAAGCCACCAGATCCATTTAATTATCTTTCCCATTAGTGCAATTCCTGCAATATTTATTTTCAAGTTCATGTCAACGTATTTCATAGCAAAAATAAGGAAGTGGACATACAGCTGACTGAGATCACTGGTAAGTGATGCACACTGAACAGAACTGCTCTGTTGAGACTGTGGTACCTATGCCTTCCTGTCAGGTACAAACAGACCTTATTGCAAGTGCATATATTATCTATTGATGTATGGAGATATAAAGATATAAATACATGGCCAGCAGGGCACCAGGATGTAGTACTTGCTATTCTCAAGGTTGTCACCAACTAGAAACATCCTTGAAAGGAGCACAGCTGAATTCTCAACAGGGAGATCAGTACAGAATTCTGCTCCTCAGACAGCAGGGACAGAGAGATTTGAGTGCTCTGACCCTACTAACTTCAAATATCGTCAAAATTCAGGAAACTTCTTTGCTTCACCTTGCTGCCCCAAGCAGTGCAGTGAAAGCCTGAGTGAATTTTGGGAACAAAAATAATGAAACTACATCATTTCCACTCTCAAACTCATCAATATAAATACAATATGATTGTTTTTGCATACAAGCACTGATGTTTTAGGATGCACCAAGCCCAAGCTGCATTGGTTCCTAAATAACTGTGACATCTGGACAACTACAGCCATTAATGACACTGAAGAAGTAGCCGGGGTCATACCTGTTGCAGTAATCAACTACAGACTCTCGGGTTGTAAAGAGAGCCTCCTCTCCTTTCTTTGCCTTTGCCCATTTAGAATCCAGGAGGCAATCCACAGCTTTTGAAGCTAGAGGAAAAAAATTGAATTAAAAATGCATTAAAATTAACATTATTTTTAACATGTAGTCTACATTCCTTGAACCACAATGACCAGTCTGTTCAGGTGAAGTTCCACATCCTTTCAATCTTTCAAGTAAGACTAGTCACTATTCTGAAATATTCCTCTTGACATCACACACCTTAAAATCACAGAGTGAGAAGTTTATTGCATTTACTCCAGGCTAGTGAGATTAATTTTATGGCTTCCTAATACCTAGATAAGTTTTCAAAACCAAACTGTAAGATCAGTACTTATTAGATAAAATACCATTAATAAAAATAAAACAGCCTCTCCCACCCTCCAAGTGCAATGTTAGAAGAAACCAGACTTCTCTGGTTAAAAGCAACCCTACCAATAAAATAATCTACTCGGTGGCCCATCATGTTGGTGGATTTTGTTGGACAGTTGAAGCGCAAATATTTAGCAACAGCCTTCTCCTCCTTGAATGGCTCACCAACTTCCTACAGTGGGAAAAGTCAAAAATTATTAATACAGTTTTAAACACATTACAAAATCACCCACTTGGGCTTATAATATCAGATATTGCAAAGTTTTCATTATTTCATGGCAATATGTAAATAACAAATAAAATATAAAGGATGTGAAAATAGGTAAAGTATTTTTTCCTGAGAACTTTCTGTCTACATGAAGCAAAAAAGTAGCAAATCTCAAGTTAGATGAAGTGAAGGTTAGCAGATCTGTAGAAAGAGCAAGCTAAAGGAAGGCCTAGGAGGAAAGTAGCACATGGGAAGCTGCTTTAAGGCACACAGCTGGGATGGAAACAGTTGTGAAGCTGGGAACAAAGGAAAAACAGGGTGAGGAATGAGTGTGTATGAAATGACAGCAATGTAGGCACTCTGACAGAACACAGAGCAGCTCAGATTTCACACGACAAGGAGAAAACCATGTTGAAGCTGAAACATTAGGCTAGAAAATTACTTTGCATATTGCTTAACTACAGAATGAGACTTTAGAGTAGCCTTGAGGAGATTCTTCCAATCTACAGAGGAGAACATCAGCATGAAAACATAGCAGGATGAAATATAAACATCAAAACCAATGTTTTATGAGAAGGGAGCCCTTAGTCTGCACACATTCACGAATTCTGTGCTTTTTCCACCTTGCAGAGAGGTAACAGAACTCTGAGATATGTAAGGCAGAAGGATGGAGATGGCCATTTTCAGTTATGCAAATTAAGATCTAATATTTGCAAGCAGGAAGTGGAAGAACTTTCTAATGTTCCTGCTTCACAAAAACATATTTGAAAAAACCATGGGTTGGGATATTAAACTGACTTATGCTAACTTCCTCAAAATTCTTTTCTGCGAATTCTTCTAATCCATAAAGTGTAATTCTCCAACACCCCCTGCTACTTGTGGATCAGTAACACAGAAACACCAGGACAGCTTTCCACACTGCAGTGCCTTTTCTGTACCTGTTCCTCTCATGTTACCTGAAGAAAGAGATTATATAAACCACAAATCAGATTGGTCATTTACAGGAATAAAAGTTTCAGAGTCTATTTAAAGACCTAATTTTCCTAAAGGTCAATAAACATATACAACTTCCATTACTGCTCTTAAGATGTATAATTATAATATCACAAGCAGCATGTTAAATGGAAATGCAAGGTCAAATAAATGTGGTTACACCAGAATAAAAGCTTCAGATGGTAAGATTTGTTAATTTTCAACAGTTTGAACAGCTAACTTTCAAAACCAACTGGTTAATGAGTATCCTTCTAGAGGAGATTGTTGCTTTTCCTATCTGAGAAGAATTTTGAAGAGAATAATATAGACACAAGGGGTATCCAAATGACCAAAAGACTCCATAGTCGTTAGTTCTGAGACGTTTTTAAAAAGTCTAAATCTTCCATATGAAAGCAGAAATATGCTCACTTACCAGGTAGTTTCAAAAACACCTGCTGCCCAAATTAGGCCAGATGATCCTAACAGTCCTCAAATGGATATTACCTCCTTCTGCATGTTCAATCCTTTTATTTTTAAATTTTAAAAATTTGTATTGAACATCAGATAAGAAAACTATTCCCTGACAGTGCATGTTTGCACGTGATTTATGTTCTGTGATTTCATGTCCTCCTACATGGTGCAGTTGTACTGGTAACTGCAAATCAAACCAAACCACCAAACCTGGTACCAGAGTAATTGAACAGGAACAAAAGGGCTTCCAATGCACTGAAATAAAACAAGTGACTGTGTCCCATCATAGTCATGTGGGATAAGGCACCAGGAGACTGGGGACTGCAGGCAGCAACTGTGTGTGAAACACTGCTTTTCTAGTAATTCCTGTCAGTACATGAAATTTGGAACAATTCACAGGGCAAATGTTCTTCACAGCACGGACAGTAAAACAGCCAGAGAAACTGCAGATATTCACATCAGTGTTAATTCCTCTGCTAAGGTGTTTTTTTCTCCTTCTTCCTAAAATATTTATGATCCTGCTGGGTCATGTGATGCACTACACAGGCAGGGGCTGGCACCAGGAGATTTTTTTTATTGCTCCTTTCTCTCTATTGCTTTGTCCATGAGGGACAGTTTCATAATAGCACAAACAAAAAAAGCTTCCCAGTGAGAGAGACGGTTTAACTGAACCCATTCTGAGAAAGTGTCCCCTGCAATTTAATCCCCATTTTTCCTCCTATTTTCAATCCTTTGTTTGCAGAGAGAGGCTTCTGTTAAAATATGAAAATAGATGACTGACAGAAAATAATATAGTCCATCAATAAATGAAATCAACCAAAGCAATGGCAAGTTCATTACCCTGGGTAAAACTTAAAAGTTGCAATACAACCAAATTTTGTGTTCAGTTTTAAAAGTAGCCCATGTTGTCACTAGACAGCCATATAAAATTTAGAGATTTACAGTTTCTGGTAAATTACAGACTCTGGTCATTAAAAATAAAATCAAACCAAATTTCTTATTTGTCTAGACAGAAGAACTCCACCTACTGACAGGAAAAGCAGTGTTCAGCCTAGTGACTTGCTAGAAATGCAAAGACATTTTAAATTTTTAAGAATAATTCTCAATCACAATTCTGCCCTATAATAATTCATAAAAGGACAATCAAACCCAGGGACTTTCCAGACTCACTAAAGTGAAGCAAAAGTCCTAATCAAATTTACCATTATCTTCCAAATCAAAGTACAGCACAGTCCCTTCTGGACTTCAATGCATGGATGTAGTTCCCACTTAATTCAGTCTCCAGCTGGGACTGCAGCACCAGACAGGCCTGAACACATCACAAATAACATCTGAGTGTGCCCATGAGCTTCCTTCTCCCCCCCTCAGCTCTACCCAAGCATGACTTATTCAGGTTTTCCTACTTCTGGAACACTCAGTGGATGACAAAAGGGCAGAGCACTTTTCCGGTTTGAAAATTCCCTCCTTGTGTCACAGCTGCAAGAAGACGGGTATGACCAAGACAGGACAATTTCCTTCCACAACCTGGTAACATAACCAGGGTTTCTGGAAAATCAGAAGAAAGTAAATGATGAGTGTCACTAGCAAGACAAGTTATTACGTGTGCAGCCAAATGCATTACAAGGATTTAAGCTTCTCTGTTTCAAAGGGGTCATCAAAACTCTTTTATTTCAATGGAACAAGTATCTAGTTGATTTCTTTGCTCTTAGATTTTCAGAACACCATCCCTCAAAGCAAACTGCTGAAGCCTAATAGTTTATACAGTTTTCAGATAAGGAAAATAAGAAATTTAAGCATATTTATCATGTGGTGCCTGTTTTTCAAGCTGAGAGGCTACATCAAAAATGACACAGGTTCCATTCAACACACCTCTCCTCATTATTAAGACACTACAACTGCATTAGCCTTCTGTTCTGTGAAAGTGCTGAGCACATCACAGCTTGGGCAGAACTGCAAGATTGTCTTTTTCCTTTCCCTGTTGACTGTCAGGACCTCAGAGTGGAAGTTCTGTGGCAGGGGACCGGGTGCTGCTGAGATATTTGTACTTTGCCTAAAATAAACCACCGTGCCAAAGACAAAGCACACAAATTGGCACGACTGGAGTGGGTAGGGGGAAACAAACACATCAGGGTGTTTGGACATCCCTGTTTGCTTCAGTGACTAGCAAACATAAACTTGCTCGACTGATGACCAGTGCAAGCACTGCCCCAGGTCTCTTAAAAGAAACTGTGGCAGAGCCATGTGGAGAAACCAGTTCTTCTGGATTACCGTGACCATGTGCTGGCCACAAAACATTAACTTTTCTTTACAAAAAAAGATTAGCAGATGTTTTTCAGTCCAGTATATAGCCTATGAAAACAGAAGTATCTGTTTTCTTCCCTCTTTCTTTTCAACTATTGCTAATTTTTTTTGAGCAAAACATACAGAACTCTGCAAACATACAGAGTTCAAAAACAGATCCAAGGAGCAATGTACAGTATTCTGAAGCCAAAACACACCAGCTTCATTTCACTTCCAGCCCCAGGCCAGCTGTTTTGACTTTTTCCCTTCCCACCTCCAAAAATGTAACTCAAGATTTCCAAAAGACTTTCTCTTGTTTAATGACAACTCAGGCTGCTACTTTTAATTCCCATTTTTCCACTTTTTTGTTCCCCTGATCTTTGTTTCTTCCTCCTCTATCAGCTGACACCACTCAGCTTTCAAAGACAGACGTAATTTAACTATTTTCCTTTGTTATCATTCCACTCATCTTTACTAGAATTTATGAAGAAAATAAAGCCAAATGGGCAAGCTGGACTAAAATATGCATTACTGCAAAACCATTGCGTTGTCCTTTCTGCAGATCCTTTTCAGAGTCACTCACACAAAACTGCAGCACAGGAGCAGCAAATGCAGCTGTTGCATTTTCCTTCCAGCAGAATCCAGATCATGAAAGGACCCAATTGTGGGCTACAACAGTTAATTGTAATGATTAGTTATGTCATTAATAAAGTTAATGATTAGTAGATGTCCTGCATCATGAGAATCTCAGAGCTTGAATCAAAGGAAAAAAGTCAACAGGAAAGTACCTGTCATTAATGGCACTGATGCCACCTCAGCCATCAATTTGCAGTGAGACATTGACTCCCAAACTGCCCAGGAGCTGTTTTCTCTCTTTTCAGGAGCAGTATTTATGTGCATTAATTAACATTTCTGGAGTGCAGGACATAGCAACAAGGTTCGACGCGAGCGCTGTTAATCCCAACGCAAAGATCAGCCCAAAACCTGACACGGGCAGACTAAAACTGTGCATGTGGAAAGCAGCCAAAGTAATGAAAACTTAATGCCTATTTAACAGTCAAAACTGCAGAGCTGCCAGCACAGTGCCACGTGTTACCCGGCCCAATGCCTGTCAAAGGAAACAACACTGAACATTTTGTGGTTAAGTGAATATTTCAGAATACATATGGAAAAAAATACGGTTCCAAGACATGAAATAGCTTTGATCAGGTTGCTGGAGTAACAGGCATTCAAAGCCATCTCCCATCTTTTGAGATGTATTTTGTCTAAAATAAAAAGATTAAACTAGCCATTAGACAACATGTGTTGTTTTTCTGTCAGTAAGTCCTTTATACACAGCAAGCATTCTTGATTTCAGACATTTGAATCCCATGGGAGCCACTGGGTAAGCAATCTGCATCCTACAGACCAGCCTCTCTTCACTACAGCATGTCTGAATTCATCTCCGTGTTGATTACAGTTAAATTACCATAAGGAATGACACTTGGAGAATTTTACCTCTGAAATACCTTTGTTCAAACTTCTGAGGTTAAAATTTTTGCAACTTTTGTAACTTTCAGAGGAAGAGTCTAAGCTATGCAACACATATTGGGCAACACGTCTTTTGAAGAAAGTGCACTCCATAAAACAGATCCTTCCTGTGACTGCTTCCGATGGAAAACATGGAGCAGGCTAGACAGAACTTTGAACTATTTTTGAGCATTTTTTAATGTCCAGCTATCTGACCTAACTACCACGATTCTAACTTGATGGCAGGCATTAAATCCTACAAAAATTAATTCCAAAGCCAGGTTCTGTGCCCATGGTTTTCTAACTGAACTACATTACATCAGCCTCTTCCACAGCTAAATTCACCAACTTCTCACTCCTGTCAAGAAATACAGCTCTGTTTAATGACAACGGGGTATTCAGATGTTAGACTTGTATGCACTATGATAAATAATCTCTTTAGGGAGCCAACATAATTTTAAGTTACATACACACTGTTAAAACACTTGAAGCACCTATGAATAAAAATCCCACACTTCATTTTAAAAGAAGACACTTGCAGCATGAGCCAGGAAAACGTGATAATAATACTGCAAATATGCCAGTAAAGTTCAAAAAGCTTAAGAAAAATGAAACCCAAAACCAACTACCAAGAAAAATATGAGTTGTTTCATTCACTGACCAATTAAGAACACCCCTTGGGCATTCACCAGTATTCTTTGTCCACTCTCTTCCCATTGCTGTTGACCTACACTAGGAACCTATGAAGACACATTTATTTGCATCATTATGTCACAAATTCAGGCCACGACCTTAAGTGTTAAAACCCAGACATCGATTTAATTACTAACAATATGGGAAACACTTTTACTGCTAACAGGCTGGAAATTAGGTATGTGCTTAACTGCCTGCAAGACCACAGCCCTGGGTGTTATTACAAACATTAGATTACGTTTAAATTTGGTTTGACAGGTGCTTTATTGAGCTGTTGTCATCCTTGGAAAGGGACAGTCTATAAAAATCTCAAAAAGAAAATAATTCTGTGATGTTTTGCAGTAATTCATTGAATGCTGTGATGGACATGACTCGTTCAACAAGATTTTGATTAATTACTCCTTGCATTTCTCCCCCTGCCTTGCTACTTCGAATTAAAGGGAAAAAAGGAACCTTTACAGGCACAGGTAGATCTCCATCTTCCTGGGGGAAGGGAAAGTGGGCTGGGAAAGGGAAGGATGAGAAAGGAGAGAGGGCAGCCAAGCAGAAGGGTGACATATGAAGCAAACATTGTTGAATGGCTCTGTGATCTTTCCCGTGAATATTATCTGCTCTTACAGCAGAGCAATAAACCCCAAACAAACACTATTTAGGCTGTTGATAACACATAACAGTAACGAGCTTTAAGGTCACGGATACGGTAAGTACGCCCAAAACATGCATTAAAAACTCTGTAAAACTCCCTGTAAAAATTACACCTCAACACATCAGCCTCCCAGGTAAATGAAAACACCGAAGCAGCCCTCAGTCTGCCCCTCAGTGCCACCACACAATTATCACTACATTTTAACACGATCTCAAAGCTGATTAGGTCTATTTATAGGCGTGCCTGTTTGTTTATGTTTTCCAGACACAAATTTCCTTTCCTTCCCGCATCATTTCCTGGCTGGGGCATGTTTGCTTTTAAGATGTTTTTACCATCTGTCCCACATCTTCTGCTTACGATCCTGGGCCGGACGCGCTGGGTGAAGGTGCAGCTCCCGGGTGTTTTGGTGTTACCCGCACTAAGCTATTGTTCGACACTGATAACGGAGAAGATTCTGAGTACAGCTCGGCGATTAAAAATAGAGAACAGCTCCAAATGTCATATTTTGGTCATGGAGAGACGAAGAACTTCTGAGGGCGCAGAGCCCATGGGGATGAAGCGGGGGCGCCTCTGATGTGCCGGGGGCCCCGCCGGCCGCCCCCAGCCCCGAAACGCTCCTACTTGAGCTTCCCCGCTCTGTTTTCACAGCGTTTGCAAATCTGCTAGAAAATTTTAAGGAGAACCTTCCAGCCCGGGCTCCGGCCCCGGCCTGAGGAGCTCCCGGTGCCCCAAGACTGGGGAGCTCTCCTCGCTCACCGCGGGCCACCCGCAGCCGCCTCCTCGCAACAGCGTGAGGCGGGAAGGCCGCGGGGGAAGCCGCTCTAAGCAGGGAGAAGGGGAACCACCGGGCGGGGAGGGAAAGATAGAGAGGAGGGGGAGTCTTGAGTACCTGGACGCGCTTCCTGTGCCGCCGCCGCTCCGCCATGTTGTCGCCCTCCGCTCCGCCGGTGACGCGCGCGGGGGGGGCCGGCGGCCTCGCGAGAGGCGGCGGGAGCGGGCGGAGGGGCGGGGAGGGGGCGCGCCCGCAGCGCCTCCGCCCATCGCCGCCCCCCGCCCCTCAGCGACCCGCCCGGTCCCTCGCCGTCCCTCAGCGCTTCAACGACCCGCCTCGGTTCCCACATTGTCCCTCACGGCCCATCGCCGCCCCTCAGCGACCCACCTCGGTCCTTCACCGTCCCTCAGCGCTTCAGCGACCTGGGTCGGTCCCTCACCGTCCCTGTCTGTGCCTCTGCCCCTCGGCGACCCGCCTCGGTCCCTCTCCGTGCCTCAGCGACCCTCCTCGACCCCTCAGTGTCTCTCTCCCTCCCTCAGCCCCTCAGAGACCCGCCTTGGTCCCTCAGCGCCTCATCCCTCCCTCAGCCCCTCGCTCCATCACCGCCCTGCAGTCCCCGACTCGGTCCCTCATTCTCTTCATCTCGCCTCTGCACCTCCCTCAGCCCTAATCCCTCCTCAGCCCCCCACTACCTCCCTGAGCCCGTACCAGCCCCTCAGCCCTCACCGCCTCCCCTCGGTTCCTCAGCCCCTCACCGACCCCCCTCACCGCCCTCCCTTCACAGAAGCTCTGGATTGTTAGAGCCGGAAGGGACCCCTGGAGTTCATCCAGTCCAACTCCCCTGCCAAGGCACGGTCACCCAGAGCAGGTGACAGGAACGTGTCCAGGTTTGGAATGTCTCTACTGAGGGAGACTTCACAAACTACCTGGACAGTCTGTTCGAGTGCTCTGCCACCCTCAATGTGAAGAAATTAATCCTCACGTTGAGGTGGAACTCCTTGTGTTTTATTTTATGGCCATTGCTCTTTGTCCTGTCACAGCGCACCACTGAAAGGAGCCCCTCAGCCCCTCTCCCCCTTCAGCCCTTCACCTTGCTCCAGCTCTGGCTGTAAAAGTCTGTGTTTTAAGTTTTGATACACTTAAATAGGATGTAAGGCCTTAAAGATGCTCAATACAGCAACTCTGTTAACTGGTACTTACTTAAACAGACTCATTGCTCAGACCTCATATACTTACAGAGTTAGATTCAGAAAGCAACCTATATAAAGCAGAAGGGCCTTTTGCCAGAGGTTGTCCCACATAGTTGTGCTATGAGATCACTGGAGTTAGCAAAGCTATAATCATTTATTCTGGCTCTGTGTTTCCAAACCACACCCTGGCACTTTGGGATGGAAAAGTATGTGCAGTGCTGCATTGTCTTGTCCAGTCCCCTCAAATCTTGTTGCTCTTTCTGTTCCTACGATTTGGAACTCTCAGACTGAAAATTGGGCAAATAAGAACCTAAAACCGCTTCCAGCAGTGTATTTGCCCCTCAGTTTCAGTGCCAGGTTTTGTGCTCTTTCTGGTACGACATCTTTTTCTGTTGAATGTTTTCCTTTTGCTGTTGCTGGGCAGAAAATCCATACAAGTTATAAATTAAGCTGACTGACTGCAGAGTGAGTGAACTAGAAAAGTGTAATTCAAGAGATGAACTTCTAGGTAGAGGGAATTGAAGTTTTTATGGTTACAATAAAACAATGCCTCGTAAAAAGCAGGCAGAGTGCATTTATTAAAAAATACATGCTTTAAGTTGGCAATAATTTTAACAGTTATTTCATGTGCTTGACTTACAGTAACTTAAAAACACATCTGACATGGAGGCTTTCTTGCAGAAGAAGTTTCAGCCATCTGTAACTTACAGATTGCTAATAATACACGATGGCTGCAGTAAAGGCTTTGGCACGGTGCAGCTCTGACCCCTCTGCTCTCCCTGCACAGGCACAAGCTGAGCTTCAGCTCTGAAGCTCTCCCTGCTGTATGGGAGATGCACTCTGGCCTCCTCCTGAAGGGTGCAATGGGTCATCATCCCTCATACTTCTACTTTTGGGGACTTTTAAGGTCTTACTCCTCCATGCCCTCTGTCTCTGAATCTATTGCTGATTCACAAACCCACTTTTAATGCTCAGCTCTTCATTTTGCAGGGTGTTTTTTGGCATAATATGTTATCTGCAGTACATCAAGCTATTTGCTGGCAGAAAAGCACCTTGGATAGCTGGTTTATTTATTTATTTATTTCCTACAGAAATTGTAATTCATCTTTGTGAAACACTAAATTGCAGGAGCTCTTCCTAGGACAGTTGGGCATGGAGCAGCACGGGGAGAAAACCCATCACTTCAAGCAGATCTCTAAGAAAGGTCTGAGGGATGGAAAATGGACAAGGGAATGTGTAAGGCACTGGATGGTGAATTCCTACCACTCTGGAGTACAGAGCAGATCATGACTGAGTCACACATGGAACAAGTTTATTTTCAGTCATCAGAATGGCAGAGCAGGAGAGAAGCAAGTGGCTGAATTCCAAGAAAGCCATAGAGTAGAAGTGAAGGTTCAAACAGCTTGTGTTTAAGGTTAATGTCTGTCTGTCCCCCACAGCTGTGGGGCAGGCTGCAGAAAGAAGCATTGCAGCACCAGGCAGTGAAGACACAGCCCATAAAGGGCCAACTGCCATTGTGATTATTGTAGATTCAGAGTTACTGTTGAGAAGGATGTTGCATACAAGTGGAGTGGTTTCCTCTTTCAACTGAAGCCAAACCAACAGCATTTCATTAACTTCTTTTTCCTCTTTACCCCAGCTGCGTGATCTAATACAGCAGAATGGATGCTGGAAGCTTGGCTCAAAAACCAGCTGGATACATTGATGGAACAAAAAATACAAAAAAAATCATGAGGTACCATTAAATACAGACATCACCTCAGTTTGTCTGTGAGATAGGACCCTGGAAATAAAGGAATTATCCTGAATTCATTATTGCTTTATTCCTGTGCTCTGATTTAGGTATCTTCTCTTGGCCCCTGGGGCAGGACACTGAATTAGGTGGTGTTTCACTCTTTCTGGTACTTATTTTCTTATACCCTTACATTCATTATTCCTGTCAATTTATTGGCCTTTGCACTATGTCTCATTGCTTTGGGTTCAGTCATCCTGGATCCAGAAAATGATGTGGGATTACCACAGCTCCAGCTACACCAGAAAGACAAGGCCACATGCTGGCAATGGAATTACTGGCAAGCATGTCACCAATTACCTGGGGAGTCACAGGGCCTTCTGCAAAACAGACTGGAGAGAAATTCAAAGTCAAAGCAAGTGTCAGTTCTGAACAAACAAACTTGCAAGAAACTTTTACTCTGGACACACAGATAATCTTTCTGGATTTGGGAGGGGAAAATACACACAGGAAGGCAGGAAGGCAAGCAGGAAGGAAGGAAGGAAGGAAGGAAGGAAGGAAGGAAGGAAGGAAGGAAGGAAGGAAGGAAGGAGGGAAGGAAGGAGGGAAGGCAGGAGGGAAGGAAGGAAGGAAGGAAGGAAGGAAGGAAGGAAGGAAGGAAGGAAGGAAGGCAGGAAGGAAGGCAGGAAGGAAGGCAGGAAGGAAGGAAGGAAGGAGGAAGGGAGGGAGGGAGGGAGGAAGGAAGGAAGGAAGGAAGGAAGGAAGGAAGGAAGGAAGGAAGGAAGGAAGGAAGGAAGGAAGGAAGGAAGGAAGGAAGGAAGGAGGGAGGGAGGGAGGGAGGGAGGAAGGAAGGAAGGAAGGAAGGAAGGAAGGAAGGAAGGAAGGAAGGAAGGAAGGAAGGAAGGAAGGAAGGAAGGAAGGAAGGAAGGAAGGAAGGAAGGAAGGAAGGAAGGAAGGAAGGAAGGAAGGAAGGAAGGAAGGAAGGAAGGAAGGAAGGAAGGCATTTCCCCAGCAGTCTGTTAGAAACCATTTACTCAATTATCTACAGATGGGAGCATGCTGCAGGTTCTGGAGTGACCTTCCTTTTCATCCAGTCAGCTTCAACTGAATGGGCTCAGAATATAAAGAACATGGGCCTTGTACTGCACAGCATCACATACTGTCAAGACAAGTTCAGATAAAATCCACCCACAAATACATGAGTCACAACTCAGAAACATATTCCAGTGTAGACATATCCTGAGTCACTTCCATCTCAAAAGCTTATAAATATTTAGTTAGCCACTTAGCTTTTAATTTAGCAGAACAACAAAGGTTTATTAGACAAATCTCCATAATTATCTTTCACTAAGAATGTTCTTAAATACTTGCACTCTTGTGAGTTCCTTTACATTTCTATGCAACCCAGAATTATTAGGTACATATAACTGACAAAAATCCTAATTGTACTAAAAAAATAATTTCTGTGGTTCTTCTGTAATTATTTGCACCAATTTCTAATACTGACTTTGTTCATTGGAAGAATATAATTTCATTTAAGCGGTAACTGGGGAGTAACTGGATACGTCTCTCCTGATATGGGCTGGCACATCAGCTCTTTCTAAAGACCACTGTCAATCAGACCATGCTGGAGTCAGTGAGGATGTAACACGCATAAATGATAAAAAAATCACATAAATGAAAAATACATCAATACATTTTCTGGAATAACCAGACGAGGTTTTGGGGAAAAGTCTGTATAAAAAAGGCTTGCTTATATCTCTGTTTTTGCCAGTGGCAGGAGGGGAAGATAAGAATTACAATATTAAAGGTATAGCCTTAAAAAACCTACCTGTTATTGTTTTATAAAATCATAAATTTGTTGTTAAGATTACAAGTGTTTGAGTTAAAAATATTTTTTATGTAAGGATGCAAGTCTTGAGTTTACATCCCTCCATTTAACAGGTTGAAGTAGAAGCCAGTGAGTGCTTTATAGACCATCTTCCAGTGCAGAGTGTTCAGGGACTGCTGGAGTCCCATGAATCCCAGCTGCACAGTGCTCCTCTAGCAAAGCTGTTGGAACCTTGGAACTGAAAGATAATCAGCAAAGATTGGCTGATGAGCTAAGGTTGCAGCAAAGAACCAAGTTGGTTTGGTGCTTTCTTCTTTTCCATGGTCAATGGTGCTTTTTCTGTTTTGCCATTTTGGTTGGTTGATCTTTATGTCAGTAATTCACACACACAGATGCTATATGTGGTTTTAAATGTTGATAAATCAAAATGTCTACTCATGTTTTTGCTGTGCTATAAGGAAAAATACTGCATCATTCTCCATACAGCATAGACAACAGGTTCTTCTTTACTCTGGACTGAATTAAAGATTTGCATCCTTACCCACTGGGAAATTGGTGGTTTTTGAAGAGTGTGGGGATAGTTGCAGAACTAATGTCTGTCTGGAAAAACCAGACTGGGGTAAACTTGGGAATGGGACAAAGGAAAGAACAGTATAAGAGCCAAATCAACAAAGTAGTTCTTCTGGCCTCAGTACAGGTGATAGGAAGAGCAAAGCCTTCCCAAAGAAAGAAAGGAGCCTGGCAACTGCAATAACCCCCCCAAAGCCTAAACAAATGAGAAAGGAGAAGTGAGCTTTTTTCTCAGTATAGCATGTATTATTATACTGAAATTGCCATAGCAATAAAGCTACAGCTATTTATGATAGCATGAAGAGCTAATCAAAACCAACCATCAGAGGCAGCTGAACCCTGATGAACACAGGGGTTTGGAACTGGATGATCTTTAAGGTCCCTTTCAACTCAAACCATTCTGTAATTCTATGAACACTCAGCCTCATAAAGTGGACTTGTTATTTTCCAGTGAATAATAAAGGGCTTAGGTAGAACACTACCATGGCAAGGTACCAAAACAAGAGCTATATCTAGTTTTGGATGATTTTCTGTAAAGTTGCTGATGTTAAAGGTGACTCAAAACACTGCACAACCAATCTACATTGTATGAGGGTAGTTGGAAAGTTGAAAATACAAGAAATTTCTAGAGAGCTTAAATACTAGAGGTGATTTTAAAAAACAGAGCAGGTTATTTTTCCTGTTTCACACTCAAAGGATAATTTATCATTTTGAAACCTGTTCTGTGATGGATTCACAATTGTATAAAGTCTTAGAATATAAAGTTTTATAAAGTGGCTGTAGCATGGGTGTGGGTCAGTTTGAAATGCCATCACCTTGTGAACCTATGTGCCTGTTCTTTTGTTTGTGTGCTGGATTAAAGTGACTGCCTGACTTGGACCTGGTGGAAATTCTGCATTACTTTTGTGTTTATAGCATTTTTTAGAGATTTTTCAGCTGGGAAATTGATCAGAGAATTATCTATTTAAGTCCATGTGAGTTTGTACTCCATATCATCATCATCATCATCTGCAGCCTACATGAGGCCAGAAACCCAGGTTGTTGTAGGAAAGACAAACCATTTCTTCTTCTTCAGGACTTTCCTAAATCTGTTATTTATGATACAGGACCATTTTGCCATATGTTTCTTCTTACCTTTTTATTAATCTTGTCTTTAACATTGACCCTATTAAAAAAAAAAAAATTAAAAATTGAAGTCTCTGCCCCTAGGAACCCACACATTTAGTGTAGATACAGACAAAATCAGGAACTTCTACAACACCTCATTAAAAATTCTCTTCTTCATTAACTGCATTGCTGCTATGGAGTAAAACAGCAATAGATGTTAAATGAAACATTTACAATGATACAACGTGTGTTAAAACACATCGTCTACATCTCATTGGGATTGTAGTTGCATTGCAGAAAAAATGAATGCAATGGTGGCACAGGCACCAGAAAGTTATTAGGAAGCAGAGTTCTGCCAGCCTTCTTAGGTATTTGTGATTGCTACCTGAACCCCCTTGCAGCTGGAGTAAACAAGAAATGTCTGAAAAGAACATGAGAATCAGTAAGGTCTCAATGTTTACATATAAACAATTTCTGAAAACACATCAACCTCTGGAAATATCGGTCTGAATACTGATTCTGTAGAACCAGTAATTCTGTAAAATTAATTAATTCTACCTTTTATTTTGATTTTCTCTGACGTGTTTGTAGGAGAGGAAACATTCATTACCAGTGGTATTTCCTCCATCAGAAATAGAATCTATTATGTCTGTTTAGGTAAATCCATTTCCTTCCTATTTCGCTTCACAGCTGTTTACCGTTCAGGGTTTATTGCATTTTGGCTGCCGCAGCACATTTCCCCCACTACAGGAAGTATGAAGTAAGTCCTTTTGTCATTTTGGGAAAAAGAGCCCAGTATGTGCAAAGGATCATATGCTTGGTGGGTTTTTTTTTTAATTGTAGAAGTAATACAAGACTGCACACGTTGCATCCCAACTTTCTCAGCTTTTGGCATTGTTCATGTCTGACCCATTTACAAAAATAATCACACTCTTCAGAACCGCATTTCAATCCTTCCTCCTTGGCATATGGGACTTGAAGTCAAGCTTTTCTCTGTTACTTTAGAAAACAAGTAAAGTTTCTTCATATGATTGCCCTTAACATGCCCCCGGTACTTCAGGTGTGCTGCGTTTCCCTTCGGAGGGACAGCAGGTGACCGAGTGGCTTCGCAGCGACATCTCGTGGCATGCCTCCCGTGAACAGTGTCAGAGATTCCTCTTCCGGGGTGGAGAAGGTTTCATGTGGATTCAGTCGAATATTTCACACAGAGAGGAGGTAGGATGCCATTAGAAAACCAAGTCATTAACTCAGTTTAATCAGGTAGGTGACACTGTCAACATGATTGTCAGTTGTACAAAAGGTAAGTTAGAAATTGGTTCATATGCTGTAAAGAATATAGATATTTGCCATTTTTCCAAAGGCTGCAAAGTTTGGACAGTATGGTAAGATGGACATCTGAAGTTGCTGTTGCAAACATCTAATCACACATTATCTAGTGGGAAAATATAACAAAGACATAATTTATTTCTGACTAAAGTAAAATAAAAGAATATGGAAATACTTCCCCTCCTTGTGTTTAGCCATTCACCATCTAAAGAACTTCATACCTCTTGGGGTTTCAGTACTTGAGGCCACACAAACTAAACTAAGGGGAGAGAATCTAAAGTAGCAACATACAGCAGGTCCACGATCTATCAACCCTCAATTTACAGAACTTGATTTTGTCAAAGATATTTGTGTGTCCATTGGAGTAGAGTTCTTGAGGGAGGAGAGTGGAAATGTACTGACTTCCAAAGTCTGCATGGAAAACCAATGTGGGACCAAACCCCTAAAAAGGGAACAAGGATAAGTCATACAGGAATCACAATAAATGCTGGGGATTTGTCCTTAGCTAAAAGCTCTATTTCATGTCCTTGTTTGCTGTGAGATAATGACTCATCAGTAGCAGAAGTGAGGGGAAACCATATTTTTCCAGAGAAAGGGGAGCTCTCAGGCTAGACTGATGGCCTCTTTCAAAGTGAAGAACACTGAACAGGCTGCTGAAGGAAGGGCTTTCCATGGCTTGCCCAGGTGAGCCAATGTGAAGGGTTTTCTGGCAGGGGCTGGCAGGAACCAGGTGGCTTTGAGCCTGCTGCCTGCAGGGAATGTCACTGTCCCAGTGACTGGCCGTCGTGGCAGAGGGTGGTGACTCATCTCAGCTCGAAGTCACGAAAAGCAAATTCCAGCTCTGGTGATAAGAATGCTTTGGAATAATTAAAATTGCTGTCATGCATGGTATTTTCATGTTCAATCTGTGTATCTTTATAAGCTGTATACCCTCACCAGGCACTTAGGCTTAGTTCTGGAATAGCAATGGATTAACTCAAATTGCTGACTCTGGGGTATATTTCTCTATATTCTGTAGGCAGTTCCATACTGCCCCAATGAATTCCATATGAATGTTCTATATAAATTTTGTTCAACAGAAGCAGAAGTCAGCTATGTTTGGAAGCTGTGACTTTTCCATGTAGTTTCTCAGTGTGAACTCTGAGTCTCTGACAGCTTTCAGTGATAACCCTGGACTTCAATGAAAGATTCAATTTACCTGTTAACTCTACTGGTATTCTTTTCAATGAATTGCACTTGAAAGTAATTGCACTAACCTGTAGCTGTATTTCTGAATGCCTTTCAGACACTGCACTTCCTCATGCTGCATTGGCAGTTCATTTCCTTCAGCCCCAGCCTTACAGAGGTTTCAGGCTGTAGCTTCTTCTCAAACGCTTTGTAACTAAAGGGTCCTGGATTATTAAAAGCATGTTATGTTCTGGATTTAGCTCAACTCTTCTGGAAAGCAATCATCTGGAAGTCAGCCTGGGATCCAGCTGTGTCACATGGATTTTCCCTGCTTTCTGAAACGATCTGTTCCACTGCTTGGGAGGTTTCTGGGTCCTGGGAGCAGGGACTGTCCAGTGTGTCACCACTGCTGTTGCAGTGCAGAGGGGAGGCTATGTCAGAGGGCTGCTCCGAGGGTTTCCCTGGAGCAGGAGGCAGGGGCACGGACAGAGGGACATTCATCATGTAGAACACGTTGCCCAGGCGTCGGGACACCTTTAAAGACAAAGGCAAAATTGCAGCAATTATTTCTTGCCGTTAAAGCCATTAAACATCAAGCCTGACTCTGGTGCAGCAACACCAGAGACATCCCAGGCATCTCAAAGGGTTATGATATTCTTGTGAAAAAAAAAACTTTTCCATTTTCACTCTCTTATATTTTTCTAGGCCTAGGTTGTGGAAGGAGCTTGTCAATAGCCAACTTAGGAGTGTTGGGCCTGACAGCAGGATCCTCCTGCTCCCACAGTGCAGCAGCACCCAGGGACAGAGGGGAGGCAAATTTCCAGCCAGGAGTGGGGCAAGTGGTTGGAATGAGAGAAGAATGAGAGAGTACAAGGGGTTAAAGAAAAGGAAAAGAGCCAGCAACAACAGAAACACATAGAGAGTTGATATTAGTGGATGAAATTAAGGGCAGAAAATTGCAAACAGAGAGGGACAGACTGTTCCTGAAAAATGTACAGTCATATTCCTTACTGTCTCCCTGTGTGCTGAGGTAACAAGGAAACAAAAGAAAGCTTTGCTGGGGTAATTTATTTTCTCCTAATATTGTGGAAGTTACCTTACCAGTGTAAAGAAAAAGTGCTTTAGTTTGGAAAAATTCCCTCCTGTCATCTTCTGGCACTTTCATGTCTCTGTGACTCACCATCTTGGCATACATTTAATGATCATACCTGAGAGCGGATTTTTAATGCTGGTCCAAGTTTTAATCCCATTGTATCCAGGAGATGTTCCTCTGTTAGCAGTGGAAGGGTTTCTCCATCGATGGCGTGGTCTTTAAATATCTGATGAAATATTAAAACACATCATAGTGTGCTAAAATAGACTTTGATTGTTATTTTTCATGCTTAACACTGAGGCATAAACAATAAAAAAAAAGAAATACTAACTGCACAAAGAAAATTACTGTTATAATTTTGGGACAATTGACTACCCTCCCACATTTACATTTGCTTGCTGACATTTAAATCTAGATGATCCTAAAGTCATGAAAATGTGGTGAATGTTTATAATCACCTGGGCATAATCTGAGCAGCCTGGGAGGCTGACAATGAAGTTGTGCACATCATCAACTGTCCATTTGCGAATGTCTTCAATGGAGGAAATGTCTTCTCCATTCAGGATCAGGCCATGAGCTCCTTTGAAAAGGAAACACAGAAATTATCTTGGTAGAATTTTTCTGGCAAATCGTGAGGAAATTATTGTTATAATGAGAATTTTACACATTTCAGAACCTAATATATTAACAGCAGGGTGTAGTCACTTGTAGATACAGGAGTCTTAGACACAAAATCACCAGGTAATGAGCAGAACCTGGTTCTGAAGGGTTTTTTTTTTTTTTGGTGGCTTCTTTTGTTTACTACTGGCACTGTACCTACCAATCACTACACATACAAATCATGCTGCAGGACTTCCTCTAATGAGTGCATTGTCCAGTGCTTTTTCTTCTTTAGACTTTACTGTTACTTTAATTTGACTAATATTTCAGTAGAACAGATTCAAGCCTTTGCTAGTCCATAGTGCCTGCTGTGAGTTAGGACATACAGAAAAGTTGTGGGCTGAAGAGAGCTAACTCACAGCTTCATTCAGCAATTTTGTTTATTTTAATTGTAATTCCTTTTTAAAACAAGAACTGAATACAGATATTACTTTTGCAGCATTAGAATTCTACTTTTAGTTGCAATGATTCTACCATACCAAAAATTCACTTAAAACAGAGGGAAGAATTGAGAGACCAAATCAATAAAACCAGATTATATCATCATGTCACTCTAACTGTAATCTGGAGATTTGACAAACCTGAAGGTAGCAATGGGTTGTTGGGCACTGGAAATCCATATGGTAATGCTGAGAATGGGATTGCAGAAGGGTACAGGTACTTGTCATCAAAAGCAGCACAGGAGCTGTTGGCTTCCTTTTCATTTGTGTTGCTGCAGCTGGTGGTTTCAGTAGGAATTTCATGAGTAGCACAGTTTTTTCTCAAGCTTTGTTCAAACTCTTTGCAGTTTTTGGCAACTGCAGATGGCTCAGTCTGGTTTTTGCTTTGCTCATGTTTGTTTGATGTCTCCACCTCTACTTCTTTCTTGTCTTCTTTCTCATCATCCACTGCAGCTGAGGCAGAGTCGGTGGATTTGTCATCTGCCTGGTTCTTTGTGCCGTTGGCACTGCCCTCGGCAGTTTTGTGATTTCCAGCTCTCCTCCCGGGGCGGCGCCCCCTCTCCCTTTGCAGTGTGGTGACTGGTGGATATGGGCTGCTTGCCATGAGCATGGTGTTGCCATGGATTTCATCCAGGCTGGTACGATGCACATACAGGTCGTTGGGAAGGGGCCCTTCGGGCAGTCTGTGCCTGCCACGGAAAGCAATGGGACTCGCTGGCATCCCGTGGTAAAGGAAAGGGGCTTCCAGCCCCAGGAGTCCTTTCCGATGGGCTTTCTCCATTTCTTTTTGCTGAAAAATAGCATTCATCTCCATTTCCATTCTAAGAGACACACAGAGCATGAGCAGTTAGGGAAGCTTGGTCCCTTCATCACCTTTTTTTTCTTTACAGCAGCAAAAAAACCTCAGATAAACGAATGAGCAAGAGTTGTGCTTGTTTTGTCTTTCCACTACATTGCTGTGTGTGAGAGGGAACAAACTGCAGATGGAATGGCAAACCTGGCTGTATTTAATGTGCTGTCAGATAACAGATAGTAAGCTAAAAGAAAGGGAAAAACTACCTTCCACGTGATGGCTCTGGAAAATACTTCAGACAAAAAAAGTGCCAAAATTGCCAATTTGCATATTGGTATTCCAGGCATGGGGATTATATTCACATTTGGAAAATAGTCTCCAGCGTCATAAGGGTTGAAGACTAAAGAAAATAATTGATTTATATTATCACTCAGAAATTTGTACTGAAAACTGCAAAATTTCAATGATATTTCAAATTATAAAGAACAAGAATGATATTATCTATGGAACCTGTGCATCTGTTCAGAGTCAGCTAATGCTAAGTCTCTTGGGTAACCCTCCACAGTACCTGGCACTTGAGCATGGTTCTAAGACTGTGAAAGGGTGAGATCCTGGTGGGAAGTGTTCAACTGATCTCCTTCCTTCTGGATGAATGCTCCAGAGTCTATGCCAGCTTCCTGCTTCTGTCAAAGTGGATGGGAGGGCTTGCCAGTGGGATACAGAGAATACAAGTAGAATTTTATTTGTCTCTGCTGTACCAACCTTTGCTGGCATCAGTTTTTTCTGGAGCCAGGCCAGTGATCAAACAGAAAGGTAGAGCTCCTAGAGGAGCTTTCAGTGGGATTTCTGAATAGTTGGAAAATTGCCTGTGAAGTAAAGCACTTTAAAGTGCATCAAGATAGCTTTCTTAACACTGCAATGAGTATATAACCGGTCACAGAGAGCCTGATATTCAGGAGAGTGTAAAATTGTCAGGAAAGCAGTTTGGGCAAAAGCTATCTATACAGACTTTTCATATGAGGAGGAATTATTTGATCACACCATTCAGGGCTTTTTCTCTGCCTTCTTTTCATCTTTGAAGCAACCTCCAACATATTGATTTTCTGCTTTCAGAGATACAAAGGAAGTGTTTTGTCTATGTACCGTGTCCTTGTACGTTTTTCCCGATTATCATTACTCCCACCCAGTTCTTGAGGTGGCAGTAAACAGCAGAAAGCACTACATTCCTGCCTCCTCCTCCTCCAGCTGAGATAGTCTGTTCCTGTCAGGACCAGCAAACAGAGCTTTGGGATGAGGCAGAGTCCCTTGGAGGACAAGGATTTGAGCACCAGGTGCTCAGCAGCACAGCTGCACCAAGTGCAAGGGATTGTCAACTCCTGGTTTCTGGAACAGCTGAAAGGAGCAAATGCAGCCCTAAATGTGACCTATGCTGCAGTAACCTGGAAATTGCCAGAGTGACAAAAAACTGGGGTAAAATGTTTTTAAGGTGTAGGTGAACTGTTTCATGCTGGAGTTTTACTGTTTGGTGGGCTGAGGGAAGAGTCTGAACAGATAGGACCAGCTTTGATGTAGCTGTGGGTGCATGAGATGGCCATAGTTATTTCACTTATTTCTCTCAGGGCTTTTGCCATGTGGCAAGAGTAAATGCACTGCTGATGCAAATCTTGCACTTGGAGGAGTTCAGTAATCAAGCTTTGCTGACTTAAGAGCTTAAAAGACATCCATCATAATTCTTTTCAGATGAATATACAGAACTTGGCTGTTCTTTGCTCTTAGTCTCCCTCTGTGAGGGGCACTACCACTGAGTAGTGCAGCCCAGTGGAGAAGTGGCTGAGGTTAGAGTTCCTCTGTGGAAATGGTGTGGCCATGAGGGAGGGCACTGGTGGTTTCTTAACCAGTACTGACTACACTGAAACTGGTACAAATAACTGGACTTTCTACAGTCACTCTGATATTTCAACTCTTTGGTCAAACTAGAAAAGCTGTCCAGCCTGGTAGGGTGGAGACACAGCTGCTCATCCCAAGGGCCAGCTACAGGCTTAAAGGGCTGTGTGTGATATCACACAGCTGTAAAGTTTGAATTTGTTTCTGAACTTTTGTAACTTCAGGGTGTTTGGATCCACAGTTCACGCGTTGTGGCTGTAGCTTGTTCTTTTCCTTAACCAAGCTAAGGGGTTTGTTTATTTTTGTTACATTCTTTTAAGAATAATAGCAAAATAGGGCAAGCAGAAAGTCGGTAGCTTCAGGCCTTAATTGATACTCAAGGGCTCTCTGATTCTCTGGGTGACTTGAAAAACAATCTCAATCACTTTGCTACTTTAATCCTGGCATGCACCTCAGAGCAAAGCTTGCTAATGATTACCTGGCAATATTTTGCTTTTGAACCAGTTCTTGTCTTCTGGCCACAGCTTCCATGGATTCTGGTTGCAGAAAGCTGTATCCTTAAAGAGGAGGAGAAAAAAGAAATATTTAAAATTCACTTGTTTCCTCATGCAAATGCACAACCCCCTAAACAATACAGAGACACTTTAAAAACTGTAAGTCTTCAACTCTGGGCTTCACCGGGAAGGTAATAGGATTTCAAGTTAAATCCTATTTGTTGTCATTGTTTTGGTTGGAATATGTAGAAAGAACATGAAGTCCATCATCAGGTGTTTTCAGGATCAGATCTGTAGTGAGGAATAACTGCCATTAACCACAGAGGAAGGAGACAGCAGGGTGGTTTTATTTGGTGACTAATGCCTTTGAAGTACATATAACTGCTCAGAAAATAATAGCCATCAGTTGAGCAATGCAAACCTGCTCCTTCAAGACTGCTTTCAGCCTGGAGGCTGTGTAGTTTTAAATTACATTTCCTCTTGAGGGACTCTTATTTGAGATCCATTTTAAGGTGAGGAAAGAAGCTGAAATCAGAATTTTTTCTTGTTGTATTGATGTGACATTGAAAATACATTCACTCATCTCAAAGAGACTCTTAAGCTCACTTAGTATAAAGAATGTGCAAATTTTTGTGCAGCATGACATGAGTGCCATAGTTGTGATGTCCATCCTTCCCCTTGGAGGTCTGCCCTGTAATTTTGAGCCTTTATTAAAAAAGACTTGTATGTGCCTTACATGAATTAAGTGGCATGTGGTATTACCATTAGAGAATATGATCAGTATAAAGCAGCCAATGCTCATATAAGAGGAAGAGTAAAATGTAGTATAAAAGTGTTGTTGATGAGCTATTTTTTAGCTATGGCCTTTTGTTTGGGTGGGAAGATGCTTGGAAAGTACAAAAAGAAAATGAGGGAACAAAAACATACAACAGACTCCGAGAACTATAGAATGGACATGCTTAGATCTAAACCAGGACAGTTTAGAATCTCTGGAAAGCAGGCTGCCTCCTTTTAGTGAGACTTTTTCTAAATAAAATAAAACACTGCCAATAAACATATGGAACATAGCTGGTGTAGTTGGCTCTCTGATCCACACGGCTTCACTTTTCAGGGTACAGAGGGTGCTTTGTTACCTGGGCCTGGGTAGACACGGTTGGACAACAGGTTTGGCATGTTGGGGTGCTGTGGGACTGTGGATCCCAAGTGGGATGCTATGTGGATTTGTCTGGGGTCAGCTGAGGCCATCATTTCAGTTGAAGGTAACAGATCTCTGAGAGAAAAAAAAAGACCATTCAGATATGCAGAGGATATTGTTTAGTTAAGAATAACCAGTGATCTTTACAAGCTCAGGGGCAGCACACACAGAGTGATTAACTGCAGTGCTGGAACAGAAAATTGGTGCCCAGTACCTGTCCACCAGTCGCGGCTCGAACTGGGCGGGGATCGCCTGCATCCTCTGCTGGCCCGGCCCCATCAGCTGCGGGTTTACTGCCATCAGCTGGTTCCTCATTAGCATCTCCTGCCGCTGCCGCAGTTCTGACACAAAGCACACACAGTTCTGCTGTCAGTGGGGTCAGTTAGGAAGCGATTCTGGCTGCGTTACGACCTTACCACAAAAAACGTTTTGTTTTGTTTCCTCTGGTGCAGATCATAGCTTTTTTTTTCTAATAGCAGCAACTGAAAACATGTTTTCACTGCCACCTGAACTACTTCGTTTAAATAATGTAGATTTATTCAATAAAACTGCAGGAAAAATAAATAGGAGGTGCTCAGTCAAGTGTATCAAAGGACAAATTACAATGAATAATAATTTACATAACACTATGAAAGAGAAGATAGCTGTGGATGTTAAGTTCTCTGCTTGACAGGGTTTTAATTTCTAATACAGTTTCAAGAAAAATCATACTAGGTGGAACCTGCATTGTCATAAGAAAGCAGCTCTAGAAAAGAAAGCCCACAATGGTGAGCCAGAACATCATAATGTCCAACTGTGGCTTTTGTTTGAGTTCTTGTGTGACATTTACTTGTCTTCCAGATGCTCAACATGTCTTAATCAAATACTGAATTCCAAGAGCACTCTGTTAATTTTTAATTACCTTAAGCAAAATGTTTCTGCAGTTACTTCTAAGATAAATTGGTAATACCTTTTAAAGACCTCAAACCTGCTGCTGGCTGTTTCTTGTAGGTTGCAGATGCCAGCAGTGCTATAACCACGTGTGCAGTGGCTTTTCTTGCTGCTCACCTCCTGCTGCCATGCCGCCTGCCAGCCGGTACAGGTGCTTTTCCTCCAGTGTTCCCTGTTCCCCCAGGATGGACATCTTCCTCATGTGCTCCCGGGGAGTCATGCTGCAGGGACACAGCAATAACTGCTCATGTACAGAACTGAAGCAGGAGCACCAAAGAGAGGAATAAGAAATTTGAAAACGAGAAACAGAGACGGTTATGCAGGTTGTTTCCCGGGTGGTCCTGCCAGTCACAGCTGGACCCTTCCATGCTTGTGGGTTTTCACAACAATGCAAATATTGCCCTTGCTTACACTGAAATTTTCAATGTCCTTGGATCCTACAATGCAAGGAAAATCAGGATGCTGGAAAATAACACCTGCTTAAAAAGAGGTAATTAAGCCCAAGCCTTTGCCTTCAGCCCAGTGTGTCTGAGAGCAGTTATGTGCTCATACTTAGGAAGGCAGGTGTCTTTGGTTTAATTTCAGAATTGTAATCATTTGGAGCCCTGTCTACTGTAAATTAAGTGAAGTAGATGGAAAGAAATAGTAGAAATTATCTGTTCCAAATCATCAGTCCTTTAAAGCTGCCAAATAGAAGTAAAAAAGGTAAAAGAACGTGTTTTGTGGCAATGAAAACAGTGATAAAACCAGTAAGATTCAGATGAATTATAAATTAATACATGTAATTAATATATACATAATTAATAAATGTAAAGGAAACAAGTCCTGTAACCCAGAGCCTGGATATTAAAAAGCTGTCCTGTATAGAATAATTTGAATTAAGGTGTTGGCAGAGGGAGCAGGCTGGCTCCAGAGGCAGCAGCAGGAGCATCTGTACATTCATCTCACACTAGACTTGCACAGCAAATGATTAGATTTTAATTTTTTTTAAGTAATGAGTTGAAATTCCATCTCCATTTATCTCTGATAAAATGGATTCTTTCTGTCTTCAGAAAGAAGAAAATGTAACACTGAAATGTTCTCATCGTGCAGATAGAGAGTTACAGCTCCAGGAGTCCAACCAGCATTTGGTAGAGGTAACAGTGAGGCAAATGCAAAGACAGGAGCACTGTTCCTCATCCAAAAAATGAGATAAAAGCAAAGTCCTGTGTTTCATTGCCCAAACCATTTATAAATTAGATTTATCATTATAACTTCTTTTATTGCCTTTGACCTATTGATGAGCTTAAAATAATTTAAGTGATAGATATCAATCTAATTCATGTGCCTAAGGAATTTACTGTATGAGGGAGATATTTGGTCTCAAAATGAGTTTGCCAAAAGGTAAACAAGTGAGTCATTTCAGCCATTTATACTGAAAGTAGAGGCTGAACTTAGATCATACCACTGGTGTTCCTTCAAAATAAAAAGTGCTTTACACTTGTAAGTGTCGATGTTGGATTCTTTGTTGGCCAAGAGATTCAGGTCTCCCTGGCAGCAGACAAGTCTGTCAAATCCCAGACCAGCACCACAGCCTTTGTTCTTGACATTTTTATCTGAACATGTGCTGCTGGATATGTTTCCATTTGCCTTTTTTTTAAGATACTTTAGACTTAAAGCGATTTAGGATGCTGGGTGCCTCATGAAGAGAATTTGAGCTGCCAAAGTGCTTCTGAGCTGCTAAAGCATTTTAAAGCTCAGTACTAAAGCGATTTAGTGCTGGACTAAACTTTTCAGCTGCTCAAAATATAGGTGGAAACTGGGATGATGGTATTTGCCATACCATATTGTTCAGTGAGCTATTTAGTTGTTTTTCTTTCTTGGATAGATACTCTGTATGGAGTACTCTGCAAAACAAACTGAAATGTTAAACTTCATGCTGCCCTTCTTACAGCCTGGCCTTTGGCCTTTGTCAGGTGCACCTGACTAGAGAAACCTGGTCTACCTGAAGATGTCAGTGCTTATTGCAGGGGGATTGGACTAGATGGCCTTAAAAGTCCCTTCCATTCCAAATTGTTCTGTGATTCTGTGATATGTAGGTGCAAGAAAACCATCAAATGTTCAGATAGCCATAATGGAAAAAAGATCCAAGAGATTTTAACCTTTTAATTCCAGTAAATCAGGAAAAAAATTAAATTAATAGTGACACATTTTTGTCTCTCAGATGACTGAAAAGTTGTACCACTTTTGCATTTTAGGAATTGCTAGAATGTGTCAGTCTTCTGTTTAAATCAAAGTTTTGAATATGCATCTTTTTCTGGAGAAATGTCCCTGTGTGGGAAAAAGACATACAAGTAAAAGACACTTTCTTCATCAGGCCTTCCTAGAACTTCTACACTTCCCCTAAAAACACACTGGTGACTAAAAATATATGATGCAACTTTAAATTGTAGAATCGTGGAAAACCTGTTGGGAAAAGAGCCATCTGTTCTGGCCCAAATCCCTCCTGTGGGATCCCATATACCCCGCCTGTTCTGACAGACATCTATCCAAAAGCAAGCAGCAGTAAGTGGTTAGAAACCAGTAGCACCAGTATCACTGTGGTGTTCTCTGTGTAGTTGGTGCAGTTCCCAAAATAAGTCTGGATTTTGTGTTGGATGTGAAGGATGATACAGTGGCTGTTGACAGGCAGTCTCACACTACATCCTTTCAGAGATGAAGCAGAAACTATGTAAGAACTTTCTTTACAACTTCTATTTAAATATAAGGTTTTCTTTTAAATGTTGGCATTTTCCCAGAATATAGGGTACTGATTACAGCATCATCTACAGCAAAGTGATCCATATTTACTGATAATTATTATCCACCACATGACCAAGATTCACAGACTACCATTTCAGACAATGGGCATCAGATAAACAATTTATCCTTGCAAAGGCAGACAGTATGGTCTTTTGGCTTCACATGGAAAAAAATATAATATTGAAAAACTCATGGAATAATTTGATTTAAAAGTTCTTTGGTCCACTAAAGCTGTAGCTTACTGCTTCCACTGACCCAGTTTTTGAATTATCATAAGCCAAAAGAAAGGTTTGATTCCTTAATGAGGTCTTCAGTGAAGTTGCTTCATGAAATCATTCTGGTTTTTTCATTGGTATGCCAATCAATCCTATCTAACTTACCCTGAATTTCTTCTCAGATATATAAAAATAACTCTGGTATTTGTGATATAAAGTTGAGATATTATTTCCACCAGAGTTCTAATCTCTTTCTGCAAGCTGAATGCCAAAATCTCCGTATGGTTCAAACTTAATTTAAAGGACGTGTTTTGTACGTGTGTTATCTGTATTAAATGACTTCTTTATTTCCCTGAATTTCCTATTTGTGAAGTATTGAAATTATCAGGTGGGAAAAATAGCTTAATAACCTAATGTAAAGATTTGTATGTAACTCTGTGTCAGGTGGAGGTACTGAACCTGACTAATCCATGTTATTCCATTTGGAAAAACACCTTTTTCAGTTACTTAGCTGGGATTCTGACCTGCAGGTCAAATTTAGGTTAGTGTTTAGGTTCGTACTATTTTCCATAACAAATCGATTGTTAGAAGCCACAGCAGAGGAGGATCTGTGAGGGAGCAGGGAAAGTACACTTCTGATACATTTATTAGCTGGGATTTGAGAGTAGCTCAAAATCTGGCATCAGGGTTCATATAAATTCATACACACCAGCTGTCCAGCGTTAGATTCATATATGGCTCTGCTCTGATCCTATTGCACAAATCCTGGCTGTACAGCACATTACAGGGATGAAGACAAGTTAATCTCTACCTTTAGAGTCTTACCCTTAGCAAACCCTTCTTGGCAGCAGGCAGAACCACTCACCCAGGACTAATTCTGTCTCAATTTATTAGATGAGAAGTGGCAAGACACGAACTTCGTGAACCAGAAGCATTTGCAAATCTAATCATGCAACAGTTTCAAAATGTCTGTAGCAGTCTAGGTGTTGATGTTATCAATTGCATTGACAAAATACAGTTTAGTCATATATAATATAGACTTGTTGGAATACTTGTATTTAAGTTAAATGTGTTGAGATTTCATTTACAAATACTGCTTTTATTTACATCAAACACATGGAATTAGCATTCTTTAAAGTCAACATTTAGTGAACTACATCAGTGTCTCCACAGACTGGAAGAAGCTGAATATTGTTTAAAATGCTCATGTAAATTTGTGTCAGCTAAATCAGTCAAACATGCAATATGAACATGTATTCATGCTTATGAGTGAAACATATGAATGAAGACATACATAACCTCATTTGCATTTCCATTGACTTCCCTTTTAGAAAAAGATGACCTGACTGCTTGAGAAATATATAAAAAATAGATAAATATGCCAATATTATTAGTAGTCTTAATGTTATTACTTATAGGATTGAGGGTTCTTGCTTTGAGTCTATGCTGAGGGTCATAAAACTAGAGATTGTACTTGTTCCAGAATCCACAGTTAGCAAAATAAATAACTTTTGGAAAGGAAAAAAGCAATTATGCTATCATTATGTCATACAGGAGCAAGAAATATGTATTCTTAGTTGGAGTAAGGTGCCATTGGAGAGACTGTGGGTGGGTCTAAATTCTAATCCTAGATATGTGGGCACAGACTGCTCAGAGACTGAGATTAGAGTGTAATCCTAAAACTGGATTGAGAACGATACATTCCCTAAAGAAAGGAAAATAACTATATTTATACTGTGTGTGTCAGCCAGCAGTTTGTGTTGCATGCCTTCACACCGACTGGGACACATGGATCTGCCCGTTTTTGAGCCAGCTGATTGGTACAATTGTGAGCAGAAAGTCACTCTTTTTTAAACATGCTGTTCTCAGCAAGTAGTCACGGTTTAGTGCTGGCAAACTCAATCCTTCAGGAACTAAGCTGGCCTCATAAGAAAAGCTCATCTTGTTCCCCTTGGAATGGCTGCGGGCAAGGGGAGATTTATTCCTGTGTGCCCCTAAGGCAAGCACTCAGCCTGAGGCATGGGCTAAACCCAGAGGTGGAGATGCTTTGTGCTGAGCACAAACACCCAGCGAGGGCAGAGACAGACGGTGAAGGAAAAGGAGCTGAATTCCTGCTGTTTGATGTGGCACTGGAGGGACAGAGATCCAGGACAGACAGCAGCTGAGGTGGGAACTGCGCTGGGCGCTTCTGCCTCTCCGCTCGGCGCTGTGACCACGGGACTGGTCTCTGCACAACCACAGTGCTGAGATTTATTTGTGTTTGTGGCAGCACCCAAAGGTTCCTCTGGGATCACTCTGAGAGCTTTAACAAGTTCTGTTAAAAACTAAGTACAATAACTAAGCAAGAACTAATGAAAATAGTGGAGAGAGTGTGTGCAGGCAATCACAGAACACTGTGCACCCACCCTGGATCCTGGCAAACTGGCACAGGGAGATGTTTACAAGGGATGGGTCTTCCTATTACATCAGTTATATTCACAGAGATAAAAGCATGATGTCATTTGTTTTCCTTGTGGATTTATTTCATGATTAAGGATGACACTTGAAACATTATCCTCTTTGACTTTCAGAAGCCTAGGGATTGCAAAATATGGCAAAAGTGGGATCATTTAAAAGGAGACTAAACTCTGTATTTTTAACTTTTTGATAATTATTACTTTTAAAGCATTAAAAAGAAATGTGTTACTTTTTAATTTTATTTATGAATACTGGAAATGGAAACCATGGGACAGAAAGCGTTTTGATCATTGGAGAGCCAAGATGATTTTTCCAAATGAAATGCAGTTCAATTTTAGTGGGTTTTGTGTCTTGCTTTTACATGAAATGTCAGTGCAAATGACAACTCTCTCAGTGCCAAAAGTAACCAGGTAGTGGGAAGAGGAACAACTTTTAGATACACTGTTTAAAACTATTTTCATTTAGTAATTCTTTAACTTAACTGGCTAACTAGGAGTTTGAATCTAGAAAATTTGTACTGAATCATTGGTACCTGCCCTTTTCAGTTAGGATATTAAATACTGCAGCAGTATCCTTGGGATTTTCCAGAATCCTACATTTGATGAGTCTTTCACCACTAAGGTAAATCAAGATGATGTGAGTTTCCATCATTAACCATTTCAAGTCAGATTTCTTTATTACAAAGCAAAATACAGCACATACACATCTTAAAAAATATTTGCAGGTATGTTAGAATATGTGTATATATATGTCACAGATATCAGATACTAAACCCACTATTATTATCCAAATTCATGTATGAACTCACAGGTTTTAATACAAACAATGCCTCCTTATGAGATTAGCATGTGAAGTTGCACACCTGACCCTGTGAACAGGCTCAGAAATCAGCATCTCAAACTGGCTGAACATCTTCAGCTCCAGTTTGAAGGATCAGACCACGAGAGAATTACCTGAGTTAGGTTTGCCTCTCTCTCTTACTCTTTCCATATTCTGCTGCACTGTGGAGGTCTGGAAATTCACATGTTCTCTAACTAAGGAACTTGAATTTTTCACTCCAAAGACAATGTAATAGTGCCCAAGCCTTTCTCAGTCTACTGCTAATTCTGCCCACATAGTCAGATAATGTAAGGAACCCTCCCTACCTTACAATATTTTAAAAAATTTATCCCACTGTGTGCATTGGTGTTCCATAAAGCTGCCAGCACTGAGGTTTGTTATGATGCCTACACACATATAGCCGAAATTTTCACTGGGTAAATCTAATGTAAGTGCATCAGACTAAAGCAGCCAAATATATCTTGTGATGATGGCCTTGATTAATTCTGATTGCACACTGTTTTGGAAAATCCACTGCACCAGGAAATAACTATAAAATATTGAGATTTTTCTGTTTTACTTTAAAAGATAAATTAGCACAACGATTAAGATAAATATATTAACAACCACTTAGCTTTTAAGAATATTTTTTATGGATAAACAAGACAGGGAAACATTTGTACATATATAACAAGAAATGCAATCTGAATCCAAAGTCTTCTAGAAAAATACTGAGTATGCAAAGACAAGCCTTCCCAAAGTAAAATCCTCCGTTTGTGAAACAGATATTTAAATATTTCTAAAAATATCAAGTTATGTCATAAGAAGTATGGTATTTGCACCTGAATATGCAGAATTATTTACCCATAAGAATACCTATAGCAGATTGCTGAGAAATCAGAATAGAGTTAATTATATACTTTACTTTTTCTATCTCACCCTGCCTATTCCTAACTTTACTCTGTGCACTTGAGTGTTGCTCTTAAATAAAGTCGCCACAAACAAGTTTGCTCTGATCTGCTCCATTTCTGCTGTGAGATGAGTCTCCCCTATTTAATCTGAAAAATCACACACCTTTTTCTATTACTTAACAGGTGTTTCATGACCATTTACATTAAAAACCCAGTACTTTTTATTTCATGTATACTTACATCTACAGTGCAGACCTTAGTTTTGGGTACAATGAGGCCACCATGAACGTCCAAGAGTGTGTTCCTTCTCTATGAGTCTTCCTTCCAGGCTGCCTCAGTAATGTGTTTGGCAGGTTTTAAAACACATCAAGATTAACATGTCAAAAACTGCCTTAACTAACACTGACTTTACTTTAAATACAAACTGAACTTGTCTTGATTAGCTCTCATCCCTGCTCCTAAGCCCACCCCACTCTGACATCACAAGCTCTTCTCCAATACCATCCCCTAACCAGGCTGTAAAAACATAATTACATGAAGAGCACTACACTGAGCTGATAAACCTATTTCACATTTAACCTGCTAAGCCGTTGTTAGCTTTTAAGATGCTTGATGCATTCACTTAAAATCTTCCTGTTCCAGCAAGAAATACAAGACAGGGTTTGGAATTGCTTGGCTCTCCCCTGTTGTGTCACCGATTTATACTGATTTTTAGAAAGCGTGCACTTTTGAGTTGGCAAGGAGTTATCCTAGAAGTGTGATATCCCAGAGCTGTGTATCCGATGGGATTGGGGGGAGCTGCAAGGTGGAAATCCTGTTAAGCATATTGTGAGGCTAACACAGGGATCAGTTGGTTATACTGCTCAAGCCGGCAATTTACTCTTTAATTCTCACTGGCCAGGAGTTGACTCTCAGAACCAATGCCTAGAAATGGCAAGTTTGGAAATGTTAGTGTCTTCCAATATCTGTGTCAACTGATGGGATGTTCGTTAATCCTTCATCACTTGTAATTCATAAATTACATCCTGAGGTAGAAACAAACCCAGCAATATAGTAAGGTGATATACTTATTTTTTCCTCTTTTACCTAATGAGGGAAGTTTGGAGAGAGAGACACTGCTTCACAAGATCTCTGGCATGTAGCCCTTGGATTCTGGCACAGGAGCAGGATTGCTGTGTTCCGTAGTGAACTGTGAAAAGCACAGTTCATAAAGATGCTTCAGTGGTCCCTCTCCAGAGAAGAGCAAGTTGTTCTTGACTGGATGTTGTAGGCATCATGCACGAGTGCAATTCTGTATCTCACAGTGGTCTGTGTGTCCCTCAGCATTCCTCTTCCTGCTGGGTGTCTTCACCTTAGGAAAAATGGCAAAGCATCAAAGGAGGGAGAGAGAGACATGTAGGAAATTCTTTATGAACAGAAGAAATTAATGAGTTTTGGGCAGTTTGGGTATGTATCTAAAGCTGAATTAAGAACAAAGAAATTCTCTCAATTAATATCCAAAGAAATGTCAACTGTTACTCATCTTTCTCAATTCCTGAAGTACCAGGAAGTAGCCTTTTGTTCCCGTTTGACAAAATCGATGGCAGACATAGCCCAGCTTATGGGATTTATAGTCTTCCAAAATGGAAGGTAAAAATTGTACTAGACAATTTTATTGTCTAATAATTAATAATTGTCTAATAATTAATAGTTCAAGAATTATGTTGGTTACCAAAATGCAGTGCTGGAATGGATTTGTAGAAGCTGAACTAGAGCCTAAGCAGGTTTTAATCCATTCTTTCTAAACACTGTCTGTCCTAAGTGAGGAATCTGTGAAAGAGTGATAACCCCTGTTTCTTCTTATCATGTTTACTGGAGCAAGATAAAAATCTACTTATCTCCACTTTAATGGAGATATATCATGAAGTGAACTGATAAAGAACTTGATAAATGGCTTATTTATCAGAGGTCAGCCTGTCTTTTTCCAACATGAATTCTGTGTTCAGACATATCAGATTCTTTAGCTAAACCTCACTGCCTTCCATGTTTCCCCCAGCAGGGTTTAATCTAGAAGAGCACAGTTGCCACAAGCAAAGTGAAGAGGGAGTGATCTGATGGGTGGGTTAGGAAGTCTGAAACCAGTTCAAGAATGAGCTTGAACAGAAGCTGTGTCCTAGGATTAGAAACAAACACCAGACTTTACAGCGACACACTGCCTTACAAGTGGGGTCTTGGTCCACAAGAGATTGAAAAGCAACCAGAGAAGGAAATAGGCAAATCTCTGTGTGTCACTGTAGTGGACTGGTGGTGCAGAATGTCCTTCAAGCTGGAACACTCCTTGGGAGTTAATTTTTCCCCCAAACCCTTGGTGTCAGGGTAGATGATTTTGCTCCTTCCTGTGTTGCAGGACATGGAAAAAACACTTTTGGTGTTCTCCTGTACTTAATTCACACTGACAAGGTCAGCAGATACTACAAAGGGAACAGGTTGCAACATGAATGGTTGTTTAGTGGAAAATCATTACATTTACTACTTTTCTTGAGAGAATTTGGAGACACTTGGTAGATTACACATATTCCCAAGGGAAGTCCGGGAATTAATCAGGGAGAACTGGAGCCAAACTTTGGGCAAAACTGAAGCTACTCAATTTTGCTTAGTGTGCCTGATCTCAATTCCAAAAGCCAATGATTGAACCTCAGGGATGAAATACGGCTAACCCTTGAAAATTCCTTTGGAAAGTCAATTGACCAAACACTGTGGAAAAAATACTGGGTTTTATGTGACCTTGGATCCAAATGGTTTAGAAGGTCTGAATATAAAACCATACAAGCTGATGTTTCAAACACCTGAATTTTTGTTTGGCTAACATTGTGCAAAATGAGACTGATAGGTTTTGGTCAGAACTTTCAAACTGGCCATTTGCTGAAAGAGCAAATGTATTGGTAAGATTAAATATAAATGGAAGCTGCACTGTGCCATGTTCCTGTCATTTATGGAATTTCTGGACATAGCTTTTAAACTGGAGTAATAAGTAGTGAAGCAAATCCCTGTACACATAATACCTTTAATGAAAGCATTTTATGGTAGACATGTTTACACATTTGCTTGTTTAGTGATTTTTTCATTACCTTTAGGGTAATTTAGGGAATTTTTGAATGGGGAAAGGCAAGCTATGAGATCATTGGTATCACATTCAAAAAGAAAAGTGTTGAATAAATACTCTTTTTTGAATTAACTTTCGAAACAGCAGCTAGAATACAGGGATTGGATGCTGTCATTAAGGATGACCCTAAAAATGCTTTATAACCAGTTCCTATAGCTGCATAAACTTATTACACACACTTAAGCAACATACACTCAGACTGAGGTTCCACAGAATGCAATGGGGAGTTCTACTGAAATATCCAGCTCCATTGTACCAGATGGTACCGTATGGAGGTAACACTGATCCTATGACTCTGTTGATTTGGAATTAGGTTTCTAGTAATTAATATAGTTTGCTGCAGGCCTTGCATGAACTCTGCAGATTGCCCATTCATGTAAATGATTAACTGAAAGGGGATTAATCCTGGCAGAAGTTCAACCAAAAAGAATTTTCCAGACTGAAAATCTTCTCTATCAGTCTAATGTATTGTAATAGAGACTGAAAGTTAAGTTTGCATTTGTGTAGCTCCATTTTAAAAGGAGTAACTTGATATCTTGAGTGTTAGAAGGGTCTGCACTGTGTGTATGAATGTATATATGCTACAATAGATCTATAAGTCTTTATTTTTGTGGAATTCAAAATGCATATTCAATATTACTTAGTAGTTGGAAAAATCTACTTATTATCACTACTATTTAATAGGAGGTAATGTAAATTCTGGCTTAGAAAAAAAGAGTATGGTTTAGAGTTCTACTGTTTGTGTTTAACTGCTCATGCTGGAATATGCAAAGTCTGGAATTCTTACAGCTATTATAAATCAGTGACAACAGGGGCTGTCACACAGCTCTTCACACAACCAGTTCATGCAGGACTGTCACAGAATCCCAGAATGGTTTGGGTTCAAAAGGACTTTAAAGTCAGCCAGTTCCAACCCCCTGCCATGGGCAGGAACACTTTCCACTCTCCCAGGCTGCTCCAAGCCCCATCCAACCTGGCCTTGAACCTGGCCTTGTCCTGCCAAGTGTGCAGGTCAGGCAGGCATTCCCTGGGGAATGGTCCTTCCGGCCCATTGTGTGTGCAGTCTCTTCTGAAGTATTTTGTCTGGTCCTAAAGCAAATCCCTGTGGCTCTGTGGATCACCTGGCTATGAAGAAAGTCAGCATCAATTTCGTGGGTGATGCAGATGTTTGACACAAGTAACACAGCATCAGTGCCAGCTGAGGGATTCCCAGCTGTGGGCAAGGCTGAATTCCCCTGCCTCAGTTATGAGGGGTCAAAGTCCAAGGATGAATGGAAGGGACAGAGCAGGAGAGAGAGGATGGAGAAAACTGTGGAGAACATGGTTTGATGCATGTGGCTGGGAAAGATGAGGGCAGCAAACCTGGTGCTGGACCAGGCCACTCTTCCCATGGCAGCAGCTCCTGGCACGTGTGTTCTGGGCCCAAGAGTGTGACACCTGGAACTGCCACAGTCAACCATGGGGCAATGAACATTTTTCCAGCCCCACCAATTTCTTGCTTTGTGCAACTGCCCCAAACAAATCCAGCCAAGCAAGAGAATCCTGCAGAGGCAAAGCTGGGGAAGGGAACTGCCATGGGAGCAAACAAGGGTCACAATGTTATTAAGTGCTGCAGGACTCAGATTATCAAAAATCTCTAACAGATAAATATCCCAAATCATTACATTCTATATAAATATTGGGCAGATTGCCTCCCTGATGTAACTGTGATCGTATGACAGCAAGGATGGTTTAGTGCAGTGCGTTTAGACTCTGTATTATTTTAACCAGATGCTTGAGGGTTTGTTTTCCTTTAGTGAATAATAAGGGCCATCCAAAACAGAGTTGCTGATTTGCTTGGGTTTCATTGAAAGAGACACTACTAAAGGGAGAGGAAATCCCCAAAATGATACTCAGTGATTAAGCACATACAATATAGGATTTCAGTGTTTGCAAATCCTTTTTTTCAAATGAACTTGTGGCACTAATCCTCTAATGGCATTATTTCTTTGGAATATATGCCGGATTAAGGAGTCACAATGAGGCAAAGTACAAAAATCCACATTAATCTCTCCCCGATGGATGCTGTGTGGGATGCAACTTAAACTATTTTGTTCCAAAATTGGTTCTGTTCCTAACCTTGCCCCAGGTCTAGACAGAGGGAAGAGTAGATATAAACAAGTGTGACACTGAGCACTTGGCAGATGGTCACAGGCCATTTAACTGGATAGAAAGGGGAAGGCGTCTATTATTTTTAAACTCCAAAAGCTAAGCCTGCCCTGTGCTGTCCATGACATGCTGCAGGAAGCAGACACAGGGCTCTGACAGGCAGGAGCAGGACACCTGTTCTGAAGTGTGGCAGGGAGGAGAGGGACAGAGCAGCTAACAGGGCATAGCTGGGCCTGGCTGTCGTGATATATCATATGTTCACAGCACAGCCTGGGCCTATTGCAAAGTGCTGCTCATGTTTACAGCCTAGTGCAGCCACCTTGCTCTCGTCATCCTGCTTTTTGGGGGATAATCCTGTTGTTACCTCTTCCCTCATGGCTGATGTTAGAAAAGGTAAAGATTTGCTTTTTAGGAAGAGAAAACCAGGTCACTGTGTTTCCCTTCTCACTGGATTACAGAGACACTGTCATGGTGCCTTGGGGTATTGTCACTGTCATTCAACAGCCTCAAGTGGTGAAAGAACAACTGAATTGGCAGCACATCAACTGAAATACTGATGTCAGATTCATGTGAGTTAGCTGATTTCAGAAACTGAGACATGACAGCCACTCCTGGTGTCAGAAAACCCTAAAGCAACCTTGGAGATATTTTCTGTTTGGGAATAGAAGTGTGCCCTCCTTTCCTACAGAGAAAGATGGTTTATCACAATGGTTTTGTGTATTTCTAACTGCTGTACATGTTTCCCAGCATGGTATCTCTCATGGGCAAGAGGATTTTTATGACGTTCACTTTAAGTTTTTCTTCTCATCTTACCCTGTTGACTCCTTGCAGCACCCTGTGCCTCGTTCCACCCTGTCTGAATCCTTTGCCTAGTTTCAAACCTGTCCTCAGGCTGGTGTCTGCTCAGCTGCTTGCAAAGGAATTGTACGTTTTGTTTACCAACTTTATCATTCCCCACCAACATCACTCCAGTTTGCATATGTCCGTAGTGTGTACAGACCCATGGATTGTTCCTTGTACTTAAGGAAGTATAAATTATATTGCACCAGGTGCAGACAAAGCTGAGCAGGAAATGATAAGGGAAATGGAGAGTTTGCCACATGAGGGAAGAAGGGTTTGGCTGGTTTAGCCTGTGACAGGGAAGACATCATAGACTGAAAAAGATTACCAAGGCTAAAGAGATTCAGCATAAATGGCCATGAGTATGGTTAAGACAGAAATTGTGATGTTCACCATTGAGGAAATCTGACCTTAGGACAGACAGACAAAAGAAAGGTGTACTGGAGTTTGAGGTATATATAAGATGTGTCCAACAATTGATTGTATTGTAATGTTGTATCATGGTGTTGCCCAGAAGATGATTGTGACTTCTCCTCTTGTGTCTCCTGTTAAAATGATCAGGAATGTCCGTCCTCCCTTTTTCTTAAGAGCTGTGCAACATCCAGCTGACAGCAGGGCTCTGCTCAGCCTCCAGCACTATTGCTGGCCAGTATGGACAAAAGGGGTGGGAAAACAAAGAGCTTTTCTTCAGGTACTCTTGTAATCTGATCTCTGCGGTGACTCAGCCTCTTCTAACAACAGCTGTCTCAGGGACATGCAGTGGTTTGGGAGCAGTAGCGAAGATTTTGCTGCCACTTCCTGATTTCTGCCTTGAGATCGGATCTAAGCTGGGACATGATCTCAGCCCCAGGAACGGCAGACTTTGGGATAGAGTACAGAGGAATAGAGGCATCAGGAAAGAGCCCGCATCTTGTGCAGAGCTGCTGCTGTCAAACTGATGAAGACAGAAACTTGTGAAAGAAAACTGCACGGAAAGTTCCTATTAAGGAAAGGAGTGAGGTTTTGTTTGCATGTCACTGCTCACCTATCCCACAAACCCTGAAAGTGCTGTAAAAACTGACGAGCGTGAAAGGGATCCTCAGGTGCACCCATGGAAAAGACAGGTATGTTCTTTGTTTAAAATAATGCCTCTACAGCAGGAAATCACAGCCAGGGAAAGCAGGATAGATCTGCAGCTCAGTAACTGTGCATGTACATCGAGGTACATTGGTTTGTAGCATTTTTGTATTTCTAAGGAATACAGCTACGACAACACATTAATGCCAGATTTTAAACAGTGCCTCAGCTTTTTGTGATTGTAAATGCTCTGCTCTTGAACACTTGTATGGTGGCTATGATATACGGTTGGGTGGAGGCAACAGTGGCAAATTCTCAGTGCATCTGCCATCATGAAAAAAGTTAAGCAAGAGTAAACATTACTAAATCTAATTCTGTCTGCTGATCCCCTGAAAGATGACCAGAACTGCCAGGATAGACATGAAGAGGACAACCCAAAGAGCTCCCCATTTCACTTTGTTATAAAACAGTTCCAAGGAAAGAAGTGTGTTCCTGAAGAAAGGAAAGAACAGCCTTCAGCCATCAAACAATTCTTCAAAGGCTTTGACTTTGGGAACTCTGAAGGCAAAGACAGAAGGGAAATTGAAGAAACAGAAGTAAACAATGCTGGAGCTGATAATCAGAGTGAAAAGCAAAATCTCTCTGCAGAAGGTAATGCTGGTACAATAATGAAACACATGTGTATGTGTATATATTTTAATTTCATAGAAAATAATCTGTTTTCCTGCTAGCCAAAATCCTATATTTGCTACCTCTTGCCAGGATTATCCTCTTGCCAGGATTTACTTCTGATTGGAACATTATCAAGGATGTACCCTGTGATTTGATAGGTGCTAAGCAAGGAGTTAGATCCAGCTTGCTGAGGAAAGGTAAAGCTTTTGGGTGACTTCTCCGTTGGTCTGCAATGTGAGAGTCAGTGCTGAAGTCAGCTCATTAGTTCCAGAGCTTATTTGGTTTCAGAGCCAAGCTTTGAGCAGTAACTTGTCTTGTTGTGTTTAAGATGGGTCTGTGTCCTGCTGTCCTGCTACAGCAGTCTGAACACAGCAGGAGCAGATGTTTCCTATCACTTGGCACTGGGCAGGGGGAGGGGAAGGGAATGAGAATCCCTCATGGATGTTATTTTGCACACAGAAGAATACTCTTTACATCCACTCCAGAGAAAATGGAACTATTTTTCAAAAGGACATGGAAGGTGAAGGTTAGAACCCCATCCTTTGTCCTAAGAATTCTGGGTCAGTTTGAGAAAATGATAAGAGGGCGGCTACTGAGAGTGGATTGCTATTTTCTGTAATTATTTGCTTTGCAAAGCCCAGAAAAGCAGGAACTACCTTATACAGATGTATGAAAATGCAGCAGGAGCTTTGTACTGATTTGATCTATAGTAATCTTATCAGTCAAGTTGTTGGTCCACATTGATGAAAAATAGAGCTTGCTTTATTGACAGAATTAATTCATTTCCTAAAGTCTTCACCTGGCAGCCTCAGGGAGGTTTTACACCTTGTGTTTATTAGCAGAGGTAACCAGGGCCCTATTTCTTTGTTGCTCAGATGGACTTTCACATCTCACTTCTGAAGCAGAGACACCATCTGGTGAGCAGAGATTTAACCAGTTCATGGAGAAACTGGGAAAGAAACCCAACAACAAGAATCTGGATCTAAATAATTGTGCACTAAGTGCAGCAGATATAACAGAGCTGGGTAAATGCACATTTTATTCAACTAATCACTTCATGTATTTCTTTAATTTTTATTTACCTGGTCTATTATTCCCTCTCCGCTTTTCCCTTCCCTTTCTTTTATGCAGGCCATATTAGCATTTTATCTAATGGTCCCACATCCCTGAGAAATATCAATTAATAAATTACATAAATTATGTAATATGTATCAATGTAGAAATCATCCAGGTCTGTGAAGCAGATGAATATCCTTAAACTCAAGATACAGATAAGAAAAGTGAGGTACAAATTGTCATGGCTTTATAATTCTGTATTGGTTGTAGAAAACATCTCAATATTAAGATGTATTGATATCCACATTGTGCAGAAACATGCAAAACTAAAAGTTTTTTCTTTTCTTTCCTTACAGCTTCTTTACTGCCGTTTCTCCCAGAGCTGGAAGAGATCAGCCTGTCCTGGAATGGTTGTGTTGGAGGGACGTTGAAAGCTCTCACTGTCCATCTTCATCATGTGAAACTGTTAAAAGTCCTCCGACTTAACAACTGCAGGCTGACAGCTGAGGATGTCATCTCCTTAGGTACAGGATTTCATTTACATTTACTTCCAGACAGCTTGGGGCTAATGTAATCCATTTCATCTCTTCCTACATCCTACTCCTGCTGCTTCCACACTGGGCAAAGTAAACTCCTGCTGTGAAACAGCAGAAACTTGGGGTTTTGGGTGGCTTTACACCTTTAGGTAGCCTTGCAGAGTTAATTCCTCCAAGTGTGAAGCTTTCACACTCAGAAGGGAAGAGAATCCAGTCATATTTTCGGGAAAGAATATTTTTAATTTGGATTATTATTTTTTGCCTAGTAGCAGAGTCAATCACAATTGGGTCAGCTTAGGTCTTGGAGCTGCAGGACAGGTGAGGGCTCATCATGAAAACCCCAATGGTCTTTTGGGAAAAGACTTAAAACCAGAAGTGCTGCCTCAGAGCTTTGTGACTTGGTGTTTTTTCAAGTCTAAGAGAACCTTATTCCTCTGCTTGCTTCTTTGCTTGGAGTGTCTGTATCCTGCTTTCTGCAAAGTATGACATGTAAAGGTTTTTAAGGTGCTGTTGCACATTCAGGTTCTGGCACAGACTCACCTCTGGGCCTGGAGTTTACTCTGGAGTGGATCTATGGTTTGTATTTAAAAGAAAGGCAAACATCATCAGTTAAGAATTATAAAAATTACTTATTTAGTAAGTTCTAAAATGAGTCTGAGTTATAAAGCTGGGGTTTGTTTATGTCATTCATATGCAAGCCTTTTCCAGGAAAGGTTCAGAAATAAAATTACATATATGATGGTAGATCAAAAGCGAGTCATGCAATCTCTTGGGGAGGAAATAAGCATTTCTGCAAAAGCTAGTGAAAATAACTGCTCTGTTTCTGATGAGTGTGAAATCTGTATTTAATTTTCTAGTATTTTTTCAAATTCAAAATTCTATTTCCAACTCTTCTCATAGATTTGGAGTTTTTTTCTGAGTTTTATTGTTATTTTTCCAATTTATTTATTCTTCCAGGTCCTTCAGTGCTGCTTCCTTCCCAGTTTGGTTTAGTTTCTGCTGGGACAGGCACAAAATTGATCTGAGAACTTGAATTTCCAGTCAAAATGTGATGCCCTTGACACGTGGAATAGCAACAGTCAGTTTGCATTGATTTTGCCTGTGATTTTGAAAGCAGCTTGTGTATTTAGGCCAATCCTAGCTGTGTGACCTTGTCCACATCTCTCTGCAGAAATGTGGCCTCTTGTGGACTCAGCACATCCTGCTTAGAAATCAGTGTCTGAAATATAACAATAATATCAACCTATTCTATGTGGTTGCTCAGAGCTTGACTGTGAGAGGTGATAAAAAAAACCATTCCTGGAGTTATATTCCTTTATTTATCTTCTGGGAGGAAAACGTGTCTGGAAATCTATAGTTCACATGTCAAACAGAAACAGGCTATGCTGCACTTCTCAACTGTAGAGCATTGCTCAATATTCAACACTGAGGCAATAATTTAAAATAAATGCAAAATAAAAATTAAGACATGTCCTTTCCTCTCAATCCCGGATATTCCCTTAAGGAAATAATTCTTTTTCTATTATAGATCTTTTGTGAAAAATTAATTATGAAAAGACCACATAGATATGGAAAGATATTACTATTAAAATAAAATTCTCAATTATTAGACTTTAGATGACACTTTGAAATTGCTTTTGCATATGGTCTGATTAATTGATCTTTCTTGGAAATGAGTTTATGTAAATATGCTCTGCCTCCCCCCTCTTCAAAGGAAGTTAGGAAGCTGGATTTTACAGTGGATGTTAGTATTTCAAATAAGCACTAAAACAGTTCACATCACCAGGTGTGTCAAGTCTCAAAAAGGCTGATTTTTCTGAATGTAGTAAAAGTCAGTTCTCTCTGCCTTAAATCATGGGAAAGTTAGTTAGAGTCAAAACAATGCTCATCTTGGTTTCTTATGAAGTGAGTCAGAAATTCTTGTCAGAAATGAAACTTTCATATTTCAGAAATAGTTGTGAGAAGAATTCTTTCATTCCCTCCAAAATGACCTGTGGACATAGCACAGAGGATGATGGAAATTTGCCAAATAAAACAGAGCAGAACTCTACAGGACAGTAAATTCAGACTTGTCACTTGTATTGATTTCCCTCTAGACTGGACTTCCCGGTCCCAGCATGGGCCAAACAGCCTGATGAGAGTTTGGGAACCTGAATAAATTTCAGGTTTGTGTGCACTGTGACAATGACTTGTGATCTATGTTGCTCCTTAGACAATGTGAGATATTATACAACATTGCTGCAGAAACAATAATTCATTTATTTAGCAATTTTCCTGGGAAGACATTAATCATAAAGTAATCTGAGTATTAAGTAGCTAACCTTCCTCTTTAATATATTCCAAACCTGTATTTTTGTTTGCACTGAAATTGATACATGGAATGAATCATTCTAGACTTTTGTTGCAGGAGAAGCATTTGAAATTGTTTCTCAACTTGAAGAACTGGATTTATCATGGAACAGCAACATAGGTGGAAAACTATCACTGCTGACAAAAAAACTTCAGGAAGGATGCAAATTAAAATGCCTGAAAATTACGGACTGTAACCTGACAGCAAAGGATGGAGAATCCCTTGGTATGTGTGTCCATTGAGCTGGACTGAGAATGCTGCACAAAAATGAACTTATTTGGCTTAGATAATGGCTGTATTGAGCTCAATATCAGTGAGAAGTTATTTCAAGCTCTGCATTATAACAGCATTTATGATGTGGGGATTTAATGCACTTTCTTCCAAAGAAGAAAGTTTTTCTCTCTAATCACATGAGGGAGAGTTGAGAAGACCTAAACCACAGTCTGGCTGCCTCAGTGGTCCAGGGTTTCTGGATCCTTTGAGACCTTCAGCAAAAGATGTGTGCCAGAATTTCCAACACTAATTGCTTAAAATTAAGCAGCTGAATATGTAATTAGCTATGGGATTGTAAAGAAGGTCTGAGGATTGGGAATTTAGGCTGAGTTGGCAACCACTGACCAACTTTCCCTACTGTCCTCTGATCATAGCAGCTTAATCCTGTGTGGTCTTTTTATCTCATTGTTTGTTTTGAAAGGTGTTTGCTCAGAAAAGAGAAGCCCCATGGCTCTCATCTCCACTGCAGGAGGAGCCCCATATGTAACAGGCATTCCTATGTATTTTCTTTCCCTTTGTATTTCTGCCTTTTATTCCTCTGTATTTTTCTCTTACAGTCCTTGTATTTTTAAATTTTTATAAATGTTTTCACAGATTTTCTAGATTCCTATCCAATATTTATTTTACTGTGTTGTTTAGGTAGAACAGGAACTTAGCAAGTCTAAACCACACTGACAGGCAAACCCTGGCCACGTCTTCCTGTTTATTATGGTGCTGTGTTTTTCTAGGGTTCATCTGTATGTATTCTAGTCAATTACCAATTCTAGTTTTCTTTTCTTTTGTTTTTTCCCAGCTGAACTTCTAAATGTGATCCCAAACCTCGAAGTATTAGATCTCTCTATCAACAAAAACATTGGCTGCAGCATGAAGGTTATTGCTCAGGATCTGAAAAATGTGCCAGGCTTGAAAGAGTTAAACTTGCACATGTGTGGATTAAAGCAAGACAGCCTCCAGGGCTTAGGTTAGACTTTATGTTCAGAAAACTTTCATTCTGAATAAATTGTACATCTGAAAACCATTTAGGAAAGGCAATGAGGTGGGATTTTGCTGATGGTTTGGCAGCATTAATGGGCAATCATTATTTGCTGTTTGAGGATTGGTAAAAGACTACAGGGCCTTTCAGCAGGAGCTGAATTTATCTGCCCTGAGCTCAAGCTTGTGCAAGTCAGTGGGCAGAGTCACCCTCCACACCATTTATCTGAGACACCTCTCAGGGCTGTGGCTCCCTGGACATGCTTCCTCTTTCCCCAGATAGAACCTAGACAGGGACACAGACAGACCAGCTAACTTCTAACAAGCTAATCCTTTTTTCCAAAGGAAACCCAAATTCACCATTATCAGTGAAAGAGTGTCCAGTGAAGCCACACGAAATGGGCTTGTTATCTGTGTCTCTCCCTAGTGGAGGTGGCAAAACAAGTGGCATTAATGAGCACATCCAGCAGTAATTCCTGCAAAAGGCTGAGGATTGACTGGATGTGGGGGATGAGCTGGCCTCACCTTCACCTGCTCTCCCAGAGAAGAATGGAGCTGCATGGACAGGGAGGCTTTGCTGCATTACTGTGTGTCTGCTGTGATTATACACTGAAGCTTAGCCAGGAGCTTTGCCTGCACTGCCTTGTGCAAACTTTGACGTTGAAGTAAATAGATGCCAAAGCCCTGACCTGGGCTGTTGTGGCAGCCAGTGACCAGCCTGTTCCCTTTTCCATTTCAGACACTGCTTTACAGCACCTTGCAGAGCTAAGGAAATTAGACATCTCGTGTAACAGAGAGATTGGTGGTGGCTTTAAAGCCTCAACAGCTCATTTGGCCAGCTTGAAAAATCTGGAAATCCTTGATCTTCACCAGTGCTGTGTCACAGAAGAGGACATGACTGTTTTGTGTAAGGACACATCGAGGAAATTAATTAAGGACCTCAGTTTTGCCTTCTGAAAATATCTCAAAGACATAAAAGGTTCTGCCTGGCAGAAGAGCTGATTTCAGTACTTTTTTCATTAGGCAGCTCTGAAAATGTAGTGTGGGGGAGAGATTTCTTGATCAATATGGAATGTTTTTTTTGCTGAACCAAAGGAAATCTCAGAGTGTCTGATCTCATGTGGAACTAAGGACCTGAATCTGCTGTGATTCAGACCCACAACTGTCATCAAGCACTGCTTTTTTTGGATAATCAATAATTTAGGAAATATCCAGGGACAGCTCCCCCAGTGGTATTAAGTTGGATGGATCCATGGTGGGTATGTGCATGGAAATATAACTGCCTAAAACTCCCTTGGTGAGCTGCACACCAAGTAAAGAGTGATTTTAGGAGATCTTGCATTGCTGCTGCTGTGTGCTTTCTCCACTTTGAATTGATGCAGCTATAAGCACTACTATGAAGAAAAAGGCATTTATCAATCAATTTTTGAGACAGCTTATTTTTCTCTCTCTGTCATCATAACTTTGTTTTTATTCTTAACGACAACAAAAAATCCCATGACTCAAAGCCCATATTGCCCACATGCTATTTTCCATGGCAAAGAAGATGACTGAAGCTTTAGGAAATACTCAGTATTATCAATATCAATCATGATTTATTTTTAATTTATTTTATAATAGAATATTAAGACAAAGAAGTTTCAGTTAGCAATGAAGACATTTGGAAATTCCCTGCTTCACTGAGAAAATTTCCAGGAAGACATGTTCTCACAATCTTCCACATAGTATGGAATACTTAACTTCTGAAACAGTTTTACTGAAAATGACAGGGCTATTTATGGCCTAAAACATGACTCACCATGAACTTGTGTGTAAAAACTTGGCCTTGACTTTTGGATTGATTTATAAAGACAAGAAATTATGTCAGGCAAATATACAACTACACATTTGTTATGGATCAGTGACTGTCTAATAAATATTTCGTGTTTTTGTAGCCCAGGTGATACCTTTACTTTCCAGTCTTCAAGAGCTGAATTTATCCTCAAATAAAAATGTAGGACTCTCATCAGATCCTCTTCTGGGCAGGCTCAGGTTTTTACCGAAGCTGAGATCTGTGACCATCAGCAACTGTGGCTTAGGTGAAGAGTCCCTTTCATCACTAGGTAGGAATTTTTCTTTAAAATGTGCCCATTCTCTGTGTATCCCTGCAGGACAAAGCATTCCCTTCTTTGGCTGAACTCCAAGGATCACGGTTACATTATACCTCAGGTCCAGAGTGAAAAAGCCTGTGATGAAACCAGTGCTTTGTGGGACCAGGCTGCACTGGAAGAGAATTATATGACTTCCTCTGCTATACCTGAGAGGATGAAGTTCTCTTAGTCTTACGTCTGATAGTGAGCTTTTACATCCTCCTTAATTTGGGGGAAAAAAGAAAAACATAATTTTATGTTATGCTGTAATCATAGTCTGGATGTTACACTTCACTCAGTGGGGTAAAGTTTTGACTAAGGGTTTTTCACCTCACTGCAGATGAAAATTTCAGTAGAAACTTTTTGGGGTAGAGTTCAGCATGGAGCAATGGAGGAAATGACTGCAGTGGTAGAAAAGATACTGCACAGTGAAGAAAAGTCCAATCTAACACAGGATGTGTAAATTCAGCCTCTTGCCTACTTATTGCAAATCTCTGTGGATTAGTGGCCTTTGATAGGTGTTCCATATGGCACATGAAATCTTAGTACAGAGGGATCTCTCAGTTACTGTGTCTTGTGCACTTGTATTTCATACTGTTTATTCATGACATTAAGCCTGGAGTAAGACTTGACTGCCTCCAGCAGAAGGAGTAGCAAGCTAAGCTGGTCAGAGGTCCTTGCAGAAAGAGTATTATGTTTATATCACTACAGTTATGTAAGAGTGGAAATCAGAGCTGCCAAAAGATACAGAGCATCTCACCTTAAGTAGTGGGTTCACAGCAAAAAAAAATTGCTGTCTTTAAATTGACATAAAATGGCTTAAAAGCAAGCTGTTAAATTAAATTAGTTCAGTGTGACAAGGCCAAGGCAATACCGTGAATAGAAAGACAAAAACTCCTCTCCATAGAGTCCTGATAGATTCTACAGGCAGAGCCTTCTTATTTTCTTTTGTCTGACTTTTATTGGGATAAAAGAATTCATTCTAAGCACAAGCAATCAGGCTGTTAGGATCCTACTTACGGGTGAATTGCAGGTGAGGTGTCTGTTGAGGCCATGTTGTTTTCTCTTAGTAAGCAGAAGTTGCTGGTCTTAATCTTTTCAGCTGAGGCTGCCCTTCACCTTCCTGAACTGGAGATATTAGACCTTTCTTGGAATAAGTGCGTTGGTGGGAACCTAAAGCTGCTTTTGGGAGCACTAAAGCTTGCAACGGAGATTCAAGTGTTTAGACTGAGCAGCTGTAACCTGGTGGCTGAAGATTTGGCACTTTTAAGTAAGTATAACATGGTATTTATTAGCACTCAAGGAACCAGGGCATTCAGACCACAATTCAGAAGGGGCTTGTTCCATGGGCTGAGCATGTTTTTGCATATATCAAATGAAAACATGGAAAACTTTTCCGACAAAGGGCTTTCATTTTTCTGTGTGTACTGGACATGCCCAGTGGAAAAGCTGAAGAGGCTAAAATGCAAAGAATCTTTACACACTTTTATGTATTAATAATTTAAAAATTTAGAAAATGTAGGGTTTGCATCTGTTTTTTATATCAAATATTTAAATCTGCCTCTAAGGAGTTTTATTTTGCTCAGATGCTGTTTTACAGCTCAGTACTTTAGAGAAAATGTCTGTGCTGACAGCCAGGAATACAGGCACTACCAGCTCCCAATCCATTAGGTGGGTTTCTGGAGTCAGACTACTGGGGGAGAATTAAACCAGAAATGTTTTCACCCATCTCTTAGCAGCTGCTAAGAAATACTGGAAAATGGGAACCTGATAAAGGAACAAATTCTAGGATCCTTTTTAAAACTTGCAAATTTTATACTCGCCCTTGTGGTTCTGTGGGCCTGACTCAGAGGTTTGATTATCTGACATTGGCAATAGCTGTGTGACAACTGTAAGGCCCTGGAATATGAAATCTGGTGAGGTGAAGTATGAATACTTTTCACTTTAAAGACCATCACTCTTGATGGGTGTCTCCTTTGCCAATCATATATTAAGGACCCCTTTAGGGTATATTTGGCCCTCCCACAGTGAGAGGTGGCTGTTGTAGTCAGTCATGCAGCCTCAACTAGTTTTGCTTTCCTCTTTCTAAATCTCCCTGTAAAGCCTGTTTGCCTCTTATAATTGGCACTGGATGTAACCTCCTTCCAACTGACTGCAAGGTTGCCACACACTTTTAACCTTTAAAGTCAATACTTTGTTCCTTTTGAACTGCCTGTGCTTTAAGTGTTTTAAACTCCTTCAGCTGTTATAAAACTGTCTTTCTGAGGTCAGCACCAAGTGGTTTTATTAAAAGGAGGAGTTAAATCTCGCTGTTTGACTGCTGAAATGAAGTATTAAAATACCATGCTCTCTCTGAGAAACTTTTAATGCAGTTATCAGGATTTATTAGTTCTGTTTGTGTCTGTTATCTCTTGCAGCATCCCTGAGGCAAGATGGCCATTTAGCCAGGTTGCAGAAGCTGGATTTGAGTTATAATAACAACATCTCTGATGAAGGCTGGGCTGTTTTCTGCCAAGGTTTAGGAGCGTTCAAGGAACTCTCAGAGCTGGATGTGAGCCTCCAGCCATCGTCCTGCCGGGACTGTGGGCCATGGTTCAGGGAGTTGTTGGCAGCACTGACACAGCTGCCAGCCTTGGCAGAGCTGGGCATGCAGAGATGGGCCCTTTCAGAGTCCCAGAGGAAGCAAATTGAAGACTTTAATCAAGACAACAAAAGAAACATTCGTTTTGACTGTTGATGAAGGTTGGAGGTGTTGGGAAGGCCTTTTGGGAGCAGCACATGAACCTAGCATTATGTGTCTCTGACTTAGAAGACTGAAGTTTTTAATAATCCCTGAAGTAGTTTCACAATTATAGAAAAATGTTATTTGACATTCTGCACCAATTTAATAACATTCTTTGAGATTCTCTGGGCCATACTTACTCTACTTTATCTTTGTGTTGTGAATACTGTGAATACAGTGCCAAGGCCACTGCCCACAGAGCAGTGCTGGGGTCAGAGGGTTTGGCCACGGAGGGAAGGGCTGGGGTTGTGTTAATGCAGGTGGGTGGGCAGTGTGAATGTGGCCTCAGAAAATACCTCTAATGTGAAAATACTTGAAACCTCCATGTTTTAAATTTTAGTTTCTTCTCCCTCCAAACTTTTGTCTCTTTGTGAATTAATTAAATCATAACTGTGAGATTTGGCATCCATCCCAACAACTCAACATTATAGATTAGTCCAGGAAGGAGAATACAGAAGGAGCTGGTCTGCCTCTGCTCTGGCCCTTGATGCCATCTCACAGTGTAGATGAGTCCTGTGTAGAGAATCAGCATAAAATCAAGGTAAGAAACACTTAATTGGTGTCTTTGCAAGTCTTAGGGGCAAGGAAAAAGCTATGGTACATTAAATCAGAGATATGTCCTGATACTTTAACAAGAATTTTGGATACAGAGCAATCAATAAATGCCAAATTCTGGCACAGTCACTTGTGTCATGGAGCATGTTAACCCACACGTGATCTCCGGGACTGCAGTGGGATTATTCATTGGTAAGGTATTTTAGGAAATAAAGATATTAGATCTGCCCACTGAGTGAGGAGTCTTAGAGAAATCCTGAGGCAGCTTGAGGGATAAAGTACTGCTCAATTAGCTCTGAGGATCTCTACATGCTGCAGCAATCTCCTGGAGGAGAGGCACAACAGGATCATTTGGTGGCACTTTCTGAATTATTAAGGCCCCCCTCAGCAAGTTCTCCCTTGCAGATGCTGATCAATATTCAGCTGTCAGTCCATGTCATCCTTCCAACATCAGCTTTTGCCTGTTCAGGGCTATAACCAGCAGCTGACCATGCTGTGCCTATACCTATTGATCATTTAATCCATGATTTCATGTAAGAGTCACCCTGGACTACCTGGTTCTACTTTCAGTTCCACTTGAAAAGTACTTGGCTCCCCCAGCTCTGAGAAATGTGAGTTGAACTGCAGGCTCTTGGTCAGGGGCAGCAGGGAATTGCTGCGTGGGATCCTAAACCTCTGAAATAAAGCAAAGAGCCCCCTCTTCATTTCAGTCTAACAAAAGAGATTTTAAAGCAGTGACTTAAGCCAGAACAGTTGTTCTAATGAGGAAACACCATCATGTCTGTTTAACAGCATCACACGAACCTCTGTTCTTTTTATCACTTGTCTTCATGTGACTTTCCCCCTCAAATCCACCTTTGATCCAACTGGGAAATTGATCTTTTGTCTGTTCTGTGAGAATTTCCCTGAATTAATCCTTTCCCACTTGAACCTCTCTCTCCAGTTTACCTTTAATGTCTACTTTCTATTGCAATCTTCTTAACTGAACTCAACTTCAGTGCTGGTTTCTTGTTGGGGTTTCTTGTTATTTCATAGCTGGATTCCTCATTCTCAGCTCAAGAGCATAGGACAGACCCACTGCTGGCAAACTCTCCTTTGCTCCTGAGCCCCCTGCTCTGTCCTTTGCCCTCTTATTCTGTCATGCCAATTGTGCCACTAAAAAAGCTTTTGTTCCTTTTATCACATCTACTAAATATCTTGTGAATCTGCCAATCTGCCCAGAAATATCTCTTCTAATGATTTCCTCCTTGGCAGGTTCTGATTCATCCTTCTCTCTGTTCCTCTTTGCCTTCACTTAGGGTGAAAAACTTTCATTAGACATTTCCAAACAATCCAAACAGCCTCAGTTACCCAGTGAAATGGAAAATCAGAACAGAGCCGTCCTACTTTGCTGCATTCCCAGCTCTCTCCTGCCAATGAGCATATTAATGAGATTTCAGTATCAATCAAGAGCCAAACAGAAATGAGTGCCATACCCTGGATGCAGATTCAGAGAGCACTGCCTGGAGACAGAACTGTGGGAAGAGCTGGTCTCAGAGACCCTGCCCTCAACAACTCCCTCAGGATGCACCACCTTCCCTGAGGTAAGGAGAGGGAGAGCAGGACTGCAGTTCTGAGCAGCCAGTTAAAGTAAACAGTGGGTTCTGGTCCCACCCACTCTGCATTTGGAACCTACACAGTGGCTGGCCCCAGTCCAGCTCGATGGTCTGTGTACACTGCAAATGAAACTCAGGGGCTTAAGGGGTAGCTGAATAAAAACAGAATAAAAACTAGACAAAGACATCGTGTGTCTAGGACAAACAGCTGTCTGTCAAGTGCTGTGAAAAGACATGGTTGCACATAAACTTAGTACGCAAGAATTATAGCAATATTATGTTTGTCATAGTTATTTTTAATAACAAAGGTGTTATGATGTCTCAGAACCAGAACCATGGCAGAAATTGCATCCTGCAGATCCACTGCTTTCAAATAAGCCTGTCATACACAGACACATCCCAAACTGTCACCAGGCCATCTCCTGAGATGAGCAGTACCACTAAGGAAGTGACAGCTTGCAGTCATCCAAAGTGCTGTCACTGCAGATTGTCAAAACACCCGTGAACAGTTTTGCAAAAGTGTGGAGATACTTTCAAGCAGCTTTTTACACCTCTGCAAGACTGGATGGTAATGCAGGTCCTGGTAGAAGTGTATGTTCTGCCTGTCTGGAATCCTACTCTGTACTTCCAAACAAGGTACTGATCATTTCTGGAGGTAAAGTGCATAAGCAAGGTTTATAAACTGTATTGTTGGGATCATTACTAAACACAGAGAGACAAGATGAGTTTTAAACATTGAGCTTTGATATTATTCCTGTTCTGATAGTTCTGGCCTGATTCTGCACCATGTACCTGAAGAGATTAAGAAGCTCTTCAGTCCTGCATTTGGGAGGAGCTGAAGTCCATGGAATTTCCATGTTGCAGCAGAACAAGATCTTGCCCCTTCTATTGCTCCTGCCTGCAATTTGCTTATGTCTTCTGGCAGACATTTAATTTCTTTATCTTGTCCTAGCTATAATCTTTCTAATGACTCCAGGAGAAAAATCTCCTTTGAAAAGATACTGAATTTATTTTCAGAAAGGCAAAGGGATTTAAAATTTTCAGTTCCTTCACCTCCACAAGTACCTAGACACAGTCATTAAAAAGATATATTATGTCAATTAAATAGCAATCTTTGGGATTTTGTTTTTAGGGAAGAAATCTCCTAAGAAAATTCCGTGGAGCTGCATTACTGTTGATAGATGAGCACAGAATATTCTGCTCATTAATGTCACATTATACCTCACAGTATGGTGGAAATTTTGGCAAAGACATCTATGTTGTTTCCTGTGCTGGAAAGGTTTCTTATGGGTTTCATTTTATTTCTTAGCAGAAACATTAGTCTGCTTCTTCATTTTCTTTGTATGCACAATGCAGGGGAAAGCAATTTAAATTAATGAAATCTAAAAGTGAGTGAGTCTTTTGCATAAATTACTACTTCTGTTAATGTAACCTTCAGGAAGAAAACTTCACCAGTGGAAAAAAAATTCCTTGGAAAAAAGCATTGCATTTTATAAAAAGGAAAGTGTATTCCGAGCCCTAAAATGAGGATGTCTATGAATACTCTTCCACTTACCATAGCCCAAGGGTGTATAATTGTTCATTATCAAATGAACAGTAAATGTTCGTGGAGTTAAAGACATTAACAATATCACATCCATTTTTAAATTGCCCTTTGCTCACTTTGTGACATATTGATTCTGTGCAAATGCAGCTCTTATTTTCCAGTGTACACAGAAAAAAAAAAGATTCAAAAAACGACAGCAGTTGCTCCAGTCAGGATTCCATCTTTATGATTCAACACAAAGGTCAGTGTTTCCATGTTCTTGCTTTTTTCTCCCTGCCTGAATACTGAGATGCCAGCAATAATGAGGAGCCCAGGCTCAGGTGTGTACCAGTGGAAAGTCCCTTCTCACTGTGGTAAGGAAAAGTAACACTTGGTTGTAATGGAGAACTTGGATTGTGCAAAAGGGAGGTATCAATAAAACAAAAATTAAAACAAAGAAACAAATACATTTTTCATAGCGCACATTCCTTTAGGAATAGCATCAAAGTGTTTTTCACTCATATCTAGTGTCCTGACACTGTTTAACCTGTTGGAAGACGCGGGTGCAGTGAGTAACGTGGTGCTCCTCACATAAACACGGGAAAGGGAAGGCCAAAGCTGATGTGGGATCTCCTCCAGGCAGTCTGGGCACTCTCATGTCAGGGAGATTCTTCAAACCTGGGGGAAGTTTGTGCAGGAGAGACGAGACAGACCCAGCACAGGCAGCTCCTGGCAGTGCTGCACTGCGGGAAAACGGAGCCCACCCCCTCCTGCCTAGGAGGGCAGTGGTGAAATCACCAGACAGGGATTTATTTGCTGGAAAGGGCCAGCACAGGAATCTTTGAAGGAACAGCTGATCCATGTAACCATGGAAAGTTTTACAAAGGCTCCTCGGAGACCAACTCCGTGCTCTGGGGTGCGGTGAGGAACCTGCCCTGCCCCGTCCGCAGGGTCTGGGCAGCACCGGGGGCTCAGCCCCGCACAGGGGACACCGGGGGGCTCCTGGCAGCCCCCGCCCGCTCCTCCTGCTGCCAGCCCGGGACACCCTCCCTGGGAACGGGCTCCGGGACACCCTCCCTGGGAACGGGCTCCGGGACACCCTCCCTGGGAACGGGCTCCGGGACACCCTCCCTGGGAACGGGCTCGGGACACCCTCCCTGGGAACGGGCTCCGGGACACCCTCCCTGGGAACGGGCTCGGGACACCCTCCCTGGGAACGGGCTCCGGGACAGTCCGGTTACCGAACTCACCGCAGGCTGAGCTGGGGACAGGTGATCATCGCTCAGGTAAGGCCTGCAGGGCTCAGCTACCCCACGGATCACTTCTCTGTTAGCTCAGACACTTTTATCTCTGAGTTTGTTACAGAATATGCTGAGCTGGAAGGGACCCACAAGAATAATCAAGTTCAATTCTGAAGTGAATGGCCTGCCTTGGTATTATTAGCACGGTGCTCTAACCAACTACAGCACATCAAAAACACACCCACCGTTTTCCTCATGCTTTTCCTGTATCTGTTACTCCAAACCACGAGTTGTAACCCCTTCCAGACCGAGTCTACTTGTATTGTTATGCAGATCCCTCCTGGTTGCTAGGCTGCCAAAACGATGCAATGGTTTTGTTTTGTTTTCCAGCAGGTCATGTCGGTTCTTCCAGATCTTCACCTGCATTATGTGCAGGCCTGTCAAAATTTGAGCCAGCCTGAAAACCCCTTCATTGCTCGTGTTCTTCAAGAAGCTGATAAAAATGAGGAAATGTAAGGAAATAACAAACTGAGTGTTTCAGATGCTTCTGAAAGGCTTAAATGGGGTAGCAGGATGAGGAATTGAAAAATGAGAAAGTTCATGCAGTTTCAGGCTTAAATACAAATCAAATTTAACGTTTACTGCTGAAGTTCTGGTTTGACTCATCTTGACATCATCTTGGCAGAAGGTTGTAGCTATATATCCTTTCTGGGCAGCTTTACAAGCAGTGAAATCAAAAAAAGTGAAAAATGTACAGGATGGTGCCTTTCTGTCCCCTAAAGAAGCCAAACCCAGTGTTTAGTCATCCTAACTCTCTTTTTTGTATCTCACTCCTGTTTAAAAAGCCTCAGCTGCATCCCGTTACCTTCCAGCTGGTCAAACTTCCCTGAGCTGTTCTGAATCCTGCCAAGATATTAACCACTCAAATTCTCTCTCATTAAGGGTTTGAGTATTGCTTCTTCTCATGGACAGTGCTGGGATCAAAGTTAATTGTCCTTTGGGGGGAAAAACTGAGAAAATTAAATGGTTTGTGTTAGGTTTTGATCCTGAGGGCAGGATAAATAAATAAATAGAGCAAGTAAAAAGAAGATGGTGAGGTAACCTCTGAGATAGTCTTTATTTCCATCTGCCTTCCCCTCATCCTGGTTGTTCCTGCTTCCAGTGCAAGCATGGCCTTGCAGCTGAGCAGTGCCTTCAGAAAGGGCAGAGCTGAGGTACTGCCTGGATCACATTGTGGTGTTACCAAAGGAGTGGCAGCAGATAACCCTGTGCAAGAGCTCCAGAGAGGGCAGACACGGGCACACCTCTGATCTGGAGAGAGAATTCATTTCTATCATTTTGCTTCTCCCCATGTGCTTACATTTTTATGTTACTGCAGAAGTACGAAAGGATTCACGTTAAAATTAGCTGGAAATAATCATCTGGTGCCTGTGCCAAGAGTTACAGATGATGATCTTGGAGTTCTTGTCTCTGTTTTAGGCCAAGCTGCCTTTGTCACAGGTAAGGTTTTTCCCTGTGTGTTTGACATTGCTGTGCTAATACCAGAAAACATGATCAGTGTTGATTTCAGCCTTAGTTCATCTTTGTTTCTTTTTGTTCAGAAATCAGTTCAATGTAGATATGCATCTGTCACATTCCTGATTCTCCATCTTTTTCAGGTTTGGATCTTGCCTATAATTTATTAACTGATACTGGAGCAAAGACTGTGGCAACATTCCTCCAGGTGCCAAGAGATATTTATCTTTCAGCAACTTGTAATTTATTTGTCTATAGTAATATTTACATATGGTGTACTGGGGACAAGAATGAGCTGGTTTGGCAAAATTCCAATAACTTTGACTATCACATCCCAATCCATCCTACCAGAGCCTCAGATTGTATTCTCTGTGGAAATTTTAAATTTCTGGTAGAAAGCCTTTGGATATTTGGCTGCAGTGTCCTGAGAAAAGAATGATGGAATAAGCTATGAGGCTTTTAGGCTCACAGTTCAATTCAGCAAAGGGGGTAATGGTTTTGTCAAGTGTGCCAGAGCCTCTTTCAGCTATTTTATAAACTCTGGTTTTATAGGCCTAAGCATAGGGAACTGGTCGTTCCTGAGGCTCCATGAGGGCCCTCCCCGTGACACATTTTATACCTTGCCCTCATCACCTGACATAATTTGGCATTCTTTAACTACTTCTCCAACACATGAACTGCCTGAAATGTTGCAAATGGCAGAGTTTTGTATGTGTATCTCCTTTGTTGGAAAATACAGCAGTGTTTTGGGAAAAAACTCTCATTCCTGCTTTGTTTGTTCCCAAGGAAAACTCCACTCTGCGGTACCTGAACCTGATGTTCAATGACATTGGCACAAGTGGGGCAGAGCTGATAGCAGGAGCACTCCATGTGAGTATTTGCCTGGCAGATTTAGGCAGTGGCATCTCCTTTGATATTTCTGCTTTTGATGACCAGTACTGGCTGTGCTGCCAACATCAGAGCTGGCTGAAAGGGGCCTCTGTCTTTGCTCCATTGAGCATGCTGCTGTGTCACAGGGATTGCCTGGTCTCCCAAGGCACACTTCAGAAATCAGATGTCACACAAGAGAAAGTTGCACTGTGCTGCCATTAACACTTTATTATCTATAAAAAGGACTTCTATTGCAGCTGGGTTTTTCTGTGTGAAAAGTGCTATGCTACAGGATATATATATAATGCTGTCATTTTTTTCCTTTTTTACCCCCAAATATTAAATTAAATTTGCCTGTACTTTGACATCAGTATTTGTCTTGATTTAAGATGTCTGAGACATGTTTTCAAAACTTTGCCTTACAGCAGCACCACAAACCCAAGTTTGTTATTTTTAATGTGGTTTCCCAAGGAAATGAGGCTTGTGTGTAAGATTTGTTGTGCTTGTGAAAGGAGGCTCACATGAGCTCTTTCTTCCTCCTTCACAGTCTTTGAACCCTGAACTGATTTTAACTAAATTTGACAGGCCTCCAAAACACTAAGGCTGTGCAGTAGATATACAGTGCTGGGCTCATACAAGGCTTACAAGATTTAAATCAGTATTAATGCAATTTGCATCTCAGATGCCAATTTAGGCAGAAATATTTGCCTGGATTATTTTCATGAGTGTGATGAAATTCATGAACTTGGGAGAAACAAAAGTTTTCAAATACAGGATTTTTTCTTGCAGACTCTCATGTTTGGTGCCACTGAGGGGAGTCTGAGCCAAGAGCTGAGCCAGTGTTATCACTTAGACACAATTCTTCTGAAAGGTTGTTTTGTCTCTGTGTGACGACCAGCAGAATTCACATGAAAAAAACAGGACAGTGTTGTTTTCCAGGTCATCTTAAAGGAATAGTTTTTTTTTTTAATTTTGTCCAGAGCAATCAAAGTCTTGTGCACCTGAGAATGACTGGAAACAAAATGGGAAACCAAGGTGGGATGTTCTTTGCTTCAATGCTAAAAATTAACTCAACCTTAGAGAAGTTGGATCTTGGAGACTGTGATGTGGTGAGTAAAATTATCAGCAATAAGACATAAGTCTTTCAAGGGTATTACAAGGGTCCTGCAGTGCTTAATTAAGGGGAAATGCCATCTGTTGTCATTGATTTTGTGACAGCCAGAGGTAACACAATATATAATATTGCAATGTGTGCTTGGAAAGGCACATTGCATGAAGCACCTGTGAAGTCAGAACTGGGTATATTTTAGAGCCACTGTGTCTCTCTAGGAATTCAAGTGCTTGGCTTGCACATTTTCTGACGTTTGTTTCTGCTGTTCCTTTCTGTTAAGCTAAGTCTTGTATAATTCATTTTGAAGAAATGACTTCTCATTCCCTGGAGAATCTTTTCCTTCTAAAGTGTGCAGTGCTGTAACCCCTGAAAGTCACTCATCCCATAGCTCTGCTGCTCCTCTCAGAGCTTGACCCATAAAGGACATAAGCAGAGCAGTGCTGAATGGAGTAGAAAAGCACTCAATTTACTCTTGGACAACGTGGTTCCTCCTAGAGCTGGGCACTGAGACTTCTTCCACAGTGCACAGGGAGACTCAGGGGGTTGTGGATTGTGGATTGCTTTTAAAAGCCTACATTTGTCTTCTGGAAATTTAGGATTTGCTTCTGAGCCAGAAGGGGGAATACCCCTCAGAAAGCGTGAAGGTGTTATGAATACATGAACAAGGAAAGTGTAGGCAGTGTAGGATTTATTCAAAAGCTTGGTATGTGTGTGCTTGGTAGTGATTTGATAGAGTTGATTTAAAATGAGATGGCTTTGGGTACAGACCAGCCTACTTGAAAAGTAATGTAAATATAAAAAAGAGGACAAATTAGAAAGATATTAAAAAAAAAAATCTAAATTTGCCCAATTCATACTAAATATTAATTTACCTGGTGGATAAATGTTAGGGGAACACACATAAGCTGATTTTGCCTCATAAATCAGGGAAAGCAAAATACAGGATCAATTGAATGGACAAGTATTTTTGAGATAAGTTATTCTTGCTTTTTATTTTTTGAGTTGCCAAGTCATTTGTACTACTCAGTCTAATTTCACTCTGCTATTCCATAGGCAGTTGGCAGTGGTATTATCAGAAGATCTGTTATGTGTCTGTAAGCAGTTGCCTGCCTGCTGTAGTCCCATCCCTTCAGAGTAGATGAAGGCAGAAATAATAGTAATGGTAATTTGCTACCTTGATCTATACATTGAACAGGTTTCTCTAAAGAGTTTCTTTATTTTCATTTCCAGGGCTTGCAATGTCTGGTAGCAACAGCCATAGCCCTGACTCAGAACAAATCACTCAAAGCCATAAACCTAAATCGCCCTCTGCTCTCCAGCCAACAGGTGTGTGAGTGACTGTGGAGTCAGCTCAGAGAGAGGGGCATAAGTCAAGTCAATACTGATGTATTTATGGACATCTGAACTGCACAGATCTCTGGAATTCTTTACAAACTGGAGAAAATGGCTGCAGGAATATTATTTTTCTCTTTCTGTGCCAAATTTTGTGCAGTCACTGACTGCCCCTGTTTGACTAGAAGGTTCAATTTTTAAAAATTTATTTGTTGGTACATTTGTTAAATAATGGGCTAATGGAGAGGGGTTGGTATTGGAGACAGAAGTATTCCTTCTGCTGTTAGAACATGGAGTTTCCTGCACTGTTCAGCAAACTGAGAGAGCCATGCTGGGTAGCAGCAAACGAGGGGGAGCACAAAGGATGCTGTTTATCTGAACCTAAAGTAGAGAGACACTGCAGCAATTCCCATATTCGCTGGGCTGAGTGGTTTTGCTGTCTCACTCTGTGCATGGCTGGTGCTGCTCGGGTCTGCAGAGCTGGGTAGAGGTGGAGTCACCTGCCTGGCAGCAGTTCTCAGGTGTCTGGGACAAGATCAGTGTTTTCCTGATGGAAGGATAACAGAATTAAACTGTCATAAAAGCCACATCCTCCTCGCTTCTCAAAGGTAAATGTAACAGTTTGAACAGATTTTAGTTGTTTCTTTTTTAAGGCTGGGCTGGATCTGCCTAACCCCAGCTTTGGAAGTCAATTTAAACTACTGCAATTGATAACAGTAAGGACCTGGTCTGGACCTGTCCCAGGCTCTATTTGTCATTGTTTCCACCTTCAGCTGTACCATTTTCTGAGGTTTCTGGGTTTTTCCATTATTTTTGACTCACAGTATTCACTCAGTTATTTTCTTAACTAAATAGGGCATCGTTGAACAAACTTCCTTTGCCTTTGAGTGGCAGAACATAATTTTTCCCATAGAAGTCCTGTTTCTTTTGCATACAATTTACAGAACCTTTAAGGTTGGAAAGGATCTCCAAGATCAAGTAAAAGCTTTGACTAATTAATTCTCATATGAAATAATTAGCATCATTACAAAATACTTCCAAATGTTAGCAAAGAATGACTCAAACATTCAGTTTTTTAAGAGCAATAGCAGGGAGGAAAACTGGTTAGACATAATCTAAATGTTTATGCTTCACTGATATTTGCAGGGATGTAGACAGTACTGTAAAACTGCAAATATCTCTATAGTATTTTTCTTTTTTTCATTTTTTCATTTTTAGCTTTACCATAAGATGTTGTTTTGTGGTTATTTTTATACAATATACAAAATAGAACACTACTATTGATGACAAGGTCTTGCAGTTGATTGTATATCTCCCTATTACTGAGGCACAACTGTATCTTATCCTAAAGTCCAGCTTAATAAAATTGAGTGTATGTTTCTAGGAAGAGACCACAGTTCATATAGCTCGGATGTTGAGGAGTAATTCTTCTCTCGTGGAACTACACTTGGGCAAGCATGAAATGAAAAGCTTTGGTGTAGAGCGACTGTGTGAGGCCCTGTATAAAAACTCCAGCCTGAGATACCTTGACCTTAGCTGGTGAGAGTGATTAAATGTGGCACATTAGAAACTCATTCTCTTAGCAATTTAAAAAAAAAATTAAAATGTGCATCTCTTTTTCAGTAATAACATAATCTGTGATGGTGTGAAATTTTTGGGAGAGCTACTAAAAAGGAACCAAACCCTGGAGATCCTGGATCTTAATGCCAACCGAATAGAAGATGTTGGAGCGTTTTACCTGAGTGAGGCCTTGTCAACGTGGAACAGGAGTTTGCAGGTGTAAGTATTTGCACAGCTTCCCCAGAGACTGCAGGTAAGAAATTTGGACTTTGCAGTGGCTGAAATGGCATCACAGCTCTGTCTCTTCATGTTGATCAAAATAGGAAAATCAGGAAGTTTCAAATGTTTTAGACAACTTTTCCTTCTTGGGGGAATTAAAACCTGTGAGAGATTGGGTGGGATTTCTTTAATAAACATCTGTGTCTGCTGCCGTGTGAGATGCTCCAAGACCTGAGAGGCACCCTGGGGTGCTGGAGGTGAGCCCCAGGTCTGCTCAGAGCTCTCACAGCTTTCACAGTCACTCTAAGAAGGTGAGGGGTGAGGCAATTGATCCGTTCATTCTCTCTGCATCTTTGAAGTGCAGGTCCCTGTGGTGCACAAATGAAAACAAGAGCTGTAGGTCTTCAGAATTTTGAGATAATCAGATTCTGCGCTGGGATAAGGCACTATATTTGTTGGTTCTGATCTTCAACACTTAAGAAAATCCTCTGTTTAAGTTCGCTTCCGGGTGAACCCAGAAGAGCTGTAATCTCTCCATCAGGGTGTCTTTTGCAGCCGTGTTAAACCCCTGCCGGCAGGATGTAAAAGCTGATCAAAGGTGTTACCTGAAGCCATTAGTTTTAAGTAGCAGACTGAGGAGGTGGTGGCTGCGAAGTGCCTCTGAAAGCCTTGCAGGTTCACTAATATAAAAATAACTGCCACTCCCCAAAGATCAAAGCTTAGCCTGGATAAATGCCAAGGCTTGGGCTTCAAAGCAGACTAGAGATGAGACCTGGCCACCATGCAGCAAAGTCACAGACACTGAAGAACTCGGTAGTGAACAACCTGGCTGCAAGAGTCAGGAAAGGGCTTTGAGAAATAGAATAAATCCAGAGGCCAACTGCCTTTGGCAACCTGAAAAGGGTATTAGAGTAGGACTGGCCTTGATACAAACAAATAATTGTATTATAAATAAAGAATTTCTATATATGTATTATATATGTAACAATAAGACTGAATCATCATTAAATTCTTATTTTTAACTAAAAGATGGGAATTCTATGGTTTGGCACACATTTTCTCTGTTCTCTAGGTTGTCCATTGTAAGCAACAATATAACTGGCAAAGGACTTGTAGCTCTTGCACAAGCAATCCAATCCAACGTGAAACTTTCCCATATTTACATCTGGGGGAACAAACTTGATAGAAGCACCTGCATGGTAAGTGTTTGGTTCTGAACTCACCTGAGAAGGCTGGGGTTTGTTTGTTCTTATTTGTCCTTCCATTGCTGGGAAGACTACAGCAATTAGTGAACAAGACACTTGATTTATTCGGGGTTTTTTAATGTGATTATAATATGGTGGTGTTGGAATGACACTCCCTGGAGATCAGCACACTGAAGGGACCGAGTGCCACGTGCTGTCTCACAGCCTTCCCCGCAGTCCAAAGGGAGAACCACGTGTCAAATTCCAGGTGTTCTTCGTTCCAGGCATTCTCGGAGCTGATCGGGATGGGCCGCCTGCAGCTGGGCTGCACTGATGTGGTTCCCTACGAGGTGGATGGGGAGGTGTTCCTGGCACAGCTGTCCCACGGGCTGGCCAGGCACCGCTACTGGGCCCCGCGCTGCGCCGCCGTGGCCCCCGGAGCCGCCAACGCCAGCCTGGAAATCCTCACTGTCTCCCAGTATTTGTGAGTGAGGCAGCACTCCCTGTGCCTGAGCTTCCTAGTAAAAGCTTTCTTACTGAGTTTCTCACTGGTTTCTAGTAAAATAGGTTCTATCAGTACCACACTTGCTGCATATCATTTCTTTGTAGTTTCAGTCTAGGAGGAATCTACACCTGCTTGAAATGGCAACAGAGAGAAAATATCAAACGAATGAACTCAAAATTTGTTGCTAGATAATGTTCTGTCTATTAAAAGTCTGTAACTATGAAAAAGTTTGTAGCCAGGCAGAGCACACCGACAAAAGCAACACCCAGGACCGCTGCTGGGCAGCAGATCAGGTATTCTGCAGTCAGATTCCTGCTGAAGCTGAGAGCTTTGGGTAAATCCATTTGTTAGCACTGTTCTCCATGTACTCTTTCATTTTCCTTAGCAATTGCATCCTTTTGATCTTCCAATAGTGACTTTTTTTTAAACCAAGATAAGTGAACTTAAGCATTAAGCCACAGCCATGCTAGAACTTAAAGCTGGTGAATGCAGTTTTCTGGGATATACATGGAATTTTGATTAAATTGTAGCACATACTTGTTTCTTATACTACAAATAGAAACCACCACCAAATGTGGTGCCATCATTTCTTCTCATCTCATGAAAACTGCCTAAAAACTTTTATATCATTCTAGTCCTGTGGCAATTCCTACACATTAGTAAGACAACATATGCATGTAATGGTAGTTGAACATTGTTTAGTGGTTTGGACAGACTTTGTGAAGTGTGGAATCTGCTGGTTTCTTTTTTCCATTCGTTCTGCTCATTCCTGCAGGAGTTAATTTATGCTCCTAAACAGAAAAAGTCACCACACAGGACAGCAGTGGTTTGCTCCAAGCCTTTCATTAATGCAATCCTCTGCCTCTCTAAATGTGCCTGTTAAATATTAGCATAAAGTACCAGAATGATCTGTGACTGTTTGGACAAGACCAAAGCATGAGGGGAAAAATGTAAGAAAGTCATTTCAGTAAAAAGATCTGGGAAGCAGCAGTGTAACTGCTGCTATTCTGAGTCCATATTATCACTGTGTAGGAACAGGAAGACATTTGGACACCTCTTCCCCAGGTGAAATGACAGGGCAGTTGTGAGAGCTGGTGTAGGTGGGGGTTTGTTGTTGTTTGGTTGGTTTGTTGGGTTTTTTTCATTGCCCCCACCCCCCAAACACAAATCACTCAGGCTCTTGCTCCAAAAGCCGCTGGTATCCTCAGAGGACTCAGAGCTAAGCCCAGAGCAGGTATGTTTGTTCTGCACACCTGCACAGGGCCCTCCCAGACTGCAGTCACCCTGCTGAGCACAAAGTCTATACCCTGTGAACACCCAGCTCTAGAGAGGAGCTTGTATTTTAACTCTTGTTCGGATGCAGCAATGAGAACTAAAGTCGGGGATACATCAAACATGGTGGTTTGAGAAGAATCTGCACACTGTGAGCGTTCCTAAATTTTGAAATAATTAGATAAGCCTGTGTTGGTACTTTTCCAAGTGCTGCTGCTCTGAATCATTGCAGGTGACACTCTGATAGTGTCAGTACTGACACACTGGTGACAGAGTTTCTTGCTAGGAACACCACTACAAGACTCAGACAGGTATTTTTCCCATGTATCTTTCTTTCCCTCATCAGGTATATGAAGTTCAGTCTAATTTCACTGCTCAAATTAAATCTTAATTTACTTGTACGAATTACATTTGTTAATCTGAGGTGGTAACATGTACCCAATTCTACCCACAGCAGTGTTTTGGTTTTAGTGATGTGATAAGATGGCAACAATATCACAGCCAAAATATATCAGGTAAAATAGCATCTAAAAGTGCTGATGTATGTGTTTGAAGTATTTGCACTCTATCTGAACCCTTGTTTAACAGCAACTTGTTCAGCCCATAAAGCCCTCTTTGTTACTGACAACACCCATAAAAACAGCTCATGTGTTACAATTTTCTTTGATATTCCTTTGTAAGAAAGGGCTGCAGAGTAATTCCTACCAAATTCCATATAAACAGCTTCCTGCAAACTGAAACAATTATTTGTGCAAAACCCTGCATTGCTTAAAGAGGCCTGTGCCAGAGACTTTTATTTCTTCCTTCCTCTGACCTTGAAATTCTTAGTAGATATATCTTGTGTTCTTTGGAATGAGAGAATTTACATAGGCTAGATTTTTTTTTTGCCATGTTCTTCTGAATTATTCAGAAGCTAAAGCAAGCATAATCCTGCACTGAAAACCATTTTTTCAGCTTTTAGACCTCACTGAAAAGCAGCATTTTCCCCCCAGTTTTAGAGGGGAGGCAAATGAAGGAAAGTGATCCAGCAGGGCAGAGGTCCCCAAATCCTACTGTGTGCTCCGGGGGCCCCCATGGTCCTCATGCCAGAGTGGGGACAGGGGTTGTGTCTGACCGGTTCCCTCCTGCTTTTGTTGCTACCCCTTGCAGTTATAAACAGGAGACACAAGGTGAGGGAAAATTATAAAACAAGTTTATTAAAGTCTAACATAAAACACTTCAGGCTAAATATATACAACTCCCTCCCTTCCCAGGGGATTATAAAATTGAGAGTTGAGGTATATACAAATAACAGAGGAAAAATTCTATATACATGGCAGATACTTTAAAAATAATTTAACCAAAAAAATCAGTAATTAGTCCTTATCTGAACTTAGTTCTGCAAGGCTTATTGAGCCTCTCCCGGATCACAGCCCTGAAATCCTTCATTTGGGACTTGTCTGTACTTGAAAATTGTTTTGTAGCACGTGATTTCAGAAAGGTTGTCACGTGCTTTGTGCCCACTCAGAGGCACTTATTTAGAAGTAAACAGGTAATATACAAGGAGCTATTCTCACCTAAGTACTTCCAAACAGTCAATTCAGAGATTTAGAGATGCAGATAAGCTATTCAGGCAAAACTTGCACCAACTTCAGTGCAAAATTGACTGAAACAGCAGTGTGACAAAACATGTCATATTCTTTGTATTACTCTTAATAGAATTATTGAAATTCCTTCTTTCTTTTGCAAGGACACATGCCTAAAAAGATTCCATGCTCTCTCATATTAATCCCTTACAGAAAGTACCAATACTGTTATAAGCCTTGTACTTCAAAATGAACCCAGAACCCTTAAGCCTAGAACTTACATGTGCAGCAGATTTCCATGCATCTATTGGCAAAAGGTACAGTCCAGACCTACAGCCTGAACATACCTACAAATATATATATTTATATATTTATTTATTTAAAATCTATATTCTAGTAAATGAATACAGTTGGTAGAGATCATACCTCAGCAGCTGAGATATCTTCATGAAAGATGGGGATAAAAAAATCAAGATTCTCAGATGGGGACTCAAGAGTGCAGGTCACTAAATTATTGCTCCAAGACAAAACTACAAGCCTGTGTATTCTATTAAGAAAGGTTAAAATTGTTGTCTTGTAAAAAATAATGAATATTTTCTTGTCTATAAAGAAAACTAAATGACTAATAAAGCAACTGTTACTGTTATAAGTATCTAAACAAATCCTGTATAAATCTAAGCACTGTATTTTTTAAAAAAGTCTGAAATCTAAGAATACAGTAATAAGCTATAATTTTAGAAATATAAAACCAGTCCAAACAAACACTGTTATGGAATGCATTTTCTATGTAGGAATGTAGTTATTGTTTAGATTTCTTTCCAGAGCTATTCTCTATCCTGGTCATTTATCCTGGATACGTTTATCCTGAGCTGCTTCTCCTCAGGTATCAGCAGCATATCATTAGTTTGTCTTCCAAAGCTGTTTAAACATGCAAGTTATCAGCTGTATGGTGTTTTCTTTCTCAGTATTCATGACTAAACCTATGCCTATCCCAAGATTTCTGCTCTACTTTCAGAGAGAGACAGCAAAGAAGAAGCTTAGTACAAGCTACACACAGTCAAGATCCCGGTTTTGTGGTTCTTCAGTCTTAAATTGCAAGGCTCAGAAATCCCTCAGGGGCTACACCAAGAACAGAAGCTGAAAGAGACAAGAGGGGAGACAAAGGGAAATGCCAAAACTAAAATACCAGAGAACTTTTTCCTTTGTCTTTTGCCAGCATTATGAACATCAGCTGTTCATAAGCGTTGTGTGACAGACAAGCAGAGAAATTAAAGGCCCTGCAATAATTGGCTCCAGTGAGGACAGTGTGAAATTCCTGCATTAGGGATGTTCCTGTAGAACACGGCTGTACTACTGCTGGCCATGGTAGGCTTCATCAGCAAATCTACCATATATTAAAGCACAAAATGTGACTAAGCAGCAGGTTATAAACATGCCCCATACTAAAATAATCAACACAAAGCAGCAAAAGGCCTATTACTTTACAAATACAAACATGTAGGAAGAGAAAAAAAATTATAGTCACACTCAGGAGTCAAGGGACCATTTTCAGACTCTTTAAATGAAATCCTTCAAGAAATTTTTCACAAGTCTGTTTAATTAAGGTGCAGATTAATTATTACTCCACATAGAACAGAATCAGTTAAGAGGTATCTTCTATGCTCTTCTATTTATCAGAGTCTGGACACAAGGCATTGGTGGAAATAAATGCTAGCACCAAGTAAATAACCAACAAAGGATAGCCTTAAATGAATTGTTGGTACAGTATCATGACTGTTTCATTACTCTTTGATGATTACATAAAGAACGCTTACAATTGTTAATGGCACAAACTGGCAAAATGGAGTAGAAAAGTAATTCTATTGTCGCCTAGTCTTTTATGACTTTACCTTTTAAGACATTAAAATGATGCTTTTTAAATATGTCTGTTGCTAGTAATAAAGCCTGACTTTACTTGGGCCTTGCTAGGTACCAGTTTTGTGCAGTTACTGTGGACAAGTGACAGGAGAGGTAAAGCAATACAAAAAACTTTAATTAAAACTAATCAGTCAAACTCTACAAAAACCTTGCCTGGAAGAATATCAATCTGCTCTGTTGTATTATTCTTTAATGCTTCCTCATGTAGTGTTCACTCATTATTTTCACAGTGAAGGGTGGGATTTATTTCCTCTTTTGTACCTCCTACCTAGCACAAGAAGCAGCACTACAGCAAAAAAAAGGATTATGAAGCTCTGATTCATGCCTCACTAATTAACTCACTGCATCTTTTCGCCTCATCTACAACATGCATGTCCCAGCTCTCCTTTTGTTGCTATGTGTGCCAAACCCAGGGTGTTTTAGAGACGTGAAAAATAAATCTGGGACAAAATACAACAATGCTGGATTCACTTCAAACAAACAAACAAACAAAGGCAATTTGTTGGAAAGAAGACCCAGGAGTATTCATGCCATTAGGACCCTCCCACTTGCCACACTTCAGACAAAAATTAACCCTCCTTTACTTTCCTTGTCAGGAAAATACATTCAAACCTTTCCCTCTGGTCAGGCTCCACCTGAAGATGGCACCTCTGGCAGCCAGCAGCAAATCTATGCAAGCACCTCAGCAGAGCACTGACCTGCCTTCTTCATGGACCATTCTACCACCTTGGAGTGCAGGCTTACTAATACATCCAAATTATGATTTTTCCCTACACCTCTGGGTCAATCTTCCTACACTATCAAGTATGACTTAAAATATCTGTTCTCAAATGACACTGTGACACATCAAATCAGCAGGAACATGGGAAGAGAACTCCAAAGTACATTAACATATGTAACAGAGAATTCTTAAGGCAGGTGTTGCCGGAATCATCTCCTGGAAATCAGTGTTAATCACAAATAGAAATCTGATTGCAGATTAGCACAATTCAGCACTGCACAATGGAAATGCCTTACAGGTGTCTTTACACAGAGGAAAACAAAGAACAAGTCCAATTCAGACAGCATGACTGGTTGTTTGATTGTGTTCATCTTACCACACATTTCCAAGTTCACTACCAAACTACCTGGATGGCTCTGCACTGCTCTGTCAGTACAACTGCTGCAGGAAAATAAACTGAGGTTCTGAATATCCAGTCACAGCAGATCTGAGTAATGTTTCTGATGAAGGGGACTGGCTCCCTGTCACAGGGAGCAGCATCTGATGGTCTTCAGTCCCAATGGGGAGAGGAAGTGCTAAAGACATCTCAGAGGGTTTCACATCTATGGACTCCGACAAAGGACTTTTCTGACTCTGAATGGATTCTTGTTCGTTGAAAGAATTATCTAGTGCAGTAGAATCAGGGGAAGTTTCAGGTCCTGTGGCAACAAAAACAAACAAACAAACAAACAAACAAACAAAAAAACAACAAAAAACCAGAAAGAAATGTTCAAAAGCTCATTCACAGATTCTGTAAACTCCCTTTCCAATGACTGTCAGAGCCAACACCTGGTGTGGCACAGGCTGCCTGGGCAGCTGGGATATTGGTGCTTCCATGTGCTGCAAAGCCAGGCCAGCTGTAAGTACAATGTAAGCACTGGGAATCACATCTGCTGCTGCTTGTAGTGTGACAACTGGAAGGATGATGCATTCCAACCTGATCTCTACTTGCCATGGTACAGAAGATAACAAACCTTTAACATCACAGTGAACAAAGGATCTTTGGAAAAAATGTAATCGTGAAAGTTTCCTTGAGGTTTGCCACAGAAAGTGTCAGAGTCAGAGCCACATCCATGCATGCTGGTTTAACTGCAACAGCAGTGTACAAAGTATCATTTGTCTGTAAACTTCCAAAGAAGTTTCTTAACTCCTTAACTCCATTTCTTAACTCCATTCCAGCCTGACACATTACAGATTTTAACCAGACACTTGAAAAATTACTTTCTATTCTTAATTGAAACCCAGTTAGTGGGTTCCTTGCTGCCTTCCCGCTGGAATGCAGCCAGCCACTGCTCTTGGACGGCTCTCTGACTCAGCCACATCGGATATCTGATCCTTCCTCTACCAAAGCATGCTCCAAGTCTGTTATTTCAGTGCTGAGGCACTCCTGGCTGCCTGCTGTCTCTCCATGAGAGCTGGCCTGCCTTGGCAGCTCTCCCAGATCACCCCTCCAGCTCTGCCAGGCCCTCTCCACACTCAGTGCTGCTCTGCCCTCACCACTGGCTCCCTGCTGCACTGGGGCCCTCCTAAATTCTACACTGTCTTTGTGTATGGCTCATTTTCTCATCCTCTCCCTCCCAATCCAGATGTACACAGACACCATTTATTCCCTCTTCCATATGACAGGGGATTTATAGTCAATACACAACGATGGACAGAGGACAAGGAGTATGGAGCCAGTGTTGAACAAGGCTGGATACACATACTTTTGGCCCTAAAAACAACTACTATCCAAAATTTATTTTTTAATTTTAGACCTGGATGAGCAAAAAATATTTATTCAGCATGGAAGGCAAAAGAGCTGATGTGGTTTCTTAACCCTTCTTTGCACAAGGAACTCACCTGTGTGAACTTTTGTTTTGTGCTTCTTAAGGTTTTTTATATCTGTGTAGGAATTTCCACACATTTCACAGATAAACGGTCTTTCACCTGAAAAAAATTGATTTGGCAGTGAGAACAATCTTGATGTTGAAAAAAAAATATAGTTAGAGACATAGGATAACAGATTTCAACGTTCTATTTTGAAATAGAACTTTGTAACTCTTATTTTGTCTGTGTCTCTATTAGAATATAATTATTTCCAGAATAATAGTTTAAAACAAAGCAAGAGGACCCAAACGTTTAAAGTAAAGCCTCGATCATACATCAACACCTACACTATGGCATAGATACTACTCTGAAGGCAATGAAAAAAATTAATGAGTATTTTCTTTACATCATGCTAATCAAAAGATACATAAATTAAGGAAGTGGTCTGCTTTCAAGTACAGAGCAACACAGTTTATTTTAAAGGCAAAAGAGTAAAAGTAGATTATAACTTATGGTGCAGGAAGCAACTTGTCTGAAAACTGACCTGTATGGGACCGAAAATGTTTATTGAGCTCTCCAGAGGAAATAAAACTCTTTTCACAAATGCCACAGATATATGGCTTCTCTCCTAAAGGAAACACAAGCACGTTGTTATTTCAATACATAAACCAGAATACACATTAAGAACAAATAAAAATGAAACAGAGATAATGTTCAACAGGAGGAGAAAGTGCTCCCGAAACTGAAACTGAAATGAAGGAGCTGGACGATGGCTCCCAGAGCGGATTTCCATGTTGTTGGCCCTCTCCAGGAGCCCGTACCTGTGTGTTTGCGGGAGTGGGTGATGAGCGAGCTGGACACGGCGAAGGCTTTGCCGCAGCTGTCACAGACGTAGGGCTTCTCGCCGGTGTGCCGCCGCACGTGGTACGTCAGCGTGCTGGCCTGGGCAAAGCGCTGCCCGCAGCGGTCACACACGTACGGCTTCTCCCCGCTGTGCTTCCTGCAACAACAACACAGCCCTGACCCAAGAGCGGCAGCCACGGCTGAGCCAGGCACGGCTCTGGGCCCTGATCCTCCCGCTGCCGCTCCGGGCTGCGGCAAACGGGCAACAACCGAGCTGGCCGTGAGGTCCCGCAGAGCGAAACTCACGGCCTGGCCCCTGTGGGATCGGAACTTCTGGGATTTCCACGGCAGCTGAAGTGAAGCACAGACCCTGCCCAGGTGACATCCACCATGGGAACTCAGCATGCTTTGCGCTTTAGGGTACTGAAATGTAAGATGATGATTCCTAACGTGGGATTATCGTTCCTGCTCCTGCCAAAATCACCAAAAGCCCCACGCAGACGGACGGCCGTGAGAACTCCTCTCACTTCCCAGCACAGAACTCTCTCCTCTTTGGTGCTACAAGTTTAAAACAAGGATACCAGACTCAGGCTGTACATTCATCCAGCACAGATCTCCTCTTTGATGAGCAAGTACATCCATACAATTATCCTGTTAGGCATTGGGAGAGCAGTCTCACGAGAAAAGGAGTAGAAATCACATTCATGTGTAATTCTTACTCACACTGGAGTAAATGTTCCTGTTTAAATAAACCCAAGAATAAGCATTTGCAGGATCTCACTTGTGCCTACCTGGCATGGATCTTTAGGTTGCTCGAGGTTGCAAACTGCAGGTTGCAGACATCACATTTGTAAGGCTTCTCCTCTCCATGGTGCATCCGGCTGTGGAACACCAGCTGGCACTTCTGGGCAAAGCCTTTGTCACACAGTTCACACTTGTATGGCTTCTCCCCTGGTGAAAAACAACACCCCTGTGCTCTCTGTATTTACATAAGAAAGCTTTGCAATCCATGACCTGACCAAAGCTCAGGTGTCTGTTCTAATGCTTCTTACAAATAACATCTTGGAAAATCCTGTAATCAGTCCACTGAAGTGGAATTTGCTAGAACACAGAGGATAACAGGACTATTTTTTAACACATTATGTTTGGGTAAAGAAAAAAAAAAGTAATAATGTTTTTAATAGTGCCAGCTTCTCGACATTATTTTAAGAATGCTGCCACTTCTGTTTCAGACTCTTTGATGTCTGTTTATCATTCTGGATATTTAAAATGAACAATTCATCTGCTTTTTCTTGCTTGTCCCAACAGCAACAGGTCTTCAACACAGTCTAGGGGCTCCCTAATTCCTCATTAGTGTCTGCTACAGAATGTTACAGGTACTTCTCTGACTATTCATGTCCTCTTAGTGGTGAACTGTCTCCTGTAAGGGTTTGTGCAACTCTGCAGTCCTAGAAAGTAAAAAAACTCCTTCCTCCTCTGCCACTCTGTGACAGTCCACGATCAAACCTCATGAGTAAACAGTGCATATAAAAACTTCTAAAATAAAAGTATTAGACATCTAGCATGCCATTTAGCAACCAAAACCATGGAATTCTCTACCCACTCTTGCAAAAATTCCCAGGACAATATCCTCAGAGGTACAAAGTACAGCCAGCATTCCTACCAGCACTGTCCCTGAATTCTGCAATGAAGCTCCACCTCACGTGTGAATCTTTGGTTAGACCCTGGCTGACAGAATTTGAAACTCTCTCCCTAAGTCACAGGAAGAACAAGGTGTTCTCCTGCAGCTGTTCTTCAACATCTACATTTTCACAGCTTCCTGGAAACACTGTGACCTCTACTCAGAACTTTCCAACATACAAAACATATGGAAAGCCAAGCACAGGACTTCTGCCCTGCATTTTCTCAGGCTCCAGCAATACGTTGTTCATCATCTCTTTAAGTCAGACATGCTGAATTAAAACGTTTAAGTGCTCCTAAGTGATTTCTCTTGGATGCTTGATATGACACAAGTTCCTGGTAATGCTACTGAATGCAGAGATCATAACACCATCACATATTTCAGCTGCACACCTACGAAATAAAATCCTAAATCTTGTAGTAATTCAGCCAATCTCCTACCTTTGTTAAAAACCCTAAGGGACAAGTTATAAGACTGATTTTTTCCCCCACTCTTGTTCTCAAACATATATTATGTTTTGAAGTTTAAAAAAAAGCAACAGAAATTCTTGTATCAAGTACAGCTTGTTTTTCAAGCTCTACTGATGGTAGTTTTTGGCCACTCCACCACTCTACAGAGCTGAAGGACAGCCAGCTAAGTCCTAAGTCTTTCCAGAAATCAAGATGTTCAGACTAACAAAGTCCTCTGTAGCTATTGAAACTACGATTAAGTACTGAAAAATGCTGAAACATTTCATATTATCAGGATACTGGGTCTACCCTTGCATGCACAGTGACAGCAGACAAAATTTCCAGAGGAAGAAGTCAGAATCCTTCTAGTCCTGCACTCCCAGGCTGTGTGTGATCCCAGGCCTTCACAACCCATTGAGACATGGCCAGTGGCTTACCTGTGTGAGTTCTTACATGTGTTTTCAACTGATTGCACTGGGTGAAGGCCTTCCCACAGAGCTGGCACACGTAGGGCTTCACCCCTTTGTGTATCCTCATGTGCCGACGGAGGCTGCTCGCTTCGGAGAACACCTTCCCACAGGTGGTGCACACTGGCTTGGCTTTGGAGAACTTCTGGTCCAGCTCCTCCCCCGAGCTCTCCAGCTGGTAAGTGCCCTTGTCACTGGTTATGTTGGACATGCAGTGCTCCTTCAGGGCACAGCTCTGCTGAGGCTTTCCCCGTTTCTGTTTGGCTGCCATGGTCTGGGCCAGGATATCCTGTGCTGCCAGCGTTTCACTCTCCACCACCGCTGCCAGCTGCAGCTCTGAGTTATCACTGCCCTGGGCAGCCTGCTCTGTTATGTGGGTGGCCAGCTTATTTGCATCTAAAAACATCTCAAAGGACGTGTTATCAGCCACTTCATTCTGATATTGTAGGGATTTATTCTCCGTGCTTTTGAGGGGGCTGAAATTCTTCTTTCGCTTTTTGGGTTGAGGAGATTTCTTTTCTGAAGTTGCTTTCTTTGCCTGTGGTTGAACCAGCTCTGCAGCAGCAGCATCTTCCTTCTCCTCCCGATTATTGTAATCTCGGAGAGTCAGGAGGCAGGTCTGCTGGTTCATTTCAACATTCCCGGTGATACTGGATGTCTCTGTGGAAGAGGGATTAGCAATAAAAGCAAAGTCCTCCATCTTGATCTTGCATTTAGTGACCACTTCTTCTACTTTGAGATAGTCGGCAGCCTGGTGAATCTCTTTAACATTCCAGCTGCAAGGAAACAAGACTTGGATGAAACATTCTGGACAAAGCAAACATTTGTTCTGCACCAACTGTATCACAAATGGACACAGGGCTGCAGAAGAGTTATACCGTCAGAAAATGTAACTTTGAGAACACACAACAACATTTAATTTCTCGGTGCTGTGGTGCCACAAGGCTCTAAAATGTCAATTATTCCTGAACTGCAGGTCTGTGCCTAGTGGAGTCTGTAGACCCTCAAACTGGGGATTTTGTTTTAGTTATATGCCTCTTGTAGAATTCTAAGTTAAAAGTCAACTTGTAAGGTGGTGAGGCCAGGCATGGGCTTGTTGGTCCAAACAACTCAGGAATAACAGCACAAAGAGATAAAACACTGGAAAATAAAATACATAAAATACCATTTCATAAACCTTCTGGCCAAATTCTCAAGTAATTCACTAGCAGTGCATTCACCTCAGCACTTCTGTGGCAGGTATTAATCTTGTTTTATAAAACGATTTGCAAATAGCCTTAATTCTGTATCAGCTGTACAGAGAAACCAGTAACAACAAGGAAGTCCTCATTTAAACCACTACACTCTATTTTTCAGCTCCTGCCACGCATGCCTTGATGGTTTAGGAAAAAATGATCTGGAAAAGGTGGCAATATGTACCATGAGTGCATTTATGGATTTACAGTACTTTAAAGAGAGATTCATGGTAAACAACTTTATTCTAGCAATAAACAACTTGCCACAATTACTTTCCATACGAGTACAACTGTGTCAGTATATCTTGTACTGTGTGAGTGCTGGGTTCAAAGTACCCTCTTGGTGTCACTTATCCATCCACCACCTCTGAGGACATCAGACTTTGCAGGCAGTTGCATCATGCCCTGAAGGGTCACAGGACAACATGACAGGTGTCACCTACAGCCAAACAGTTCTCTCTGGGCAAGAATGGTACTTCCACCTTCCTCCTCCTTCAGAGATCCCCCTGCTCAGAAAATCCAGAAACTCTCCTGCTGCAGTCCCAGATGGACATCAAGAACTCTGCACAGCTCTGCTCATATGTAATTGGCATAGGACCAGTCACTAACTTCAGCTCTGCTGCTGTTACTGCCTGTAGCTAATTAAAAAAAACACCCTGCATCTGGGTACTTAAATTATTTAGTATGAGATTTCATACTTCAGTAGAAAAAGCCAGTTTTTAAGCTTGCATTTGACATCAGATATTGAGAAAGAAGTTAAAATCCTGGACTTGGTACTTCTAAGTAGCCACACCTCCCTCATGAGAGATAAATCTCTTTTGCTGAGAAAAAGGCACTGCAAAGAAGAAAAAAACATCCTCACTGTATGTGAAGCAGCACAACAGGCACAAAATCAATGGAGTAATGAGGGGAAACACTTTTCCTGTGATTCCTTTTGGGCAATGTAATATAAAACTTTAAGTAACAGATCATGCAAATTCTAACAAATGTGACTTTTAAAACCGTGTCTATCCCCATCCATCCCTCAGACTTAAGTCTCTACCACATTCACAGTTTCTGTGTGTTTTTGAAAAAAGGACTACTGCAATTCATCTCCAGACACACACTTGTCCGTCCTTCCCTATCCTGGTAATCATGCAGGATGTTTAATGTCCCCCAAAGCAGATAGAAACAGCAGGAGACTGCAACTATCAATCAGTGAAATATCACACAACATACCTTTATTTTGGCATTCACATGTCATGGGGTATTTTAAAGCATACAAACAGATGAACCTCAAGGTATTAATATTCACCACATCTACTGCTATTTGTTTCTCCAGACCTTATTACAAAAAATCCAGTTCTGCCTTACCACAAAGTTGATTTCCTTATACCCCTTTAATAGATATTACCTGTCAAGGTTTAAGTTTCCTGTATAAATAAATTCCAGAAGCTTTTGGAATCCATCAGCTTTCACTTGAGTCTGATCCAAGACAACGTTGTTGTCAGATGCATCTCTGTAAAAGGCCCCGAAATATTCGCTGAAGGAGGCAAGCACATTCCTGTGTGCTTTGAACTGGAATTCCCCGATGACCACGGTGCAGTCACAGAGGAATCCGGCCTCTCGCTGCTTGTTCAGCCTCTCCAGCAGGTGCTCACAGTGATGGGAATACTGCATTTTGAGAACGCGCTGCAGACACTTTCAAATCTGCGAAAGAAAAAAAAAAATCAATTTATATACAAAATTTCACCTTTTTCACCCCTTAACAGAGTTAACGATCGCAGAGCAGTGAGTGTCCGGACGTGCCCGTGCTCACTCAGGACAGTGTGCCAGCAGCAAGGGACAGCGAGCTGGTGGCAGCTGCTCGGGCCGGGGCGCTGCGGTTCCAGCGGCGGAGCGCGGGGGCGCGGGCAGAGGCCGTGCGCTCCCGGCCCGCCCGGGATTAGCCCGGCTAAGCCCGGGACTTGTCACACCGTGTCACACCCGGGCCTCGGGGAGCGGCCGGAGGCTCGGACCGGGAGGCTCGGACCGGCCAGCGCTCAGCCCGCGGGGTTGCTGCTCCCGGGCACGGGCACCAGCGGTTCGGAGCGGTCGCCACTCGGTGCCGGCGCGGCCCCCGGGCCCCGGGTTTGGGCCGCCTCGGCAGCGAACGGGGCGCGGGACCCGCACCCCCGCAGCGCCCCCGGCCCGGCCCCGCCGCCGGACGGGACGGAGCCCGCAGCGCCGTCCCCGTCTGGCCCGGCCCGGCCCGGCCCAGCCCCGCCGCCCCCGCATTCCCCCGCGCCCCCCGGCCCCGCCCGGCCCGAGCACCTCGGCCCCCGCGCACCTGCGGAGGGGAGAGAGGGCTGCGCGCTGCGCTCAGGCCGCCATATCCCGGTGACGCCGCCGCCGCTTCCGGGACGCGAGTTCCGGCCTCCGCGCCGGGAGCGGCTCTCCAAATCGAGGAGTAAAACGGGTTTAACATTCCTGCCGGGCCGCGCCGCGGCTTAAAATAAAATAACTCTGGCAAGGAAGTTGAGAAGACAAGAGTAGTGCTGCGGTCCGGGAGAAAAGAAAAAAAAGCCACCTTGGCTGGTGTTTCCGCCCGGTTTCGAACCGGGGACCTTTCGCGTGTTAGGCGAACGTGATAACCACTACACTACGGAAACACCGCTGAAAGCGGCTCTCCATTTACGCCTCTAATATCTTCCTGCCCCGCCTGTCCCTGCTGTCCCACCCTCTCTATCCCCTCTGTCCCCTCCGCGTCCCTTCCTGCCCCGCACCGCGCCCGGAGCCCCGCGCTCAGCCGGGACCGGCACCCTCCGGACCCCGCCAAACGCCCCTGGCACCCGCAGCCTCCCCGCGCCTCCCGTCACCCCGCAGCACCAGCAGGTCACCCCCAGTGTGGCGCTCTCCAGGCACACCAGGAGTGACTGCGTCAGTGGAAAGCAGAAAGTTCAGGGAGAAGTGGAATGTTTGGCAATGCTGGCAGGGCAGGGCGCTGGTGAACAAGCGGATGGGAAAGCTGTGAGCCGGGCACGGAGCGTGTGACAGCCGACAGCGTCTGCTCCGCAGGCCTCTCCTATAGCTAGATCTGGAGAATGGGGAAGTGACTAGTCCTCCTGGGTTTTCTAGTGCACCAGGAACTGAAATAACAGATCTTGGGAGGAACTACAGAAGGGAATGTGTTTTTTTCACTTTTTGCAGAAGGAAATATGAGCCAAACTTCAACTAGTGGAAAGATACATCCTATAACCTTCTCTGAGTTGCCTGGATTGTGAACAGGTCAAATGCATTCCCAGTATTTTTTAAAAAACAAAACACATAATTGAAGTGGATATATTCCCAATGTCCTTTACCTGGGACATCCCAAATATTCCTCAGCCAAAGATATTGGTGAGATGCCAGAGATGTAGGTGTTGCCATGGAGACTGGGGTGGAAAAGTGCATGTATTTTGTTTGATTCCTGTACTTATCCAGAAAAGCAGGAACTGTCATGTCCTGGGGAAATGGGAGGCTGTGGGGAAGAAATGGCAGAGCTCTTCCCTGAGCAGGCTGCCGTGCCAGCTCTGTGTGTCAGCCCAGGCTGTGCTCCCACTCTGTCTCCAGGTCTCAGCACAGGCTGTGTGACAGACTCAGTCACCGTGTCACCCACAGTGACAATCAGTGACACCAACCCCTGAAGGCTGCTGCTTTCCCCTTGGTATTTTCCAGTTTGACTTGGACAGCTGTGAGCTCACAGATAACCTAACATGGATTCTGAAAGTGGCACTTCACAAGCCACGGGAGCTGAGGAGCTGCTTGTACAAGGCATTAAAGAAAATTTATGTTGTGTGTGCCTCAGGCTTAAGGAAGGGATGACTAAAAATCCCAGCAATGCGGAAAAAACTTTCCACATTCCATGGTTCAGAATCAAAGCTTTAATTGTCCTGAAAGCCTCCTTCACCCTTCTCATTTTGGCACAGATTTGGCAGGGATTGGCAAGTTCTGCTCCAAATCTATCATGAATGAATCGTCATCATGTTGGCATAAGGACTTCCACTCAAGTCCTTTCTTGTATTTTCTGGTGGCCTCTTCCATGGAATTAAGCTGAATGCATGGTCCCAGGTGTTGAGGTGAAAGTCAGAGTTTCTCCTAAGAAGATTTCAGTTTGGCTTCTTGCTCCCCTCAGTGACTTCCAGCCCATGCAGATTACTGTGACAGACTACAGGGAGGCTAAGCCTAACACAGTGCACAGAAATGCTTCTAAAATAGATGTATTTTTAGAACAGATTTTCCTTTAAACTTCGTGGAAAAGAACCCAAGAGTACAGCTACCTGTGAGCATGCAGGGAGAAGCCTGTGTCCGTAGCACACCAGTAAAAATCATATCTAGCACAATTTATTCCTTCTTAGTCCATGAATACATTTTTCTGAATAGACATAAAATGCTTTTTTAAGAGGCTCTTTACCAGAGCAATCCTGCAAATAAAGTTGGGAAGACCAAGAGCTCTACACTGTCGTTTCACACTCCTAACGCCTTGCTTTTCCATGGAAATCTCAGGGTGGAAAAGCAAACACACAAAAGCCTTTCTGAGGAACAGGAGGCAGCAGAGGGGTGCGAGGTGAATGCTCCAGGGAGCACCGCAGGGAGCATCCGCCTAGCCTCGCACAAAAGAGGTCAGGGCAGAGATGAATAAAACCCATCATCCGACACAGCATGGGAAGGGGAGGAGGGGCGTAGTGGGGCTGGCACAGCGCTGCTTTGGGGGAATGGTGGGAGAGGAATGGCCTGGTTCCTCATTCAGGGATCCTCAAGTGGGACGGGATGGACCTGAACGCAGGCTCAGGCTCACAAGCGCCAGGCACCAGTCTCCAAATCCTGATACTAGCCCCCAAATCCCAGGCACAGACCAGCCCCCAAATCCTGGCACCAGCACCTAAATCCCAGGCACCAGCTCCCAAATCCCAGGAATCAGCCCACAAATCCTAGCACCAGCCCGCAAATCCCAGGCATCAGTCCCCAAATCCTGGCACCAGCCCCCAAATCCCAGGCACCAGTCTCCAAATCCCAGGAATCAGCCCGCAAATCCTAGCACCAGCCCCCAAATTCCAGGCATCAGTCCCCAAATCCTGGCACTAGCCCCCAAATCCTGCACCAGCCCCCAAATGCCAGGCATCAGCTCCTAAAAGCCAGGCACCAGACCCCAGATCTCAGGGATCAGACCCCAGATCTCAGGGACCAGCCCCCAAATCTTGATACCAGCCCTCAAATCCTGGCACCACTCCCCAAATTCCAGGCACCAGCCGCCAAATCCCGCTGCAAGCCCCAGGCCCGGCTCAGGGTCGCCGGTCCCGTCCTGGACCCGTGGTCGCCGGGCAGGGAAGGCGCGCTCCCTTCCAGGAGCGCTCCCTTCCAGGCGCGCTCCCGCGAGCACGCGGCGCGCTCCAAACTCCCGCCACCCGCCGCGCCCCGCCCCATCACCCCGCAGCAGCCAATGGCAGCGGAGGAGGGATCCCCTCTAACCAATGGGGACACGGAGGGCGTGGCCACGGGGTATAAGAAACGGAGCGCGGCATATTTGCGTCCCGTGCCGGGGTGGGCAGGCCCTGCGGCCAACTAACCCTAATGGCGGCCGCGCCCCTCACGCTCGCCCGCTGTTTTACTCGCTGACTTTCAGCGGGCAAAGGGAGCGGCCCTGGGGAAGGGGGGTGGAAGGGGAAAAGGGTTCCGGCCTCAAAAAAAGCCAGCGATGGGGATCCACACCCCGGCCCACCCTGGAGTCCCTGTCCCTTCTCCGCAACCGGGGATGCTCCCGCCTTCGCCCCTCGTGGAGGCCGCGGTCGGCAGGCTCAGCGCCACTACCGCCGCGAAGAGTTCGTCTCTGTCAGCCTTGGCGGAGGCCGGGAGCAGAGGGCCGGCCCGCCCACCCTGGGCAGCCGGGGGACCCCAGCAGAGCAAAAAGGGGCGGCGCTGCCGGGCGCTGAGCAGCCGCAGCTCCCGGAGAAGTGGAGTGCGCGGCCGGCGCCGCCCCGACATCCCCAGACCCCCATCCCCGCCGGGAGGGCCCGGGCCCCCCGCGATCTGGGAGCGCAGGCGGCCAAGGCTCTGCTGGGCCGGCCGGGGGGGATCCCGAACGGGGCTCCCGAAGCGTCGGTCCCCGCCGAGATTTGTCTCTGCTCTCCGCGGAGTGCGGGCGGTGGGAGGGATGCGATGCGCCCGCAGCCGAGATCTTATCTAGGAAAGCCCTGCGGTGATGGAAGCCCAGAAATGCTGAATTTTATTCATCGAGTTCAAGAAAACGTGAGAGACAAAGCACGGGGAGCTGGGGACACACTTCTCTGCAGTGTGGAGTAAGGATTGTGAAGGGAAGGTGCTGTGGCTTGTCCTCCCTTAGCAATTCCTCTCCCTGTGCTCAAGCTTTGGCATTGCCATGAAGAAACCTCTCCAATGTGTGCCAAAGGCACAGCATCAAACCTGCCTGATCTGTGCTAAAGGCAGAGCACCAAACATGCCTGCTTTGTCCCAGGGCACGGCATCAAACCTGCCTATTTTGTTCCAGGGGCACAGCACCAAACCTGCCTGCAGAGTGCTGAGCCCCAGCACATTGTCTGCCTGAGGGAGGAATGCCCAGAGCCCATCTGTGCCATCACCATCGCAGGAATTGGCTGCTCAGTTACCTCTGCTGTTAGTTCTGACCATAGCTAAACCTCTTTGGTATTTCTGTACCTGGCATCAGCCCCTCCAGAAGGTTCACCAGACCTGCACACGTGTGGGACTCAGACACAGTCCTACAAACTGGGCTTGGGCATCATCAGTGCTCATTTGTTGGGACTCCGTTAATATCCTGAGCGTTTGACCAGTGCCATCTTGTGGCCTTCTGTTTTTTTCTTTGCACAGAGGATGGAAGTGAGCTCGGGTACTTAATTTCTTGGTTCTGTTTGAAAGAAACCTTCTGCAGCCAGAATAAACAGAAACAGGAGAGGCCGACCCCCCACACTTGAAGATATGTAGGGCCTTTCTGATACTGGAATCTGAATTTGCTTAATAAATCTGATCCAGCTAAAACTAGTGCTGGCCCTGCTGATGGTAATGTTCTTTCTTAGTCCAAACGATTGTGTTTTCACTGTTTTATCTGGTTTCCAAGCAACAGCTTTCACTTAGCATCAAATACTTCATTTCAGACTCTCAACTAAACATGCAGAGCCAAGATATTTCATGTGCTTAGGACATTGCTTTTCAAATGAAACCCGACTTACAATTGTCTCCCTGAAATAAAAGTCTTCTAAATATATCTGGTTTGGTAGCATTTTAAATTATTTTTTAGCTGTCCCTTCTGGAAGGGGTGATAAGCTGAAACTGACAAGTTTCTGTAGTCATAAAAAAGTATGCGCTCTGCAGATCTGCACGGCAGAGAGAAAACGCTAAGGAACTCAGAACGTTATTTACTTTTGTTTCTATTTATGGAAGTAAGGAAAACTGCAATGTAACATTGTTGCAGAGAGGATAACAAATTGAGCTGTAGGTACAGCTTGCTACTGCTTCTGAGCAGCCGGCACAGCTGCCCTACCTGCCCCTGTGAAACAGGCCAAAAAACGTGCTAATGTGGCTTTTTAGGAATGCAAACAGAAGCTCTCAGCTCTTTGCTCCTGAAGTGTTTGAAACCATTTGCAAGTGTGTCAAAGGAATTGTATATTGTGTTTCTTGTCAGAGCAGATAGGAAAAATATGTCACCTGGCAGCCAGCAGTAATTACCGGCCCCAGCAGCAACTTTGTCTTGTATCATCTGGCATTGTCAGTTTTGTCCCTAGGATATAAGTGCTCATCTTAATATCTCCAGATTTGTTTAATTTCAAAATCTTTTAAAAATCCTGTTTATGTTTGGGAGAAGAGGAGCTCTTATGCTCAGTAGAGTTATGAAAGGGCATTATTGAGGTTCACAGCCTGAGCTGCCATTCGGTTAGTTTGGGGATTAGGGCTGCACATCCTGGGTGACTTGTGGAGTGCCAGATGCCCAGGAGTTAGCACCGAGTGGTCAGGAGGTTCTGTAGTGGATGTTTAGGCTGAGCTTTGAAGCACAGCTGGTTCAGGCCTGTTTAAGGTGGGCATTGTTGTCATTTGAGGTCAGTCACACGATATTTGCTGTATCAGGCTGGGTACAGGGACAGTGCTGGCCAAAGGTGACCCAGCCCTGCGTGTCCTCCCGTCAGGACGAAGCAGCCTGTGTGCCTTCCTTTGGCATGGTCATCTTCTCCTGTACTGTTTCTGAACACCCCAGAGCTTTCTATCCCTGTGGGAAAACCGATCCTCTTCTGTGGAGAACCTAGAAAAAAATCAGCAGACCATGGATGAAATGCTTTAGGGGATCCCATATCTCATGCTTTAGGGTGGGTTAGCAGGAGGGGTAGCATTACAGTGGCTGTGCAAACAGCTCTGAAGGTGTTTTGGGAGCTGACAGACCTGGGGCCCCCGAGGGGTCGGACACACCTCCCCCATTACCACATTTCCAAGTGCTCATTTCTCAGATGAGGTCTCAGCCAGGTAGATTCCAGCTATGACGCTGTCCTGAGCTGTGCTCCACTCCTGGCTCTACCTTGACCTCTGCTTTCAGTCACCTCTCAATGTCGTTGCCCTTTTCCACTCCCTGTACATGAAAGCAGCAGGATTTTATCTTACACTGCTCTCATTAAGCTGTTCCCAGTGTAGGTTTTAGATTTCCTGCATTAGTTTCAACACAATCCTGGTTATTTGGGTTGGATGCGATGTGTCAGTGCACAACAAACAAACCAAGGAAGATTTAAATCAGTGCAAGAGGTCTGTGAGGATAGACAAGTAGAGATTCACAGGTTGGTGTGATTTTATGTACAATTTTAAAGTACACTTTGCCATGTATTTGAAATCACCAGTAGAAAAGCTGGAGTTTTTTCACTTAGAGAGAATTCTGCTTAACACTTCCCAAAGCTGTTGGCAGGGGTGACAGCACACACAAAGTTTGTAAGAACAGCACGAGCAGAGTTAATGTTGGACTGAGATACTGAGTCTAACAAAACAGTTCAAGTTGACCTTGCTTAGAGGCAACAAAAAGTGTCTTAAGGAAAAATAATCATCAAAGAGTAAAGAATGGTTTAATTCAAAGGCTGTTTAACCTCCGACAGGTCTGGCAAATATTAATAGAACCCTACCCTAATTCTGTTTGTAGATTGTCTCAACAAGGGGTACCTTCAACATGTGGTATCTCAGGATATTTATCGGGAAAAGGAACGGAAGAAGCATATGTCTCAATTATTTATACACAGGTAATTTAATGGTAAAGTGAAGACATGCAATCAAATCTTTGTAAATACTAAAAACCATGGACCAAAGATTGTGTAATAATACAATAACTTTCTTTGCCCAGTTCTCTGCAGTCAGCTCAACACATCGAAGCTGGGAAGTTGTTTTATCCAAAAGAAGTTTGGAAAAACCAACCCCAGGAAGTGCTAAACCTCTGGCAGGAGAGCCTGGGAGAACCACTCTGCCTCCTGGTGCTGGGGGACTCTGCCCTGCCCGTGGGTCGGGCCAGGTCCATTTTCCAGCCAGAGCTCTGCATTGCATGGCTGAGCTCCGGCACCTGGAACAGGGATTTTACCTCCTGCATTTACACTTTCCAGGCTGCAGAGGCGTGATCGTAACTTGGGCCTAATAGTATTTTAAAATTAAGATTTATTAGTTAAGTTTTAAAAATTTGTGTGTACTCAACTGTAACCGCAATTCTGGGTGTAGTTTTCCAAACCCTCCGATCGTACAAAATGAAGTTGTCAAAGTTTAGGTTCGTATTTGCTTCCCAGCTGGATCAGACCTAAAAATGACAGTGGCTTAGGAGTAGAATATTTTTTTTTCTACCTCTCTTCGGTCACTTGAGTTTCGTATTTTAAAGATTCCAGTAGGAAGAGCTGATCCTCTGTGGCTGCTGAAGCCTTTGTTCCTCACGTTTCATCTGTGCTGTTATCTCTTGCTGTTGATCCCATTCTTCCAACGGTAGATGGCAACAGCCATTCGTTTGTAAAACACTGGGGTGGAACTCTGTGCATTACTCAGTCTAATGTGCAAAGAGAGGAATTTAAGTGAAACTATGTGCAAATACTTGGGTTTTTTTTTGTTTGTTTGTTTTTAAATGCAGACAAACTGCTATTAATTGGAAGCGTTTGCAATTTAAATAATTTCTTGTTATGGAATCCAATTCAAAGCAAAAACTTAAAAAATGTTATTTAAGCCTCACAAGAAGGCACTGAAAATGAATTGTCATGCGTATGTAAAAAGTATTTAAAAATGTATTTTTCGATTTATATTCTAGACAAACTGAAGTGATTAAGAAACGCTAGATTTTTATTCCTTTTCAAGGTTGCTCAAAACACTACTAATTTGCAGTTTATGTTTGGTTGAGAAAATAATTAAAACATAGCTTTGCACAAGTTAAAGAATTTTATTTCCTGTCTATCCTGTTTAGGACTCACCTTGGCAAAGTGTTTTGACAATTTGACCCCATAGAAAACAGTGTCAGAGACCAGCATTTGCAGATATTGAATTTTACTTTTGCCTCTAAAAATTCATTGTATGATTTGAAACTAGATGTGCAAACGACAGGCTTTCTAGTGCACAGCAATGTGTTGTGGGATAAATTGCTTTCAATATTTCTCATTTATTTAAATAAATTTACTGCTTGCTTTTGTGGAATATACACTTTGTTTCCCAAAAGCGAACGTGGGAGTTGTGTGAGTGAGGAAGGTAATCATCTATAACAAAGTTATAACCAAGTCACAGGACTTTTGGGAATTTTACAGCTGCAAACCGAAGTTCTCGTGCATTATCATCGCGTTCTGGTTTGCCACGATAACGAGTTTAAAGGCTGGAATTCCTCTGTTTTTATTGAAAAGATAATCAGACTTTTGTACATTAATGATGGGATATTGGCAGCTCTGATAATTTCATAGGAAACATTTTAGTGCGGCAATTAGTATTTTAATAAGGTTTTTTTCTTTTTACTGTATTTGGTATTATCTGAATTGTACAGTTGGGCTCTTCACTGCTCTCCGTGGGGGACAAAACAAGGCAGAAAGGATGAAAACTGCCTGAAATGAAGTGGTGAGGGGGATTTGGTCCCAGGACTGCTGCTGACTCCAGATGTGCCCTTCTGAGCTGCTCGGCTCCATCCTGTGTCGCAGGGTGGGAAGGATCCCGGAGGATGGGAAATGCCGAGCAGCGCTCTCCTGCTCTCCCCCTGCCCGGGGCAAAAAAGCCATCGAGCCCTATTGTTTCCGGAGAGCCCGGACATAAAACTGTCCTCTAGCTCGCAAACTCCCCGCATCAGCATTTACTATGCTTAAACTTTTTTTTTCTCGCCGGTTCTGAACCTCCTAAAGAGCAGAATTCCATCACTTCTTTCATCACTCTAATATTCCTTTAAACAACTGTATCATGGGATCTATTGTGCTTAGCTGTAGTGTGTCTACCGTACAGCCCATGTTTTTCATCACAGGAAGCAGCTTGAACTGCTTATAACACATGGAGTAGATATTTGTCTTGTTTTAGAACAGCTTTATATCGTTCAGCTGGCTTTACAGCCTCTTCTGTGTCTAAAGATAAGTACGTTTAAGGATAATCCTGAAGTTTTTATCTGCTGCATCGCCTGCCCACACTTTCGTTACCATTCCATATTGCGCTGCTCCAGGCAGCTTTGAACAGCCTGAGCTTGACAATTAGGGGAGTGAACAGGCAAAACTGCTAATTTCTCTCCCTTTCCTTTCACTCTTATCTCGTATTCTCTAAGGTACACGTCTTTATCTACGTGTTTCCAAGAAGGTGTTCAATTAATAACTCAGACAAGTCAGAGCTGATAGGATCTTTTCATGTATTAACTCTTCCTTTCAAACGGAGTGCCAGAAAAATCACTGTTTTCATGTTTTCTCTATTTATTCTGGCTGGATTTTTTGATTGAAGTTGCATGCTGTAGTCCTTTGATTCTGCTCCCAAGAAATTATCAGGGATTACAGTAGTGGCCTTACAGGTAACAGGGGTTCTCACTGATGTCTTGAATAGTGGTTTTCTTCTCTATTAATGTTGATTTAAAATTGTTTTTATTTACAGCAAAAAGATAAACCCACAGACTTAGCTAGGCAGGATATAGAAATATTAGTTGGTTTGTTACTCAGTTTGTTGTGTTTGGGTTTTTCTCTGATAATAAGAATGCAACTTAGCTGATGAGTAAAACAAAATTAATTTCCAGTGGACAATCACAAGACTTGTCCAAAGGCAGATGTTTATTGGTGTGTATATGTGAATGATTTAGCAGTTACAGAGAATTATGTTTAAAATTCCCTGTTCTTTCATTAGACATGAAGGACAATATGTTTAGTTTCCACCTGTGTTGGTCTTGCAGCAGGTTTAAACTTGCAATAAGAGCTAAGTTGATTTGATATTAGGAAAAGAAATCCTTTTGGCTCTTATCTACAGTTTAAATTGAATTTGTCCTCTTGTCCTGTGAGCTGTGAGATGCAGAAAAACCACAGTCCCTGTTGGCTAGAACTGAAGATGAGGATGCTCCACTCCACAGAGCAGCAGGTTCTTTAGTGAACATGAAACGAATAAATTTCCCTGAGGAAACAGGTAACCAACTCACTAAACCATGATGTTCAATACTGAAAAAATTCTTTGAAACGCCTCTCAGGGAGCCTGTTTTGTTTTGTTTTATTGGAAGTGAAGATAATGATTCTTTATTGGTGTATTTAATACAAAAATATTATTTATAAAGTATTTTATAACTTTCTATTCCTAAGACTTATTAGTCCATGTTCCAATTGCTTTCAGAGAGAGCAACCACTGTGAATTTGAGACTAAATAGATAGCAAATTCTGAAAAATGACGGTAGACTCTCCTGATTTTCCTTGTGACATCACAGGAACCTTTCCGTGAGCAATTTCCGAGAAATAAATGTACAGAATCTATAAGCAGTGTTAGACAGTACAAAAATTGTTATGCAATACAGAAAAAACCCCTCATTAATAAGCTTTTTTATATCATTAATTTTTCTACCAAGTTGATTTTTCATTCTCCAATCATGAGGACTTTCCATAAGGATTTTTTCCCTCAGAAATGCCATTTTTAATGCAGCAAACTTACACCACCACGACAAGAAGCTGGTTTATGTCTGAGTGAGGATCATAAACACAAATTGCTGATGCTGTGATTAATACAGTGGTTTAGTTGTCCATCTATGTTCCACCTATTTTATACTTTAAAATTTGGCTTAGTCTTGTAATGAAGCCTGTTCACATCATGTTTTAAGTGTTTTTCTCAACTGCAAGTTCTGGCCAACTGTTTCAGATAGTTCAGGATTTTTCTTTTTAGCTTAAAGAAAAAAAATACGCAAGAAGGAAGAATTTTTACAAAGGTAGAAGTCTATCAAAGCCATGCCCTGCAACATTTTATTTCTCTTTCAAAAAAAAAGGTATAGTGAGGGCTTCGAGTGTTTTCCATCTTAAAGTTTGTGCAAGGTAAATTGTGCATTTTAAATGAGCCTTTTCTAACAACTAAGAGATCTGTACACTGTTGGTTGAAGATTTGGGAAGCAAATGTGAAAGCCAAAGGAGATATTTCTGGGAGCTCGTTGGTATCAAGGCAGGTCATGGGCTGTCCCCAGGCTGCTGCTTGACAAGGAGGGATAGGTACTGACAGTGTTCCTTAAAGGAATGCTTCAAGGACAAAATGAAAACATTTCCATAGGGTGCAGCCATCAATCAGCAGGGGGATGTTCTTGTACACCAAGTACAACCCAGCAGAGCTTTCCAGTGACCTTAAAGCACTGGCCAACATAGGAGCTGCTCCAGTAATTACAGATTACATTAAGTAGCCAGTAAAAGCCAACAGCCAACTACCAGGCAAACCTTTTATATATTATTAAAATCATATCCCTCCCAGAAGATTCAAGCTAATAAAATTGAACTTGATAATGCAATCAGTAAAAAGCAGGCTTTAAAAAAAAAAAAATTCTCCTTTGTTGATAATGTCCCAAGAAATCTTGTGTTTTATACAGTGCCTAATATATGTAAGTGTGGAAATAATCCCTCAGGTATATTAACAGTTTCAGTTGCACATTCCCCGAGACTGCCTTGAATTTTTTATAATTACATTTTATTAAGAAATAATTGTTATATATATCAAGTGTGGCTTGCACTTAGATTAAAGATTAAAGGCTGCGGTTACATAATATTTCAGCAATTAAAATTTAGAAAAAGATTAAAAGTATGAAATTGGAAGGATTTTTCTCATGTGTCAAGAAACTAGTTTGCCTTTCTGAGTAACTGCCTGGGACAGTTTGTTACAGGCTCTGAAAAATCAGAAATATTAGAGGTTTGACATCAAGAAAGGAAGAGGAAAGAAACACTTTGTAGGTAAGGAGACCAATATTTCCTGCTAATGTTTTCAATAAATCACTTTTGAGTGGATATATTCTATAGACTCCTTAAAAGAGTCCAGGTGTGCCTGACTCTCAGACCAAAAGTTTCTGAAAACATGGCATTTTGAGGGATTGACTGAATAAGAAATTTTCTTCTTGTTGGCCAAGACAGTATATTTTATTATACAATAGAACCAGGGTCACCTGTGTTTGAGAATTGAAACTGCACAGCAGCTGCTTTTGTGAGGTTATTGGTCAGACTTTGATTTCGTATGACTCTTAAAATGTTAAAACAAGGTATATACTACTCCCTTATATCTTATACAAAGTTTAAGAAAAAGGTTAATATTGAAGAATATTCTATGACTGGATTAGTTTTCTGTTTCCGTGAGACTAAAGGGTCTGAGACCCAGCTGTAAAACTGTCAGCAAATGAGTTGAGTGTGCACTGAACATCTAGAACACAGCCCAAAGCGGAATGTGGGCAGATTTTCTATGCAATTAAAAATAAATATGGCCAGGATAAATCAGTTTCATTTTATATTTTATACACAGAACCCTGTAGTTGCAAAAATCTCTCCCTTCAGTCATTAGCTGGCATGGTAGAACAAGATCCAGCCATGCCAAGTGAGGACCTTTGTGTTTACTGTTTCTTCATGTCTCACAAAATGATGAGAAATGTTTCAATTTTGTGCATTAGACCACAGCTGTTGCCTAAAGCAAAAAGTATTGCCTGGTCTGTTCCTGGGGAAGGAAATACTGCTTCCAGCAGGAGTTAACTGTGAGTTTGTCATTCTTAATTTAGGCAGTTTGTTACTCCAGGTCTGGATATAGTCTTAGCTATGGCTTTTGAACAAAAAATACCCCATTAAAGTCTATTTTTACTTTTAAAAGTCAGATTGCTTATTTCAAAACCAAAGCGTAGGTTCCTATTTTTGTAAAAATTCCCAAAGCAAGCCCTGTCGCCCCTGGGCTGGTTCTTTGTTGTTCACTGTCTCAGAAAACTTGTCTGAAGCAGCAAATAGATCAAGGAGTAGCAGCAAGGCAGACCAAAGTCAGCCAGTGCAGGTCCAGCGCAGTCCTTGGAGCAGTGCCTGCTGAACCTGGGGCTGAATTTCTTCTCTATCTTCACTGTGTGAGTAGAGATTCTGTTTCAGTTCTTCAGAGGTGCCCAAGAAAACTTTGTAATTGATGTTTTCCACTCATTTTCTTTCTCTGCTGGTTCTGTATTTTGGTAGAATCGTGTTTCCCCAGCTTTCAGATGTGTGCTTGGACGCTGGAAAAACTCACTCTCATGCATAATGAAAGAGGAAAAGTTACAGAGGAGAAATTTCTTGGCTGGAGTCTCCATTCCTGCTCTGTATCTTGCTCTACAAGCTCCCACAGCAAGTGAGTGGTAGAGCCAAGAATAGAACACCACTTCTCTGACACCCAGTCCAGTGCCTTAACCCCTGTCTCCCGTGAGAAATTTTGTTTCGCTTTTCTGTGCAGTGCAAAGATAAGATCATATTTTATTTTGGTGCCTAAATTGATCTCTGGGGTGAGTGAATAAAGTTGGGAAATAGCCAGAGAATAACACAATGTAAATAGTGAAACGTAAGGAGGTTATATATATAACACCACAGCTTCTCAGACTGCTGTGTGGCTAGATAGAATTAATTAAAAACTGTATAAAGCATTTCAGTTCTTTCAGGGTTGTTTTAAGCACATGAGGACTTCTTCAGTGAGGAAACAGGATTTATTTTGCTCAGCTGGATTTTGTTTGAGAGCAGCCAGTGGAGAAGTTCTTTGCTCTGTAACATAAAGTGCTTTTCCTCCCTGGTAGCGCTTGCTTTTTTGGGATAACAGCAAGTGTTGTGTTGCCTGTTTGAGGATAGCAAAGGAAATTTGGGAAAAAGATGGATTTAGTGTGGGTTGATTAGTTTGTCCTCCAGAAAGAGTTTGAATTCTGACAAATCAGTGAGCTGTCACCTTGCACTCAATTTCAGGCAAAGTAAGAGCTTCTCTTTCTCAGCCTTTCCCAACATATGAGCAAGAGGCAAGTGCTAAGTGCCAGAGGTGAAATCTGGATCCCACCTCTCTTTTAAAAGCATATAGGTTTGAAGAACAAATATTTTGGAAAGATTTATTTCCAAAGTCTCTTCATACATCATGAGAGGGTGTGTATGAGTGTATGCAGGAAAGAGAGATTGCTGTAAAAGGATAGAAAAGAGGTCACTGTAGCTTTCTGCCTGTGTTCTTTAGCCATGTTTATTGTTTTTATACAGGCATTTGCAATACAAACTGCTGAAATGCATTGGAAAATGGCCCTACATTATTCCAGATACCTGGAATTGTGGGTGCACACACGAATTGCTGGGGACAAGATGAAGCGTGACCTTACAGCACCACTGGGACAGGAGCTTCCTCTTCCACTGATGGCAAAATAACACATTTCCTCGCTCACTGGCTAGAAATGATCGGGAATTTTTTGGCAGTGCTTTACACTTGGGAACTCTTTATTTCTCACCACTGAAACATTTTGTGGGAACACGCCAGTTTCAGTGAAACTTCTGTAATAAAATGTTTCTTTTCAGGCTAGGATTTAGAGGGGGGTGGGCTCTAACCCTGATCTGCTTCTCTGAGAAGAAGGATTTAACCCCCAAAGTCTTCACATTCCAAGAGAGTCCTAATTCTCGTTTATGATGATGTTAAAGTGTTGTTTAGTTTTTTTCCTGAGCTCCTGTAAAAACAAACAGAACCCCCAAACAACAAGCAAATCCCACTTCTAAGGTCATCTTGTTGTGATTGAGAGTGCTTCTGAAATTCTGAAAGGATTTCTGGGATGGGAAAAATTATTTTCCTTCTCTTTCAACTTTGCACCTCACCACTCTGTCATGAACTTTGCATATGAGATTTTGCTCTTGATGAATGAGCTCTCACCATAAAGACTGCTGTGAACTAGGCTTAAGGACTTCCCTGAAATATGAAAACCGAAAGGCTAAACCACAGTTACCTTAGGAAACGTGAAGAAGGAGAAAAATGAAATCTTTGCTTTCCTGCCTCTTCTGTAAGGCTTTGTCACTCATTCTTCACAGATTCTCCTGCGCAGAACTGGCTGCTCCTGCTCAAATATGAGACGTGGATGGAGCACTGCTGTGTGATCAGGGAGGGTCTGCTGGGATCTCAAAGGACTGGCAGATGATGGGATGGCTCTGCTGGAACCGAACCCCTCATCAACACCAGCCCTGATGCTTCATCTGAAGGAAATCATAAATTGGCTCTTCACCTTCATGGGCTGTTTCAGTTCCTGCAGTCAGGAATGCCAGCTGCAGTGTGAAATAAATGTAAATTCCATCATTGTTCTTTCTGGAATCTGACACCTATTGTTATTTACTGCTTGCTGTGGTTGTGGCTATATTTTTTTTTTCTCCTTATCTGTGTGACAATTGAAAGAAAAGAGCTGAATTTTGACCTCAGATAAATGTGGATGACCAGTGCTTATATTCTGCCTTCTTCAGGCAGCAGATACCATGAGCCTTCAGAGCTGTCAGAGTGATCATATCTTTACACGGAGTTGTATCAAAGAGAAAAGTTTAAATCTTACAAATCACTTCACATATACTCATCCTCCTCTGTGGAAAAAAATTGACTAAGAGCTGTTTAGTGTGCTCTTATTATGGTGATGAGTGCAGAATGAAAGAAACAAATGGGAATATTTTAGGAAAACTTGCAAAGACATTTTGGAAAATAATTACTCTGTAGTCAAAGTATTGTGACACTGCACTTGATGAGTTTTTAAATACACCTTGGGTTGAAGTGCCATGAATTTCTTTGGGGATTGCATATCTAGCAGAAAGTTCTGAGCAGTGCTATCTGCACTTGTGTCCTAAGCAGAAGTAGCAGCACATGGCATACAAGGGAGTAATTGTGATTTGATGAGGGAGGAGCTGCACACCCTGGGCTGCTGTCAGCTGTGTGTGCCCTGTATTGATGGAAGGTGAGGGTGGATGTGTGCTCTCATAAAAGCCTCCACAAATTGAAACAGCACTGCTCTGAGGATGCTCTCCTTCCTCATGTCTCTCAGAAATCGCTTCCAAATCAATTCTGAATGTAGTTGAATAAAATCTAGCAGTGAATTTGTGCTTTGATAGCAATGATTTCTACGCACAAAGGGATTTGGAAACACTTTTCAAAGAAGACAAACATGGTTTGTCTCAGCCAGTGTGGAAATCCTACAAAATTCCTAGTGAAGGATTGCAACAGAATGGAATATTTGCTGGGTGCTGGAGGGCAAAGGAAGTAAAAAAAAAAAAAAAATTACAATTTTTCAAGTGATTCTTGTGAGTACCTCAAATTTGCTTCTGACAAACTGTTTTATTCGCTATTAATTTTAATAAATTGAAAGCCTTTTTCATTTCCAAGTAGTTTTTGCTCAGTCTTTGAACATTGAGGCTGATTGTTTTAATTCCACAGGGTCTGGAGGATGGGTTTCTTTGTTTTAGTACAATAACCACACTATAACCAGCCGTTATCTTTTGTTCCTTGCACTCTTAACTTTCGTTCTTTATGTGACACCATTTGCATTTTAGCTCCAGCAGGCATCAAATAAGATGTTTAATTAAAAATGTTATTGGAGGTCCAATTTAAGATCAAAGATCACATGCTATCAGAGATCCAGTACTTTGATACCACAATAATAAGTACCTTAGAAGTCGTCAGATGGGTTAGATTAGATAGTAATTTGTTTTAGCTTGTTTCCTTTTCCTTAGTACTCATTCCAGATACCATAACCTGCTAGAAGTTTGAAGAAGAAGCAGTAATTTTGAAAGTGAAAAGTAAAAGGCTCCCAGTTTAAACAAAACTGATCAAAAAATTATGGAAGTAGGAAATTGAGACTTCTAGAATATATAGGACCAAAAGCTTAATAAACATTGACTGGGAGCATAATCCTGAATGCTAACAGAAGTCCGTTTGTTGTAACAAACATTTTATCTAATTTAATCTTTAAATGTATTACTGCCAGAAAGAATAGAAATTTCAGGCTTTAATGCGTTGGTTACTCTTGAACTTCAGCTTTAACTACTGGTGCTGGTAGTGTCTCCCACTGAAAAGACCATTTTAATTATCCTTGTCATCCATCTCAGTGCATGTGTATTATTTACAAATCATTCTTTAAACTGCTAAATAAGTTGTGTACCCAGACGGGAGCGAGAGATAAAATTAGGCTCTGTTGCCATCAGAACACAACAACAGTGTGTGAATTTGAGCTCCTCGCAGAGCTCCTGCCACAAACCTCTAAAGAAAGCAGAGGCGAGGTTAGTTCATTCCTTGGCTGTGCATCTGCACAGCGAGTGCTCAGCTCTCACAGGACATTAATCACCTCTGCAGAGATGCAAGAACCCTCCACTTCTAACACAGCCCACGGCAGTTAATGGAGCTGGCAATGTGCTTTTACCTTTTGTTCTACTTCTGGATTACTTTGATTTTAGATTAAGTAATCTAAATGTCTGTTTGGTGAAGAACGGCACTTTTAAAAAAAAATATATACTTTCATATTTATAAATTATTCTAACAGTTCTTCCGGCTAATAAATCATAACTGTGTTGGTTCTAATGCATTTGAACTATCAGCCAGTATGTGCAGAATGTTATCAGTTTTCATGTGTTGCAGATAGCGGAGGTGGAAAAGTGGTTTTCGAATGGTGTTGAGCTACTGCAAAGATTTTCCATTTGCTTCTGAGCCATTGCCTTTGTGCTGTCTCGGGGGTTGGGTTGAAAGGGAGGGGCTATGATCTGCCAGGACAGACTCTCCACAAAGCTTCCTTTGGCACCAATGGACTCCAAAAATCCCTGAACTGGACCGGGAGCTGTGATTCCCCCAGACAGACAGCGGAGGAGAACTCCGGCTCCTGCTTCCCAACCCCCAAAAGACTTTAAACGACTTTCTTTTTTTTTTTTCTTACCCCAAAGTGGCTTTGGAAACACGGCAGGAATGCAAATAAACGTGTAAAAGAGTCAGTCTAATCGGGCGTACAGTTCTCAGAACTTCATTACTCTTCGTTATCTGAAAAACTGCAAATAAGAAGGGAAACGCCATCAGGGCAGAGATGCACTGTCACACTGCAGACTTCGTGTTAGGAGGGATAGTTGTGAATGCTAACAGAAAGCCAACAACCAAAATTCGGTACTTGGGTTCAGCCTTGTGAATGGACACTATTTTTAGAAATGAGTTCAATTGAAAAATCCTTATTTTCCATGTAAATGAACAACTTGTTTAAATTCAGAGGCAAAAAAACCCTGGGGTTAAGTGTAAGACCCACAATTCGATTTGCATGTTGAGTAATTCAGACTGTAATAGAAGCTTTGTCATGTTAAGGTTAGGTCTTTCCTGTGGCTGTTCAAGTGGGCTCTAAAGACTTTTTAACGTGTTGCAGGATATTAAGGGGGGAAGGTTTGACCTACATCCATTTTTTTCAGACCCACTTGTGTAGGTTTCATCACACTCCCCGTGTCTCGCACGTGGGACATTGCTGAGGGCAGGATAGGTGCCCAATTGCCTACATACAATTTCATCAGGAAAGGTATATGATTTATTGCCCTGTAAAGGGTTTTGACATGGAGCCTGTGAAAAGCACTATATAAATGCCAATACAATATAAAACGTCACACAAATACTTTGCTCATTAATTCTGACCCTGTGCTTTTGTACTGGAGAGAAATGAGAGTGAAATATGAATGTGTTCCTTATGCTTTAAGGGGAAAAATGGGGCTGTGGATTTTATAAAGGCTGATGTGTTAACCTGCCTTTGTGGTTCCCTTAAAGACAAGCAGCAAGAAGCCCACTCCTGCCTGGAAGTTACTCTGTGAGTGAAAGCAGATAAAGCCCTAAAAAAGGGGAGCCCCACATTTGTGATGACAGTCCTTGGTCACGACACAGCTTTCACCACACAAAGAGAGGATTTCATTTTTTCATTTCAAAATTCCCTTCATTTCAGCACTACCAGCTCTGGAAGCCTGTCTGCCATCATCCCATTACAATTTCACTCCTTACATTTTGTCGTATTATCTTTAAACAGCTTAATATCCAAATCTTCCCAAGCCTTCATGGTCTGTTTCAGAACGTGGCTTCAGCCAAAGAAACTGTGTTTCTCCAGAGCGTTTTAGTGACTTGCTAGAGCTGAGCAGCCCCTGTTGTTCATCTTTGCTTTGGCCACAACAGCTCCTCAAAGCCCAGATCTCACCAGTCCCCAGCTCCTTCCTTCTGGAAAATCATTGGGGAGGCCAAGGAGGAAAGGGAAGGTTATGGGACATACTGGAAAATCCCCTTTCATCCTCTGCAGGGATTTTCCAGCCTTGCCCAGTTCAGTTTGCAGAATGGGAGCCAGCCTGCCCCAGTGGGTATAAATCACAAAACTCTTGTGTCTGATCAGATGAGGTTTTCTCTCACATGCTGACCCACTTTCATGGTGGGACTTCAGTTTTCAGTTTTTTTAAAATATTCATGCATCAGCTTTAACTGCCACTGTGTACTGAGTAAAATTTGTTCCATTCCTTTATTTTGATTTTAGGATGCTTTTCAAATTCCTTTCTCCTTCTGTGTTTCACTGCAATTTCGATTGTTTCTATTTTTGCTTTAATAGGATGTTCACTTTCTGCTGATCTTTGCTGACATTTTTCCCTTTTGATTTGTAGTACTATTAATTCCCCTCTGTTCAATGTTTTGTCTACATTCAGAACATGTTTGTTTTTCTCTAGTGGTCTGTAATTACTTTCCTCCTCCTACTCTTTAATTTTTCCAATTATGTTCTCCACTGATGCTCCTTTAAGAAATACTGGGGGTAAACTCCTGAGGATATGAGGATATGACATTTTTGGCCAGAAAGTGCTTTAAGTCTTGGAAAAGAGCTCGAGTTAAGGGTATTGATTGCACCTCTCTTTAGTACAGGGGTAAATGACTTTTTTGGTTGCAGATGGATAATATGGGAGTCCTGTTTCATGTTCAGGGATGGTCCTGCATCGTCGTCTTCTAGTGGGACTGAGGACAGAGTGCACCTTAAAACAGAGACCTCCAGCATTTGGGTTTGGGGAAGCCATTTCAGGTGAGGGGTGGGGGAATGCAACTAAATACCAAAGTAACACAGGAAATCTGCCAGGAAGCAGAAAATCAGGTTCAGTTCTCCGATGTCCCCATTTACCACCGTGGCCTCCACACTGCTCTTCCAATCTTGCCTCTGGACTGTTCATTTTCTTCTGTTTTTCTTTCTGTCTCAATGTTGTGGAAATCCAGGTCCTTCCTACAGGCAGAAACGAGATCTACTACATAGTTGGCACCCTGCACCATTTTCACAGGGAAACATTTCTCGAGGAGTGTTGTGCTGTGCTGTGCGTGTCTCCCCGCCTATGAATGCATTTCATTCTTCGCTCCCGCGTGTTTTCAGCGGCACTTCCAGCAGGGACAGCCTCGTTCCAGGCCTGCCGCAAGCCCCGAGCCAGCTCCGCTTCCCGCCAGGCGCCGGTGCCGGACCCTAAACCCGCGTCCCATCCAAACCCGTTTTTCGCGAGGTTTTTCTCCCTTCTCTCCAGCGCGGGGTGCGCACCCGCAGTGCGGCAACGCGGCCGCGAGGGGGCGCCGCAGACCGCGGTGCGGCGCGCAGGGGCGCGCAGGGCGCTGCGGGAGCGCGCAGGGGCCGGGAGAGCGCGCGCAGGGGCGCGCAGGGGCGCTGCGGGAGCGCGCAAGAGCCGCGCAGGGCCGCGCAGAGCCCCCGTAGCAGCCGCGGCCGCTCCGCGCTCAGCCGCCGGCCCCGCGGGCGCGCAGCCGCTCCCCGCGGATCTCTCGGCAAGCGCGGCTCGGGCAGCGCTCCCCAGGGGCGGCGGGGGCTCCGCGGGCTCTGAAGTCGTTTAGAGGCAGCAGCGCAGGGCGCGGACAGCGAGGCTTTGTGCAGGAGTGTGCGTGGAGCACAGCGCAAAGCAGGGAGAAATAAAGAAAAAGGGGGAGAGAAAAGAAAAAAAATAAAAAGAAAAAAAAGTGGTCGGAGTAGGTTTGTTAAGGAATCCGGTAAGTTATAGGAAGCAAAATTAAATGTCTGGTGCTTACACGACGGCATGTTTTACAAGGGAGAAGGAAACTGTGCAGAAAATGCATGGGCTTTTATTGTTGGGTTTCATTGCCTGTATTGTGGTGGATGCTTTATGCTACGGAGAGCAAGTTTAATTGAACCAGATCGCTGATTTCATATAGTAGGGGGCATGGGGTGGGCTTTTTTTTTTTTTTCTTTTTTGTTTTGTTTTCGGAGTTAACCGTTTCAGGGACTAGAGGCAGGCAGGGCTGAGCTCCACAGCTCCGAGTTTCAAGCCAGCAAATAAAAACACATTACATAAAAACAAACACCGAGCCCAGTTATCAAAGCCTCAATCTCTAGCTATTATTTTCCCTTGTATTTGGTGCTTTTTTTTTTTTTTTTTTTAAAGTCACATCTGTCGTTCCCAGCCTTTCCCAGGACTGCAAAGCAAAGTGGACAGCTTCCATGTGACCACCTAGTACAGGAGGCATTTTCTGCTGGGAAACTTTGCAGAGGTTTTCTTCTTTCCTTCCTTTCTGAGAGCTCAGAAAAGAAAATGTGCAATCTTCCCAGTGATTAAAGTCTCCGTATTTGTCTTCAGACTTATCGGGTTTATCCAAACTTTTGTGTGTGTGTGTATCCCCCCGCCCCCCCTCCTGTGCATTTGTAAAGTAGCCCCATCTAGCAATGATAAATATCCCTGTTGATCACTTGATTGATTACCTCTCGGAAAGGTCACGCGGGCTTGCAGTAATTTCCTTTTGCCTAAGGCTCCCTTTTCACTTTTACTCCCGCACGACAGCTCCAAGTATACAGGATCTTTATTTTTGATTTTTAACCCCTAAATAGCTCCCCGAAAACAATGCTTTGGTGAAAAGAAGGAGGGAAATCAGCCGGCGGCTCCGCGCTGCCCCAGCCCTGTCGCGCTCTCCCGGGGCGGGTTTGGGGAGGGAGAGCCTCCCTCCCCTGCTCTCCTGTGGACTGAGAATTCGGATTTAAACAACCAGACAAGCTATTAATTTACCCATGCTACCCAGGGTCCTGAACCCAATTAATTTCTAATAATTACAGCCCAAGGGGGCTGGAGAGATCCCTCTGCCTCTTTCTAGCCTTGCCACTTCGCGGCACCGAGGTCAGCATATAATAATAAAGTGTATATTTTGAAAGTGATCAGCAGAACAGTGAGTTATTGCAATGAATGAAAATTGTTTCCATTTTGGCTAATTGAGCCCGTGGCTGAAAGCTGGAGTTCTGAGACTAAATAAAGAGGACTGTTTTATTTCGACGTGGGCTGGAAATCCCTGCATAGCTTTTCGGTCACCCAGCAAGAAGCTTAATTTCTTACCAGCAAACCTGAAATCAAGCGTTGGGTAAACAGTATTAATAATTGCATTACAATGATTAAATTAATCTTACTGGTAGCTAGGAGAATATAGATTGAGATTGAATAACACGATGTAAAGTTCACTGCACAAAGACAATAGCACAACAAATACCTCGATAAAGAATTCCAACTTTTCTCCAAGTAGACTGCGGGGCTTGTTCAACTATAATATAAGGAAGAGAAAATTTCCTGTTACGGGGAAAGCGCTGAAACCTGTGTATGAGGGGGTGCCTTTGGTCTCCCAGCCTGTATTAGAAATAGATTTAATTCCACCCCTTCATCCAGAAAAATACATCCCCAAATTTTAATCTCTGTTTCTGCCCGCGGAAAGCGACCTCGCATCCCCGCCGCCAGTCGCTTCCCACCCGGGAGGGAGCGGAGGCTTCCCCGCACGAACGAAACGGAATTCCCGGGGGGCTGCCCGGCACTTTTCGGGGAAGGGGGCGAACCTGGCGGTGCCGAGCGGGCGATGCTGTGGCCGCCGGGCGGGCGGCGGGGGGCGGCCGGGGGCGGCCCGGGACGGCGGCCGGAGCCCCGGGCGGGCGGCGCGGCACCTGCCGGGCTCCCGGGGCCGCTGGGACGGCGGGCAGGTGGCGGTGACAGGCGGGCACGGCCGGGGTCAGGGCTGCCCGCCCGGGAAACCCGCATCTGTGCCCCCGGCCCCGCACGGAGCTCGGCGGCCCGGGTGCGAGCGGGAAGGACGCGCATCTCTGCCCGGGCGGCTTTGCCGGGGTCTCCGCTTAACCCGGGGGAGTGGGAGAAAGGGGGAGTTTTGCAAAGTTCACGGGCGTTTTCATTTTCCCCAAGTGACCCGGCGCCGCAGGTTGGAGGTGTTTGTGGGGTGATCTAGGGACAGTTCGGTGCAGCCCCGCAAGGAAAGGCGCTGTTTACGACCGAAGTCGGGGGTCGGGCAGTGCCAGGACCCCGAGAGCAGCCCCGGCCCCCGGCCCGGCCCCGCGCATCCCCCGCGCAGCCCGTGCCGCTCCCCGGCTGTCCCGGCCCGGCCTCTGCCGGGGCAGCAGAGTGGCCCAGCTCCTCCCGGGACAGCCCGCACAGGGCACCCCAATGGGTGCAGGGGGTTGGGGGAGATCCCTGCCCTCCTGCCCCGGGACTGTAGATGCGCCCCTGCCCGGCTGCGGGGCGATGCCGAGCGGGCAGAGAGCAGCTGCGTGTCCATTTAAAAATAATAATAATTTTAAAAAAATCTAAGTTAAAAATTAAAAAGAACAATTGGCATCCAGGACGGCTCCGCAGTGCGGGTTCAAGTGCTTGCGCCTGTCTGCCGGGCGTTTGGGGCAGCAGCGTGGGATCCGCGGTGCCCCCGCCCCACCCGCGGGGCTGTCACCGGTGGGGTGCGGAGGGGGCGGGGGGGCTCCACGGGCGGGCCCGGTCCGCAGCACCGGGAGCCGGGGAGTGGGAGGTGGGATTGAAGGGGGAAGGGGCGATGCTGAGGATTTTATTAAAACAAAAAGTTGAGCAGGGTGTATGTACTGGCGCAGCCCCGAGTCTGAAAGATTGTAATTTTCTTTTATGGTGTCTGGCAGGATTTGCAACAGATATTAATGGGAACATAAATAGCGCATGGAAGGTATTGAACAAAACTGTTTAATGCAAGGAGGTTGTACCAGGGGAAAATCTATACGTAGTTTGGATTGATTCATACCTCGGACACAGCCATCCCCTAAAGGAGTTCCCAATTTCTGAGCGCTCCCTCTTTGATTGGCAAACCCTGTAATTAAAACAGATTAGAGCGGTCCGTGTTACTGTTTTTAAAACGCTTTTTTTCTGCCCAACTGGTGGTGGCTGAGCCGAGTTCAAGGTGGCGAAAAACTGTGCGCGCCGGGAAAGTGTACGATTTCATGGTACGCATACATAATAAAACATGTAATCAAATTATATCTCTCTGCCTATATATGCGGAAAGATCTACGGTAATTGCTGCCGGGTGAGAATAAACTATTTAAACGTTGCAAAGACTCCAGAACAGTATCAATATCCTATTAAAAAAAAAAAAAAAGGCAGGAAAAAAAAGGTGTCGCTTCTCCCCCCAGCCCTTGCCCCGCGGGAGCGCGGGTCTCCCCCGCTGATCCCCTCCCGGGTGCGCAGGCGGCGGAGCGGCTGCCCCGCGGCCGCGGTGGCGCAGCCCGGCGGCGGCTGCGCGCCTCGTCCCGGCCCGTCCCGGCCCCGGTGCCGGCTGTCAGGGTCCCCACCGGCGGTGATGGATCGCTGCAAACTTTTTTTTGGCGGCGCTGAAATGTTGAAGAGCGGGGGGGAGCCGCCCGTGCGCATGTGCGAAGGTGTCCAAACTGACAATGCTGGAGAGATAGCGAGCCGGGATTGAGAGAAAGGGAGAGTGTGTGTGCGGGAGAGGGAGAAGAGAGAGGGAGAGGGGGAGCGAAAAAGGAGGAAAAGCTCCGGGAGGAAAAAAAAAAAAGCCCCCCCCCACCCCAAGCCCACGCCAGCATCGGCCGCGGGACTGGCAGCATGCGATCCAAGGGCAGGGCGAGGAAGCTGGCCGCAAGTAGGTGCAATACCCCTTTCTCTTGGCTTTTCACCCTCCCTCTCTGCCATGTTGCATAGACATGTCTGGTGCGGCGCGGAGCTCGCAGGCAACCTGCAGCATCCCCTCCCAGCCTCCCGGCCCGGCCCGGCTCGGCTCGGCCCGGCCCGGCTCGGCGGGCGGCGGCGCGGACGGGGCCGGGGGGTGCGGCGGCCGGAGCCGGGCCGGGGGCTGCGGGCGGCGGGCGGGAGGGGGGGGAGGAGTTGAGGAAAAGTTCAGTGGCGAGCGCTGGAAGTTGCTGCTGCCGCCGGGGGCTGGAGTGGGGGGGGGTCGGGGAAGGGGGGGTGCGAGAGGCTCCGGGCCCTATAGTGGGCGCTGTGCGCTGTCGCAGGGCCGGGGGCCGCGGGGGGGGGTGAGCGCGGAGGGGCAGCGGCGGCTCCGCGGGGGAGGCGGCGAGCCCCGGGCGCAGGTAGCCGGTGCGGAGCTACCGGGCACCCCCCGGGCCCTGCCGCGCTCGCCCGCGGGCTGGTGCCCGAAAGCGGCTGCCAAGGCGGAGCGGAGCGCGCGTGGGGCGTGCGGGGCAGCGCGGGGCGGGCGGGGCCGGTCCGGGGCTGCTTCGCTCCGGGATGCCCCGCGCGGTTCGGCGGGGGGACGGCGAGGCCGCCGGGCAGAGCGGAGCGCTTCCCAGCCCGCTGGAGTCACCCGCTAAAAGTTGATGTAAATGTTGTAATTTCAGGCGCTTTTCCAGCACTTTTTTATACAGTTTGGCCGCCCGAAGGTCTGTGTTCCGCGAGGCGAGGGCTCGGCCGTCCACACGCAAAGCCCGACTTACTTAATTATTTGTCTTACGCTCACCCCATCTGTTTCTCCTTTATGATAGGGATCTCTGCTTTTAACTGCTGCAGTGTTGGTGCTCCTTTTTCTTTTTTTTTCTTTTTATTTTTTTTTTAAATGAGGGATTCAACTACAAAACATCGACATCTTTTGCGTCCTATTTTAAAAGCAACTGATGTCTTTATTTTCTCTGACACATCTGGGCAAGTTTCATTTGATATCCATGGCGAAGGCAACTCATTCTCGAGTGAAAAAAATTGGGCAGGAGGAAAAAAAAGTCGGATGAAATGTTGCATAAGTTGCGTGACGTAAAAAGCAGATGCTTATTTACTCTTTATTTGTGAAGGGGGAAAAAATATAAAAGCGTGGAAAAGGGGAAGTGAAAGATGTCTTTGGATCATCATCAGCTTTTCTGTGAACCTGAACAACAGCAGCAACCTGCGTTTGATTAGGTGATCTTAAAGTGGATAGTCCAGCGCCCTGAATTTGAAAACAAATATGTTTTTGAACCTCAAGGTTGCCATCCCTGCTTTGAAGCTAATTATGGGGAAAAAATCTCCCATCCCCGACAAAATCCGTCAGGTTTCCTCGCCTCTCCCTTGCTTTGCTCGCTGCGCAGCCATGCAGGGCTCCTGCTGCTGCTCCTGCTCCGGCTCCAGCTCTGCGAGCGAGATCCGATCGACTGCAAACTTTGCGCGTCTTGCAGCAGCAGCAGCAGCAGCGGCACTTTCCCCTCCTAGACAGATGTGTTGCATTAAATAATCCTTCGCTTACAATCGACTCATAAAGGAAATCATATTTTAAAAGCCGGGTTTTATTTCTTTTTTTGTGTTCCGAAAAGCTGCTTCAATCCCCCCCGAAGAGCGTCTCAGTTTCATGGCAAGTGGAAGGAGGGTTGGAGGCGACCCCTTTAATTTAGTCGTTCGAGAGAAAAAGGTTTTAGCTTTTCAGTTCTTTTTGTCTGAGTTAGGAATAGGAAAATATTTTGCAGCCTTCACTCTTTTACGAGAAAAAAAGATGCAGATCGGGATAAAGCGCATTTCTCGTACTATTTCACTTTTACTGCTTTATGCGTGAAACAAAAAAATCGCCCCGATTGCCTGACCGTCGCCAATACCCAGGGAAGCTTTCCCCTCCTAATAAAGGGAGAATACCTGAAGGGTATTTTCTTGACCTCAGTGTAAAATTGCTAAAAAATAATTTTGAGGCTTTGCCCCCCCTCTTAAAAAAAACAAATAGAAAAATAATTCAAAAGAAACATAAAGAGCCACGCGGGGAATAGCCAGTGAATTTTTCAAATGTCCAGCTGTAAAAATAAGGGAAAACACACTCTGCTGAAGTCGGTGTGCCCGCCACGCTCTCGGGAGGCCGGCGGTGAAGAGCGGTGCGGGGAGCGGTGCGGGGAGCGGTGCGGGGAGCGGGCCCGGGGGGTGCGGGCCCCTCCGCCCGCAGCCGCGCTGCACCTGCGCGGGCATCCCCGCTCCGGGACAGGCCCCGGCCCCCGGGGATGCTGCTTTTCCACTCGGGTGGGTTCGTGCCCGCCTGATGAAACCGTATCCCCGAATAACCCCCGCCCCAGCACGGGCCGCCGCAGCCCTGCAGCCGGCCCGGGGTAGCCCCAGCCACCCAGTAGCCTCATAAAGAGACAGAAGGTGATCAGATTAGGGGAACGCACATGAATAAGGAGGCACTTGTTACTTTTACACTTTATCACCACTTTTTTACAGGCAATTTAGTGCAGTCAAGGTAGATCCAGATCCCTCTAACCATCTGAGATAGTAAAATAGCACTTTCCTAAGTTTCAGCAGGTTTTCCTGCGCCTGTAATTTGCCTCAGTCTAGTACTTAAAAGGCTTGATTGAAAAACAGAGCCGGCAAGTTTATTTGCCTGTTTAAGACTGTCCGGGAATTTGTTTTCGAGCAGGGAGATGTTTGCCGTGTCCCGGCTGCCGGCCCTCTCTGCGAGGCTGTTTATTTGCCATCGCTTTACCATCGCCTCCTCCTCCGGGTTCCTGCACCGCCGCGGGCACCGGGTGCCGATGGCCCGGGCACGGCGCGGGAGCTGCCGGCGGTCCCTCGGTCCCTCTGTCCGTCTGTCCATCTATCTGTCTGTCCCTCGCACTCCGCCCAGCCCGGCCCGGCCCCGCCACCTCTGCTGCCGCCGGCACCGCCCCGGTACCGGGATCAGCCCGGCTCGGCACCGCCCGGCCCGGCCCGGCCCGGCGGCATCCCCGGCGCGGCGCTGTCCCCGAGCGGCTCCTGCGCCGCGGGCGCGGGCACGGGGGCTGCGGGGACGGGCCAGACAATCCCATTATATGCCGGGCATATTTTCACCAGGCGCTTCATTAACCCTTTTCAGGGCGGAGAGCGCGCGTGTGGCTTTTCGCTCCCTCTTTCCGTCCTTCCTTCATTGCTTCTCTCCTCTTCTGCTCCGTCTTTCTTTTCTTTTCTTTTCTTTTCTTTTCTTTTCTTTTCTTTTCTTTTCTTTTCTTTTCTTTTCTTTTCTTTTCTTTTCTTTTCTTTTCTTTTCTTTTCTTTTCTTTTCTTTTCTTTTCTTTTCTTTTCTTTTCTTTTCTTTTCTTTTCTTTTCTTTTCTTTTCTTTTCTTTTTCCTTTTCTTTCCTTTTCTTTCCTTTTCTTTTTCTCCTCCTCCCTTTTTTTTCGTCCTTCCCTCTCCCCACTTTCTGTCCTTCTCTCTTACTCAGGGCCAACAGCCACCCCTGAATTTGGGACCGACTTTGCCGCCCGGGGCTGAGCCCAGGGCTGAGCTTTGCGGTGCCTCCTGGCTGCTCCCCGGCCACCCCGGGCCGACCGAGGTGCCGGCCAGAGAAAGGACACAAAGGAAAAGGACGGTCCGAAAGGCGAGCTCGTTATTAATACAGCCCTGCTTGTAAATGAAAAATGTAACCCTTGTTAATTAAGGCTGTTTACATGGGGTACAAGAAACTTAAGAAATGTTTCTACAAAGGGGAAGGAACTGTTTACAAAACTCTTTCAAAAGTGTGACATATTGCTGCAGTTCCAGCACTAAAAAGCCAAACACACTTACACGCCTTTGAAGTTGGCTGGCTGAGGCAACATTATTTGACTGGGATTCAGATATTGCTTGTGGGTATAACTAATGGCTTTTACCTAGTTAGTGGGCTGGGAGGGGCGAGGGCCTGGGCGCCGTGGCCATTGGGTCCCTCTGGAGAGCTGGGGCTGGCTCCCTGCCAGCTCTGTACAATGTCAACATTGAATATTTGAATTCCCAGACTCTATTTAACAACTTTCTAAATAAATAAACTCATTGTGTGTCTGTGTTTAAAATTATTTCACCTCTTTCATGAAAGCTACAGCATCTTATTACACCGGCCTCTCGGGCTGCTTTTCCCCCTTTTCTTTCCAAACAAACACAAACGGAGCTGAGCACTTTTGGTGGTTTTTTTTTGTTTTTCGCTGTCTCCTATCTCTCCCTCTCTCCCCTTCTCACTTTCTGTCTGTCTTCTCGCAAAGCACGAGTGGCAGCTGCTCAGACATCACACCACGTCCTCAGTGGGACAGCTCTGTGCACCCTGTTATCTAATCATAACTAAAACCAAAGCCAGGTTCACCAAGTCGGTTAAATATTAATCATTTCTAAAAGGAGGCCCAAGTGAGTGCCATTGCTGCAGCAGTGCCCTGTACATACTCAATCATTTTGGCTGCCGTACCCTAGGCAGGCTCCAGGGACAGCTTTCATTGTTGTTTGCCATAAATGGCTATTAGTGTTCATATTCACCTATTCACCTACTTATTTAAGTGTGGATGTGGCTGTGCTTATGGAGATGTGTGCACACATGTGTGTTCAGAACATGCTTTTCTGCTTATGCCACGGAGATATATTTATTTATGTGTGTAATACCTATGTCTGTGTGTGCACATACAGAGAGAAAAGCAGGTAAATCCATTTGATATTTGTAATTGTAATTAATATATGCACAGTGTATAGTTTAGAGGGGTATTGTGGTATGCAGGCTTTTGGGGTGCTTGTAGTCCTGACACCAATATCTGTGCACCCACAAAGGCTCTGAAACCTTCTGGGTGCATGTAGGGAACACATTACTGATCTGCAGCAGCCTGGGTGTCCTTCCCTGGGATATCAAATACACTAATTGTGTGCTTCCGTGGTGGGAATATCCATTGTAAAATATTTATTGCCTTCCCATGGAAGTAAAGGTGGCTGGACAGAGAAGGTATTTCTGCCTGTCCTGGGGAGCACAGCTCCCTGATAATGCTGCCTGAGTTGCTGAAGAAGAAAGTGGGATGAATTTTCTGCCAGGACAGGTATGTGGTGGAAGAAAGAAAGTGTTGATGTTTGCTCCAGCCCAGGGTGTATGAGGAAAGGGCAGTCGGGAAGCAGATGGAGTTTTATAAATCTCAGCTAATGAAACCTTGTCCACAGAATTGCCTTGCTTTGCAGTAAACCACTTTTTAAACAAATGTACATTAGCTTTGGAAGGGCTTGTTCAGACACTTAGGTTTCCAACCAAGAATTCATAATATTTGTTTATTTAAAATTTAACTAGATTTGCTGTCATTTTTGGAGCAAGTTGGTGTTCTTTTGCTGTAATTTAATACAATCAGTTTTACATCATTTCAGTTTAGTTAGGCAAGAAGTGGCTTATGAAGAGCAGAAAGAAGTTTAATCCCACATGGTTTTCAAACTAGCAGATACAAGTGTTATGTTATTCAGTAGACAGAGCTAGAACTGGACAAATGCAGATTAGAAGTGCAGTTTATATTTTAAGTAGTGAAGGTATTTAACCACTAAAACTATTTACTGAGAGCTGGGTGGGTTTCAACGGCAGTGGAATTCCTTTGTCTTAATTAAGGTTGGCTGTTTTTCTAAAAAGATATGAGCTAATCCAAACAGGAATTAATTTAGGGAATTCCTGTAGCCTGTGTTATACAGGAGTAGCAGACCAGACCACTCTTCCTGATTTTATAATCTGTGCACCCAGTTAAAGCCGTGCAGTTTCATATGGAGACATAAGCTCAAGGCTGGGATCACAGGAATGCACTTAAAAAACTAAATGGTCATTAAAAAACCCAGGTTCAGCTCCGACATGGCAGAACCAACATCTGGCTCAAAGTGTTTTCCACCCTCAGCCCTGCTTACCTGGATCACAGTCACCTCAGAACTGCCCTGTCACCAGGTCTGAGGGCAAAGGCAACGATGGGTTTTTCAAGGATGGGAAGGATGAACAGGGTGTAGGAGCTGAGGTTTGGATACAGAGAACAGGGTCTGGGGTCAGTGGTTTTGTCACTGCTCTGTGATGGATTTCCAGTGGGTGCCTGCCACGTTCCTGTGCAACAGGTTACTGCTGCAGCTCTTAACACCCAGACAAGACCAGTAGAGATCATGTCATAGACCAGTAACATCAGGAAGCACCTCCAGGACCCCTTTGCTGCTGGAGCTGCTGGAGGGAGGTGTTTGCTGGCAGACAAACAGCAAGGTGGGGAAGGGGATGGAGAAGCTAAGGAGAAGTGGATGTTGTTGTCCCCAGGGCTCTGTCTCTTTGCACTGCCATTTTAAATGAAAAAATAATAATTCTCAGGGAGTAAAGAAATCCTGTCTGATCACTCATGGACTTTATGTTCCCTCCCTTTTGTTTGCATTTCCAGGCTATGCCGAGGCATTGCCTTCTCCAGTGCTGCTGGAAGGAAGGGCAGCCACAGATTCATGTGGGAGGAGGGAAGCTAGCCTGCAATGAATATTGTATTTGGTGCTAAATATGTAACAAAGAGAAAGAAATGTGAGTTAATCCAGCAATAAGAGTTGGGAAGTGAAATACAATTCGTTTTATTTCAGGGTTTAATGCTGTGGTCTGTTTCAGTGAAGCATTATCTTTTAAACTGGGATATATGCAACGACATAACCCCCACTACCTTGAGGGAATGTCAGAGTTTGATCTCTGAATAAAGGAAATTCAGAGTTAAGGCTGAAATGTACCACATGGCCTCCAAGTCCCAGGAACAACAGGAGGCAAGGAAGTAGCTAAAGCTATGGGCTGCACTTTAAAATGAATCCAGCAACTACCAAGCCTGCAGCGCTCATTGCAGATCCACAGCACGGCTTGAGCTGGGATTTGTATTGACTGGAGAGAGATCTGTGATGATGCTGAGTCTTTCTGGAAATCTTGGCTGATCTGTGATGAGCATGAGAGTTTTATGATGGAAGGATTACAGTTCTGGGCTTAATTTATGCAACAGAAGCACTCTTGTCTCCTTTGACACCGATAGCTTTTGTTTAGAAAATCTTATATAGGAGCAAAATTTGGGTTAATATACCCAAGTTACAGCTTTATTTCTCTTCTGAAGAATTGCTTATATGTCTGAATGGGTGCACTACATTTTAGCCCTGTTTAAACTCCAAACTAAATTCAAATTGCCTGTAAAATAATCCACAGAATGGAAACTGCCACACAATCGTAGCCCTTGCTCCCTGACCCAAACCCATATTCCATTGCAAAGCAGTGAGCAGCTCTGTTCCGTGATTACAGTAAGTTAGAAACCAGAAGAGCAAGACTTCTATGAATAGGTTATTTTTGGCAATTGCATCACCAATTATGTATAAAATTTCAAAAAATATGGGTTCTGCCAGTTTGATCTCTGAGAGGAATACAGAAAATGAAAGCTTTGAGACTGCTGTAACATCATACTATTTTGTCTATTAGATATCATTAGATTACCAGAATACTGAGACCTTCATATCAACCAGCCTAACAAAAATTTCCCAGGTGGTTTAAATTAAAAAATTAGCCATAAATATATTTTGTATAATGTAATTTATTATGGATGTTTATTGTGTGCAGTGGGAAAATGTTTGGTTTCAGATGATCTTACTGTATAACATGTGCCCTACTGAAACTGTTTATACTGAGGCAGCCTGGAAAAGCCCCAGTTTAATTCTGAGACCTGCCGGGCTACATGCTCTGAAAGCCACAGGAAGGCAGAGCCCTTCCCCTGGAAAGCCAAAGGGGCAACATCATCTTGTGTGGGACATGTGCAACATAAAACTAGGCAGTGGGAAAAGAGCTGAGTGGAAGAGAAAGCTGAAGAATTGCTCAGGGCAGTGCTGTTTTATAGGGAAAATGGGATAAAAATGATACCAGCTTGCAGCACGTCCTGTTACGCTGGGATGGGAGGCTCACCAGTGTCCAAGGGATACTTTTCTCCCAATCCCATGTTTTATCAGGCCTCCTTTTGTTCCAGCTGGGTGTGGTGAGCAGGGCTCTGTGCTGATGCCCACCCATGACTCCAGATTTGCCCTTCTGCAGCACAGAGAGGGGATTAATGTGGCCTTAGGGACCCAGGGGTCCCTGTGACGGACACATCCACCCTCTGCCGGGATGCTGCAGCAGAGAGCTGATGGCTTCAGGAAAATGATTTCCTGCCTCCTCTCCTACTCTTTTGCACAAAGTCCACATGCTGGCAAGGGTGAAATCATTCCTCAGTTTAAAAAAAAACAAACCCTCAAAAACTTCCCCCCCTGCCCCAAGCTCCTTCACACATGTATTAACACCAAACTGGCAAAGCCAATGGAAAAGGATTTTGTGTTTTGGCAGCAGAGCTGGCTCAGAGCTCACTGTGGCCCTTATCCCAAACCCACTGGAGCTGAAGGAGCTTGTACCGACTTCAATGGGCCTTGGGCTGGGTCTGGCTGGGAGGAATCTGCTTCCCTCCATCCTTGGGGCTGGGGGGGTTATCAGCAGCTTTTGCTCTGCGGTGAGCCCCAACATGTGATGCTGTAACAGATACCTGGATTTACATCAGTCTAAGTGAATTAGGTTGGCCCTATAATCTGGCCTCATTTAAGAGTCATTTTAGCCATTAGGATGAAATATGAACGCTGCTGATGGGGGGACTGTGGTGACTCTGAATCCTTGTTTCCCACTGTGTCCCGTCTCTCCCATGGGTTGAGGACCTCTGGGGGCTGTGGTGGGCACTTGGGGGGTGTTGGAGGGGTCCAGCACTCCTGGCTTGCACTGCAGGGATCTCCATTCCAAAGACTGTGGTTCTCCAAACAGCCTGAATTTGTACCTTCTGAACAAATAGCTCTGCTGCTCAAAGTACCTGGTTCCTCCAGTAAGTGCTCCATTTATTGCCTCCCGATTTCATCTCAGACAAACGGAAGGTATGTGAGAGACAAGCACTGACTGCTGGAAAAAAATCACCCCAAACACGTCTAAAGCACAGCTTGAGTCACTGGTGGTGCCTATATTTTTGATTTAAAAACCATTTAACATTTCCAACGTTTGACAGAAATGATTAACCTTCCCCTCTTGAAAACTCTGTGATTTGAACTTACCGTGGCACGTTTTATTTACTTGCACCTTGGTGAGGAATTAAGCAATGCTTTTGGTTAGTTTTAATCTTTCCCATTCTCTTTGTGGCTCTGTAGAAAGGGGAAAAAAAGGAAATATGTTGTTTGAAATAATTTTGAAGTGATGTTTCTATTTTACTTTTTTTAGGCTCTTGATGTATTTTTGGCTACAGGGACTGGCATGGAGCATTGGTCTAAGAATATACAACACTGAAAAGCAAAGTGGTATCAGCTGTATCTGGGCTAACTGCACTACTTTATAGTTTTGCTGTTTCATTGTTACTGTGCCATGATAATGATGATTTACAGCAATAATGAAGACTTCTTAATCGCAAAATATAAACAGCATGAGATATTTGTCCTGATTCTTTCAGTTAATATAAAAAGCAATATTTCAGTAGTCATTGGCTGCCTGTGAAAAAGCTATTAAGCAGCTATGCTCTGCCTGAATAATTATTCTCCATGAGTTTGTGCTTCCTAATAAAGCCAAGGTAACTGGGAAATGAAGAAATTATGGACTAGGTCACTCCAGATGATGCAGATCAGAGAGATTTGAGTGAACAAACCTGTGCAGTGTCTTTATATCAGTGACCAGCCTCAGAATGAGGAAAAAGGTGAAATTATCTGTACTGTACCAATGCCCTGAGTAAACACTGAGCTGAGCCAGAGCCAAAAGGGGTAGTGCAGAGTCAGGCCCAGGATGGGATGCAGCAAACCTTCCCAGCTGGGGCTTCTACCATGCACCAAGCTGAAGGATCACTCATGGACCAAATACAGAAGATTTATTTCCAACCTGACATTATTATTTATTATGACTTGAATTAAAACAGCAACCACAGAATGCAGCCAGGACTGGATGCCTGTTGTGCTGAGCTTTGTGCAAACACAGGCAACCTGCACAGAGCTTGGGCTCCGAGAAATGCAGATAAAACTTGGGGCCTGCTGCCCTACACGTGCAATTACAGCATCACTGGAGGCAGTAATAAAATCCTGAGGAGAAATGAATGCTTTAAGAAAAATCCAAGGAGTCAGGACTCCGTGGCTTGCACATGGGTGGACGTGCTTCAGCTTTAATCACATCAGCCCTTTCCCCCTACCAGCAAATGGCCCCCCTGGCTCTGTTTTAGCTGACCCTATTAGTTTTGGCCGTGTCCATAATCTTGGGTGATCAAGCTGCATTAAGCTATGAGTATCCTTGCAGCATCACCTGCTTGCTTTCAAAGAAAATAGCTCCGAGATTCTCAGGGAAGGAAGAAGGCAATGCCGGCAGGTAATCCAGCCCTATAAAATCCCTGGATTGTGGTTCCAGCCCGCTCTCCACGCGGGCGCTACGAGAGGGACCTGAGCACTGCGGCTGGCAAGAGTCAGCAACCAAAAAGTCCCTCAAGCCTATAAGGTTTATTAAGGTTCTTTTAAAGTCCCTGCCAATAAAAAGGGTCCACACAACCTCTGAGTGAGGCTCCATAAGCTCAGTTTTATGTTCGGATAATTTGGAGCCAAACCGTCACGGAGTTCACATAGCGAAATACCCCATGGAGCATCGCAAACTGCGAAGAAAATATATCGAGGAAAGAGAGGGCTGATAATTTTATGGTTTTCCTTGAAGTTAAGCAGTAAAATGGGCTTTATTTAGCAATTTCCGGACTTCTGATTGCAATTTTGTTACCAGCGTAATGAATTTCGATATAATGTTTTGTAAATAGGGAGAAATGTTAGAAGCCAAGGTCCTACAGTGCTTGGATCTGCCGTGGGAAGCAGTGCCACACACTCCAGGTTCCCAAAATGGATCAGACCTGGACTGACTTTTGGATCAGACCACTGTGCTGGACATGGCAACAGCGCTCAGCTCTGCTGTGAAAGGCTGCAGGTTGAGCCCAGAGTGGCTGGGTAGCCCTTGGGAAGGATTGTCCTTTAAAGGAACAGGAAGGGTTTGACCCAGGTCCAGGGATGTGCAACATATACTTATTTTGAGAGGGTGAAGCATTCCTAATCTGAAATACGTTTAAGAGCCCTGGTTTTTACAGGTGAAGTGATCATCACAATCTCCAGGCTCATTTTCTAAACCAAGCTAGTAAAATCACTTATCCCTCAGCCTTTTGGATGTGTGTAAACCTAGGTCCAGAATTCACAACACAAACCACTATATTTGCTCCTCACATAATAACTATTTTACACTTGGCATGACTCATCTTTTAAAAATCTATTTTACAATGTAATAATTCACACTCACTTCTCTTTGGGAAGTCATTTATAGAAGGGAAATTAAACATGGCTGGGCAGTGGACAGAGCACTGCTGATACATGCAACAGCTTGAAATGTTGAGGGAAGTGGTTATGGATATGGGAGAAGATGCCATCTTGACCTTGGCAGTTTGTTTATTAGACACTAAATCACAGGCATTTCTTCCTCCAGTTCTAACTGGACTAAGGACTCAGATATAACCTTAAAAGCCATTTCTGGGGTTTTAAACAGAATTTAGACCTCATCAGCGCTCAGTGCTATTTATGCAGCTTGAGTGAGACAAGGGAATGCAGAGACCACTGTGGGAAAGGAAAAAAGGTGAAGAAACTAGAGAAAAAAAAAGGAATATTAATTCCAATGATTGTATTTCCTTTTCACATGCTGCACTTCCTGGTAGTACAGAGTAGAGAGAATGAGAAAATATTTGATGTCTTTTTACTCACTTTGTTTATGCCCCTTGTGCACATGACAGCCAGTAACCATCAAACTTGTCCTGCCAGTGTTCTTAGAAAGAAGGGCTGTGTCTCATCTCACTGTCAGTGGCAAAGGTAGCACTGGAAATAAGGTGGAGATGACCAAAGAGGAGGCAGGGACGGTGGGGGGAAGAGGACTGGGGAATGGGACATGTCTGATGGGCTGCTGTCAGATCCCAGAGCAGGAGGAGGCAAACAAATCGGCTCTGCTGGCACATTTCTGCACAGGAATAATTTGGGACAATTGTTTTAAGAGATGATTGGTGCTTTTCATATACTAAATAGGCCCTGAATATGCTTTCCTCTCCTTCCCCAGTTATAGATAAATACATAAAATATATATTTATACAGGATCTCAGCGAGCTAACATGGCTAAATCACCTCTGTGCACCTTGACCTCCTGCTTAGTTTCCCATTTCAGAGGCTCAGTGTAAATTAAGGTGCTGGGTTTACTCTTCAGGTTCACATATTCCCTCTGTGCTCCTGCTGCAGAGATTGCTGTGCTCCGTGGGTCGGTGGGGATCCAGCTGAAGCCTGCGAGGGCTGGAGGGAGCAGTGTTGCTTTAGGCTCCCTGCCTGAGGAGTGACATATCAGAAGTAATAAGTCTGAGCCCGAGCTGATGTCTAACAGCATCGGAGAGTGGGCTGGAAGGCTGAACTCCTGCAAAAATGAGAGCAAGGAATTTAACAGCAGTAAAAAAGAGGTTAAGGAAAGAACAAAAAAGGAAAGGAAATAAAAGTGATATGAGTGGCTAGAAAAACATCTATGTCCAAATATTAACCTCTCCTGCTGTATTTTGACACTGGGCTGAGTTAATAGAAGTACATGGCTAATACACATTAAGTTGGAAGAAGGTAGTTAATTTCAGAAGGTATCTGGATCAACTTAACATGAACATGTATTAGCAGAAGATATTTTATGTGCGTCCAAATCTGCCAATAGCTTGAAGACATATTCTGCAGGAGGCTAGCAAGAGAAAGTATGTTTTACTGGTGGGGTTTTCAGCCAAACTCTCTCATTCTTGGGGCTTCTTATCCCTTTCTTCTCCAAGATACCTTTTCATCAACCATCAGAGGAGCAGGAGCAGACAGACCTTTTCCCCAGCCTGTACTTTCCTGTCAGCTGCAGGAGCCTCACAGACAGCACTGCCTCGAAGGGTTTTTTCCTCTTAGAATGATAAAGGAGCAGCCCCAGAGCACAGGAGCTAAACTGGTGTAAAACTGGTGTGAGAGCAGAGCCTGCTTTGGCAGGGGATGGACTCAATGCTGGCTGTTCCTCCTGGGATCCATCCAGAGGTGGGAAAAGCAGATACAGGGCAATCTTCACTCTGTGAAGGTCTTTAGTGTCTAACACTTAGAAGTGGAAAATAGTTTAAGTTATTTAAAATAAGGATTTTTCTCTCCTTTTTGTATTTCGGTGTGTCCTTGGGGTTTGCATTCTTCCATAGGTATCATTTATTTCACAGCAAAGAATCGTGGTGAGACAGCCCAGGCTTTAATTTCTGGGAATATCTTTATAGGCTTGTTTTTGTGGCTATATAACAACATTATGTTATCTATCCATCTCTCATTCCACTTCCTGATATACAGAATTATCAGGACTACCCATCAGTCACTCTTCTGTTTTCTAGCCCTTGGTACTATATCAGTTTTTAGGACATTTTTCCAGTATTACAGTTACACTGATCTTGGTGGTTATTAAAAATTATATAATATCTTTAAAAACTCTGTTGAGATGTGCAGCACCATCTGAGGAAAAGTAAATTTTAGACTGGAGTTATATGATTACTGGTTTCCTGAATGCTCGAATGAAGAAAGGCCGTTAACTAAGGTATAAATTTTCTCAAGGAAAAAAAAAAGCAAAAAGCAATATAGAAGAGCAGGACATCTGCTTTTGTAATTAGGTACTAACAAACTGGGACAGTGCCCCACCTGATATAGTCCTCTATAGACTTTAAAGTACCCCGGCTGTCTAGCTGATTTCTTTTTGTGATTGCAACAGGATTTCTCAGGTTTTCAGAAGCTCTCACGGTGTGTTCATGCACCTGATGTGTCAGAGGGATGGGACACAGAGCTGGTGGGAGATACAGGGATGAGGGTCACTCAGTACAAAGAGAAAATAAAGATTTTGAGGGTGATTGTGCATCTCCTGAGCTTCACCTCCACTCAGCTCTGCAGGGACCTGCTCAGCTGTGCCACATCATGGTGAGATTGGTTTCTCTATTTCACACTTTTTTTTGCAAGGTGATTAGGGAAAGATCAGCTCTGTGTTGGGCAGGACAGGGCTCTCTCTTTGGAGTGTTCTGCTGTTTGTCCTGTAGGACACCATGGATTGTGTTTTGCACCTTGCTCCAGGTGAAGCTGTGTGTGGAATCATGATCTCAGGTACTGCTCATGTAGTGGTGGGTTTGGGTCAGGAGGTGATTTTGGGTTTTGGCAAAGTGTGCTGTTGCTTTTTGCTGCCTGCAGTCAAAATTGGTTTTTTTTTTCTATCTCCTGGGTGTAAGTACATGCTTTAACAGTAGTCTCAAGATGTCACCCCAGTCAAAATGTTATTTCTCCTGTAATTCGGGCAGGGGCTACAAGAAATGGTTTGATGGTTCCTTGAGAAATAACTACTTTTTTTCCTGCAAAGTTTTCTCTTGTTTAGTATTGTGTCTACTGGCAATGACTTTTTTTTTTTCAGTGTTGGTTACAAAATCCCAAAGCAATGGGAGGAAGAGGTTTTTTTTCCTTTCTCTGTGTGCTTTTTCAGATCATGTTGGAGATTAGCTTGGGGAATGACAAACCACTCTGTTCCCAGCAGAGTCTCCCCATCCATAGTTAAAGTGTTATGGGAATTGGTGTTGGATGCCACATCTAGTTTCACTTTGAGTTGCAGCCTTTAATGCCAGCACTTCTGCTGTTTCTCCTTCCAGCCCTGTGATTCTGCCATGTTGTCTGTACTTTCCTTGATGCACAGAAACACTTAGAAAAAAGAGAAAAATTAATTAATTTCTGGCTGCAGTTTTGGGTGGCAGGTTTCAGGCAGCAGCAGAATCCAGTGTGTTTCTTAGTTTCCTGCTGCCCTGGTCAGTTGTGTGTGAGAAGGGAGATGGTTTTAAGGGTGCTCAGGGCCTGTTTCTCTTGAACACTCAGTGTGCTGTGAGAGCTTTGCCTGTTGCATTTGCAGTGGTGGAGGTGATTGAATATCACCATCTCACTCTGGTTTTGGTTAATAAGCAAGTAAAGGTGTGCTAATCCTGTAAGGATGGCTGATAAAACCAGCAGAGCTGTCCCACAGAGGTTTTGCTGACCACAGCAAGGGTGAGGGGTGTGTTGGAGGCTGTTGGCAGGATGGCATCTCCTCTGGAGAGGGCAGGAATTGCTGAAAGGGCTCTCCATCTTCTCGTGCTGCCCTCAGCGCTGGGCTAGGAGGATTTCCCGTGCTGGTGCTGGTGTTTCCCACATTTATGGGAACCACAGGCTTCCCAAAGCCAGCAGCCACCTCTGCTCTGAGCAATACCAGAAGCAGGAACCTGCTGATCCGTGCAGAGCGTGCTAGAGCCGCAGAGTGGGAGGTGATAACTTCTGCTCCTGATGCTGTGAAGATTTCTTTTCTTTTTTTCCATGTAGAAATGAGCTTATGTAGCTGATGCCCCAGGTGAAAAATCTAGCCATGTTAGAGGCTGGTGTGTGCACATGGGTGAAAATGTGTGTCAGTGTGTGCTCTAGAACCTCTTAGCTGGCTTATCTATGGCTGGGGGTTCAGCATGTGACACCCCATTGCTGGAGTTGTGAAGTCTGTGAAAAACCTGTAAATTAATCTCTGACCAGACTGAGGCATCATTGGCTGTTTAAAAACTGTAAATCTGTGTTTATCCAACGTTAACAGATGTAACATAAATGAGTTCCTGCGCTGTCTGCTGGTCCACTAATGGCACTTGTTTGTAAGTGTTTTATGTTAACAGCTATTTGATGGTGCCCATTAGTTTTTCCTAGGTTAATGTTATATAATAAAGTGAATGCTGGCCAAAAGCAATAGTAATACGATAAACAAAAAAATCCAAATGCTGGGTGAGAAATGTAATGGAGCGAGGGCTGAACTCTGGTGGGAGTTTGGTTTAATCTAAAGGTTAAAAAATGTTATAATTTGGGTTTAAGTAAATTGGCTCTTTAGTCCCAGAGGTCTTGCTCTTGTACTTCTTGTGCCTCCAAAGCTCCCACTAATGCCGATGGGAGTCTTGGGCGCACAAGAAATGCGGGTTCAGGTACTAAAGTTACAGATTGGCTTGGACCAAAACCCCTAATCCAAATACCTCCGGCTTTTGAAAGCATTTGCCAATTGGATTTGAATCTGGACACAAACATTGTGGCTTGAGCTCATCTGAGCTCACTTACATCTGTGTAAATCTGTAGTATGGCCCCGATCCAGCAAAGCACGTAAATATGTGCTTAATTTGACTTCAAGGGGACTATTGTGCGCTTAAAGCTAAGCATGTGTTTAAGTGCTTTGCTGGACTCAAGTCCAAATACATGGGAGTCAATGAAATGACACCAAATAGTGCACTGTAAGTGAGATCTGAAATGAACCAAAATGTTTGTGTTTCTACCTGGAAATGAGCACTCTGTTCACATCCTATGTATCCTGCATTCACTTTGTATTTTCATCCATCTGCACATAATGCATTCTTTACAGTAACCTGTCCATTCAGTACAGTAAAAAAAGAAATATACTTTGAATTTTCCTGCTCTATTACTCATATTTCATGAAATGTGCTCTTATGCCAAGTGTCTGTTTATATATATTTATACATGTTGTTTCTTTATTGATATTGGCAAGATACAAGAAGAAAAGAAATATTTTACAGTTAAAAACTTGTAAACAGTTTTATCCTTAATTTAAAACCTTTTTTTAAAGAGTTTACCTGATGTGGTCAAATTACTTTAACTTGTTTTTGGTTTGCCAGTCTGACCAATATGAAAAGTATTTGTTAAACATATAGGTTTGTTTTTAGCTGAAAATACACATTTTAAACGTGTTTGCAATTAACTGACACAGTGAACATGCCCTTACACTCAACTACTAAATGCCACTTTTGTACTTTAAATCCCACTTTTAGTGATTGCTACGCTACATAAAGCTGTCAATGAATATTTTCACATGAATACATTAATACTGTTAAAAGATCACGTATTGCTTGTCAGCTGCTGCAGTTCACTGCAAAGGGAACACAAAAGGGTTAATTGAGCTCAGCCCTGCAAAGGTGGCAGAGGCATAGACTAGAACTGGGAATTAAACCCAAAATAAATACAAGAAGATATAGCCCTTGTGCCTCAGTATGACAACCACAATGCAGACATAAAGAAGTGTAAGCTGCAAATGTCTGTAGGTTATTAATGAGGTAATAGAAGCAAAATTAGGTATCAGCAGGGTTTGGCTCTGTTTGAATAAAACTGAGATCTTTTATCTCAGAATATGCTAGGAAAGACTCATAAGCTGTGATTTGGTGGTCTAGGCTGTGCCCTTCTTGGTTGTGGGAGTTGACTCATGCCATTTAAACTCGCCAGTGTTTTCCACTCTAGGCAAAACAAATGTGGGATCAGACACAGAGAACGGCTGGCGGGGAAAAGGGAAAAGGTTTTCATGGCAGTTTATGAGGAAAAATGTTTTTGTGTGCTTACTTTTGAATCAAAAGGATATTTTGCACTTCAGCTTTGTGTCTGGAAAGAGGATACAATTTTCTTGCAAATCTAGTGTGGGGGAAGCACATAATGGCAGTGCTGAAACACCTCTGTGTCCAGCTGACCACTGCCCAGGCTGATTCTCTGCTGATTTCAGCAGTTGCCCTCGGGATTTACTTCAGCCTGTATGAGGGCAAAGTATGGTCACAGACTCCTGTTTGTGCCCTGTAAGAGTAAACTTTTCTCCAAAATAATGGCAAAATACTCCTTTCCTGACTCCTGGAGAAGCTGACAGCCAGAGATGCAGCTGATGCATTGTGTGGAGTGATCTGCTCTGCCCTGATCCCTTATCAGCCCCATTGTCACTGAAGTAAGTGGCAAAACTCCCATTAACTTTAATGATGCAGAATCGACCCTAAATGGATAAGGTTTGTCTTTAAGAAAAATCACCGAGGGATTCAATTACATCACAAATGTATTCAGTGGTTGTGAAGTGATTCTGGTGTACGTACAGCCAAACCCTGAATTCCTTCTCAAGTAAGTGTCTGGGTGAGGATTGATTACAAACCCTGCTCTAAGTTACACCCGTACAACTCCCCCGGAGCTGATGGCATTCCTCCCTGTTTCCCTTGCATGGACAGTGCAGAGGCTGAGCTGCACAGAGCCTAACACATCCTGCTTCTGCTCCCCTTGGACAGGGGCTGGGAGGGATGGAGCCCGTCCGTGTGGATCTGCAAAACTCCTCGTGACCTGGAGCGGCACCTGCGGGGTGGTGGAGGCTGCACCAAGGGCGGTTTTGGTCCCTGAGCCTTTGAAGAGCTCTGGCATGATGTAATCCCAACCCTGTAAGCTGCTGCGGGACCCTGGGGTTGAGAGATGCCCTATAAATCTCTGTCGCTGGGTTTTGTTACCTGCCCGCTCTGTTACATGACTAATGACTTCAGGTAAAGAATGGGCAGTGGAGAAACAGGTAATTAACAAAAACATCCTTCTGTGTTTTCTGCTCAGCTTCCATGACTGGTGTTTTCAAAAGCTGGGCAGATATGATTTGTAGCCTCCCTCTTTCACCAGCACAGAGGCAGGGCTGGTTTGAAAGCTGGCAACCCCTGAATGCTTCCCCAGTTTCCTGCCCTTGCATTTGATGCAGCCAGGGCTGGTTTGCCAGACAGTCGCTGGTATCCGCCTTGATGTGACGTTTTTGTGCTGTGGTTAAGTTGTTGGGGTTTTTTTATTTAATTTTTTTTTTCCTGGAGCATGGGTTGCTTTGAGAATGGCCTGGTGCAAGTGCATTAGCAAAGTGAGCCTGCTGTAAAATATTGCTGCATCCAGCTGCCCTGTCAATAGGTCAAGCTATTTGTCCGATCCAGACAGGGTGTCTAGTTCTCCTGGCAGCATCTCTTGCTTTGGCATGGGAAAACCTGTTTTGTTTAGCACTAGGGAAACAATATGTATAAATAGTAATGCTTGAACCTAAACACTCCTGTTGTCTTTATGCATGGGGTGCTGTGTTACTGGTTATTTTATGACAGATTTCTTTCCCCCTCCTCCCCTCTGAAGAACTCGAGTCCCAGCCTGCAGAATAGCTGCCGTTGAGTGGAAGCATTCCTGCTATTTTCCCCTCAATTCAGAGGAAGCAATGCACTTGTTGTGTTACCTTGGTGAATCGAAAGTGGTTTTCACTTCCCTTAATTAAGCCTGCTTTGGTGCTGGCCCCTCCAAGATGGAGAGCGCAGCGCACTCAGGAGCGCTGCCGCTGATTTGAATTCCTAAATTCCTCTCCTTGCAAACTTCAAAGGCAAGTATATTGCTCTGTCTAAGAGGCACCAATTATGTAAACCCTGGGCAATTCAGAATGTTCCATAATTATTTATTTTCAGCAAAATAGATTTTAACCCAAACTAGACAGAACACTGGCATTTCTCCAGTTATTAGATTCTATTGAAAAAGGTATTAAACAATGGGCAGGGTAACATGGTAGATTAGTGTCCCTTCATCTTCCTGACCTGGGCATGTGTCAGAGCTGTACTGAGCTGACCAAAATTACTTTGCTTTGATGGCCATTAAAGGTCAGGAGCAGAATGGGATCAGACGCCTTGGTTGAGGCTGAAGTACACAACATTATATATTGATAGTAATTAAGTTGTTTCATTTAATAAGCACCATCGGATTTAAAGGCATTGTTACAGTATTGGGGCTGTGAGAAGGAGAGAGGCAGTCAGGATATGGGCTGGGGGAAAGAGGGAGAGAGAAAGGGTTCTGGAATGAGTGAAATGTGTCCCTGGAGTAATTTTTTATTTTATAAACTGAATGCAAACCTGATGGAGAACTATGGAAATGAGCAGTCATGCTGGATACATACACACACTCTCTCAATATTCCTATACTGTGGGTAATGAAAAGTGCCTTCAGGGATGGGGTGGCCTTACCATTCATCAGTGCCATAGCCTTAAGTGGGTAATAACTAAGAGCTCCCATATCTAGTGTGTATATAAATTCTAGCTCCTCAGTATATTTGCTTCAGACTGTATTTAATTTATACAATTCCTTAGCTTTAAAGCTGTCAATTGATAACATTCAATCTGTGAGCCTGACTGATAAAAGGGAAGGGAAGAAGTACTCTCTGGTGACTAGAGCAGGGGAAGGGTGTGGGGGCCAATGATGCAAGTGGTGCTTCTTCTATGCTTTGCTCCAAGGCCAAATGACACCTCCTGCCCTCCCTCCCCAGTTTTTTTCTTTACCCTCTTGGGACAGAAGCTGGTCCCTCTGCTTGGCAGGTGTTGGATGTATCTACAGAAGGTAGCCATCTGCCATGAGGATGAAGGTATCTCTCTCATGTACAACAGTGGTGAGAATCTGCCTCTGACCGTTGTGAGCTTGGGAGACGCTGACAGTGGTGGCTTCTCTGCCTTCCATATTCCAGAGTTGCCTGCGGGGTTAATCACTGTGTTTGGGAGGGTTGGTTATAGACCTGACTGATTTTAGAAAGAGCAAGGTAGTAGAGAAGCCTGCAGCATGGAAAAATTAAAGGAAACTGATAATTGAGGGCTCAGCAGGAATTAACTGTCCTGTGGATGCACAGGTAGAGGTTGGATTTGGGCAGTGCATGCTCATGCAGGAGTTGGCTCTGCCCTTGGACATAGCAGAGATGGGGATGTGAGTCTCCATGACCGAGTGATGTGTCAGTCATTTAAACACTATAAAGAGATCCAAGCTCTCATACTACAATAAATTTGGAAAGTTGAAGGGAAAATGGCCAGGCAGTTTGGAATTCAGCTTGTGAAGCCAATATTGCACGTTTTTCACCACACGAGACAAACTGTTATTAACAGGACGCTTTGTTCTTGACCCATATTTCAAATGCCCCTGTGTCAGGAAAGGACTGGTCCAGAGCTTGGCTCAGTTTCCCTTCATTGTAAGATGTACTGGTTCCTCCTGACCCCAAGCTGCTGCTCAGCAGCAAAGACTTCCCAGCACCTGGCTGTCCCCTTCTTGTGGCACAGTGACAACTCCTGCATGGGTGGCTGTGGTCACTGCTGAGACTCACAGATGTGAAACTCTGCAGACACTGGTGATTCCCACTGGCCATCTTGGTGCTGGTCCTGGTATGATGCACACAGGGCTTTGCATCCCAGTTTGGGCTCTCTGGTCTGGAGGCAGTGAAATCACATGGTGCTGCTGAGGGGTTTGGCCAAGGCATTGGCCAAGATGTCCATGGGTCTCCATCATAGGGGAAAGGGTGCAGCAGGGCAGGTGCTGGTCAGGGCAGGTCTTGAGGAGAGCTGGGGTCTGTTTCCCTGGTATAGGGTTATACATCTTGCTGATAGAGGCACCAGGAGCTTAACCTGCCTTTCAGGGTAATTTCTTCCACTATATGGGACTTTGAGAAATTTCATGTCTTGCATGTGGAATCTTTTTAAAAGTAATTTAATGTATTGACTAGAAAGGAAACAATAATGAGAGTGGACTGGTTGGGCACTTTGTAGATGAGGCGTGCAGAGATTTGTTGTTATGAAAGAGTTGTGGTGGGTGCTGATGTGGACTTGTATGTTTGGTGGTTTGTGTGAGAGGAAATCCCAGTTCCCATGGTGGTCAGTCAGTCAGTTCACTGAAGACCATCTATGCAACCTGCCTTCCAGGATTCACCTGAAACTCTAAGTAATGCCTTGAAACGCAGTTCGATAAGATTCCCTTTAATTCTGAGCTGCTCCACTAGAAGCCACTCAATGCTCAGGCTGCAGTGCTGTAATTTGAATAAAAAGAAGAGGAGTAAACTACTAGTAGTGCCTGCAGGAGCAGGGAAAATATTCTTACAATTGTGTAGGATGATCTGAACCCAGATGGTGTTTTATAAGTTCAGCTGTAGTTTTTAAAGGCTGGAACTTTGATGTTACTGTTGACAGGGGCTGTGGAGCACAGCTCCCACAAAGTTTGCTGGCTTCAGGCAGCCGAGAGTGGAAATGATTGCGTGAACTGGGAGGTTCTGGATCCAGCCCAGAGCAGTGTGGGATGAGCAGGAAGCATGGTGTGGGGCAGGCGTCCAGGAAGAGGATGAGAGGAGGAGTGGGCACCACGTTCCTGGAAAGCTGGTCGTGAGGAAGCGCTCCTGGCCGTGGGTGGATACGGGCGTGGAGGCATGGTGCTTGTTTCGAGATGCACATCTAAGCAGAAGTGTACTGGCCAGGCTGGATTTGGGTTTGCTTTGGGCTCAGATTCAGGAATTAAATTGGTTTCTGGCTTAGCAATGCCCCGTCCATGCTCCTCACTGGAGACACTGTGTTTCTTTGTGAAATGGAGAAGTTGGCTCGTGTATCCACTGCCTACTTCTACAAAACTCTTACTGCTCCCTGCATCCATGACCCAGCCTCTCCAACAGTCCATTTTTCAGTTACGACTGAGCACATTATTTGAGCAAAATAACTCCACTGGAAGAGGGTTCCAGCACAATCAATAAAAAAATCATTGAGTAGAGATAAATAAACTTGAAACAGGCATCATAATTAACTTGCTGGGGAAGAGAGCAAAACAGTTTACCAAGGTCTGAACATTTGACAAAGAGGTTTTCAGCCGGCACCTGCTTGGCCCAAACTCTTTGGATGGGAGAAAAATCTCCTAAAAAATTACTCGAAGTGGCCCAAACAGCACTTCAGAGTTTTGATTGCCCAAGATAGGAAACAAAAAGAAGCAATGTTTGCCAAAGAAGGGCTGCAAGGTCTTGGAGAGCCGCGATGGAAATAAACCTGTTGAAAGCTAAACAGAACCACGTATCCCCAGTACAAAAGAAGGAAGGAAGGTGATCACTGCTAGACTGGTGCGCTCTGTGAAACCCCTCTCCCCTTCTAAGAATACCCTTTCAGTATTTGGGTCAGGAAGCAGCGTGGCTTCAGCCTGGATTCCTGGCGAAAAACAAAGCGATTGTTCGGTGGTATGTTAATGTAGCAGGTGCAGTTTTATTTAAACAAGAGGTGGCTATTGTTTTCTGGAAGTGTGGTGATTTACAGGCTCATAGCTTATCCTGGAGGATCAGGGTGTTAAGTCATGTGCATGTATGTGTGTTTTAGCCCGGGGTGGTCCTTCTCTCTTGTCTGCATCTCTGAGCCAGGAGGAACTTAAAGGGAACAGCGCCTGTAAGGTCAGGGATGTAAAGCCAGGAGAGATTGAGGTGGAATAGGTAAATTACTGAATGTGGGAACCCAGATTTGGAATGAGAGGTGTGGTCTTCAGGGCATGTGATGGTCTGAGAGGCTTGTGTAGCACCCCAGCTAATCTCAGTGGGATTTGTGAGGACCTGTGAAAAGAACCTGGACTTATAAACACTTCTTTGCCTGGCAAGCCACAGGAGAGAGCAGGAGTTAACAAGTATCTTTATTCCTGGCAATTATTTCAATGTTTTACCTCCACAATTTTGATAAAATTGTCAAAAATGCAGTATGTGATCTGGCATCTCCCCTCTTTCTGTCGTTATTGATTTTGCTTTTGTTGAGCTTCATCCAGAGCAGAGAACAGGAGAAGCCCCTTGTCCCATAGCAGGGACACTGAGGTACGTGGGTTGGAGAATGTTCCACCTGCAGCAGGAAAACCCAGCTGCTTTCCCTTCCATGAGACTTTAACATCATGGCAAAGAGGCTCTTTCTGATCCTTGCTGTTGGCATAGTTCTATACATTTAATCTGATTTGTGAGCTCTGATATGTCAAAAGGCTAATTTGGAGCTTATCTTTTAAGGCAATGTGTTGGTGGGGGTTTGTTTTGGCTTTTTTTGGGAGGGGGAGTAAGATAACCCCAATGCTCTGGGCTGGTGGGGGACCAGTCCTGCTTAACTCCACAGCAGGGTTTTCATCTCAGCTCTACCTTGTATAAATCTCACTGCCTTTGTGCAGAGTGCAGGTATGGAGGCAGCCAAGCTTTTCTGCAGCTTCTGGTTATTTATGTCTGTTTGTTTTCCCTCTTCTGCCTTGAGAGCATCTTTCCAGAATGGTTGGGTTGTTCTCTGTTTGGTTCTTAGTCCAAAAATTTTAGAGACTGGATAAAATAGTGTGTTTCAATGTTCCAGCCCTGAAAAGCCTACTATATTACTCCAAACAGAGAGTTTTTTTTTTTTTTTGTTTTTGTTTTTTTTTTTTTTTTTCCCTAAGAAAGTCTGGGCTTGATTATTAAATTTTACTCTGCTCTAGAGTGAGAATTACTTCACCAAAAGTTATAGCTGATCCACTTACACAGATTAGCTTTGTGGATATTGATGTTCTGGAGCAAAAACCATCTTGCTAGCCCTTCCTTTTAGCATTAGGGTTGAATATGATGCAAACATGGGGTTGATAACACCAGACTTGCCCAGCAGTGGGATCTGCCCTGAGCAAGCCTTGGCCAAACCCTTGGGAAAATCCTGGCCAGGCTGTCGTTGGGTTATTTTGGGATGCTCTGGAGGTCAGGTGGGATCTCAGCTCCACGTGTCCTGTCCTGTCCTGGGCTGAGCTCCTGCACCTCCCTCCCTGCCCTATTCCTCGCTCGGCTCGGACCCAAAGACTTTGAAACAGCAGCTGGGTGCTGCACTTTCACTCCTGGTGATTAATATTGCTCTAATATTTGTCTGATGTAGCTCCCACTGCCAGGCAGGGCAGTGCCCTGTTGAGCTGCTCATTGTACGAGCTGTAGTAAATGACTGTCCCTTCCTCTGTGAGATCACGGGCTAAAATTAATTGCCATTTTGACATGCAGAGTACTTTCTGACTAAGGGCTGTTGTTATTATTTTTAATTTCTTTTTTCCATAGAAACAGAACATTTTATTACTTTTTGCTGAAGAAATCCACGTTATCAGTTTCCTTTCACGCAACAAAACACCCTCCCAGTCTTTAATAAACATTAAATGCTTGAAGCTTGTTCTGTGCTTTGCATGTAGAAAACACTGCAGAAATGCCAAGTATCCTTCTTATTATTTTTCCTCATGGAGCTTCCAATTCACTGAATTCACCAAGCCAAGATAACACCATCTCGGAGGGCCAGTGCTGCGACAAATTTACAGTCTGGGAGCTTATATCTTTCCAGGCAATTGTCTTCAAACAGACAGCGCATTTCTGCGTGCTGGAGTCTCAGAGCTGGAGTTTCTTCTGAGAAATGGCCGAGTCTGCCACCACTGAACCCCTGAGTGACAGCAAGTGCTTTTCGGCTTCTGTTGTGAATTTTTTTTTTTTTTTTTTTTTTAAGGAGGGTTGGCAGCCTGAGCTATTCTCAAGGATTTGGAAAAGAGCCACAAACAGGAATTATTGAACAATTGCTCTGTGAAACTTAAGATAACAGTTTGTTCCACCACAGTGGAATTGCTTTGTGGTAGAAGGAAATTATCTTTTTAGCTCTTGATTAACATTATGTGAGAAAAAAAAAATTAAAGCCTGATTGTATCTGTGGTTGAATGGAATGCGTGTTCGTGCGAGGGGAAGAGGGACAGATGTTTGTGGGTGACACATATGGAGATGAATGTTTGTGACACCTCAGATTGTAGGTGATTCACGGATTAGGAATGTTTTTAATGTTTGGAAAATTCCTTATTGCTTCTTTATTGTCGGACTAATGCTCACCCTGTGCTCAATGTGAGTGTAAATACTAGATCATTAATGAGAGTAAGCACATACCATAATCTGGAAGTTGGAAAGCACGTTTTCTTTTGGTGCAAATTAATATTCTTGCTGTTATGAGTTTTGGTGCTTTTGGTTGGTTCACAGAAGCAAACAATAACTTTCATCTCCATAGTTACTCCATAAAATAGTACACTTGGCCATGAGTTTATCACTCATGCTTATTAAAAGTAAATAATATTACTGAGAGCCCAAGTACATTTTTAACATACCAGCTCAATCTGACTGCCTTGGAAGTCAGAGGGAGATTTTCTCCTGTTGGGGAAGCAGATGCTGAGGAGAAAGCATCAGGAGCAGGTTTGGGGCATTGATGGCAGAGGCTGCACCTGTAGAGCAGCCTCATTATGTGAGTGCAGGATTTTGGTTCAGCAGGCTCTGTGTTGGATCTCTCACATGTTCAACTGGGACAAATGCATTGAGGGGTGCTCCAGAATGGCCATATTCAGATTTTTTTTCATTAAAACCCCATGGGCATAGGTAGGAGCTGCCCTTTTATATCCAGGGAACGGCTGCCTGGAATGGGTGCTCTGAAGGAGTGAAGCCCAGGGACGTGCAGGAGGGTGATTTGTGCAGTGCTCGTGGGGTTTTTGAGGGACTGTGGCTCCTGGAGCCCCAAAGCTCAGCTCTGCAGTCCCATCTGCCTGGCTTCCTGCCCGCTCCCCCACCGTGGCAGCTCTGACACCCTGCGATTCAGAGGGAAGCTCTGAGGATGCCGAGTTCCAAACATGAACTTTCTGAGCAGGCCAAATTTCTGCTGTGATCTCCCAGCTCAGTGCCTGTGCTTATCTGTGTTTGCAAGACACGCTGGGAGATCAAAATATGCCCCCTTTTGAGTCGATAGGAAAGAGACAAGATGCTTCTTTAATCATGTCTGATAAATTCTCACTTGTAATGAGAGTCCTAATTAAGGGAAATTACCTATTGGAAAAGAGTTAAAAGGGGCCCCGTACTCCTTCCAGCAAACTTAAAGACAAAAGGAAGTTTCTAACAATGGGTCACTGGAGATGCATTTCCGCCCAGCTTTAAAAAACAAGGTACTGTCTAGCTGATGAGCGGTGAAGGCGAGCAACGAGGCTTTGATGAGCCTTCTCCTGCTTCCTGATATTGTGACCCTCTTAACAAACACTGCAGACGAAAATCAGCATGCCTTCGGTATGCTGTAAGTGCAGGCAGGCTATCTGAAGAGATGCCTCACTTGCAGGATATGGTTTAAATCCTGTTTTGAATAAGGTTTACATCCTTGTCACTGAAATAATATTTTTGTACCGTAAAAATCAATGTGAAGAGACGGGTAGACAGGTCCCCTAATATGTAAACAACCTATCTTTGATGTCACTTCTTACTGACTTTTTTCTTGTCCCAAGGAATACCCAGGAGTTTAGCTGTTTAATTTTACTTTTATGTATCTGTTTACGATGCCAGAAGGTGTGCACTGTTCTTGATTCCAAAACCCCAGGATGGGAAGTGCATGATCTGGGTTCTGTTTTGCCCTTATTGCTCTGAAATCAGCACTTTTGCTTCCACTTGGGTGGTTGGGGAAAGTTCTGGTTTTCCAGTCAGCTCTGTGATTAGAATAAAAACAAGTGGGATTCTCTCTGGGTGCAGGGGGGAAAAAAGAAATAAGAGTCTGTAGGTCCAAGAGTTTTGGTCACTGTGATCATCTGGAATGAGCTTTCCACGTATCATTAATTTCTCCTCGATGGCGCATGCTGGAGTGAGCTGAATGTGGTGCTCCAGACATACTTTACATACTGATCTCTCCTTGGGCTGCTTTGCAGTCTGATCTCAGCGTGTCTTGCAGGGAGCATCGGTGAGAAGCGATGTATCTGCTCTCCTTTTAGTGCGCAAATTTCAAATCCTGTTTGCAGTAAAGCAACAGGAAGCTGAATGTGCAATAAAAATATGAGGCTTTGCTTGCAAATACAGCGAGTTGCCCTTCCAGTATCAGATGTTGGCACCTGGAGTGGATGAACATGAGCTGTTTGCAATCCTCCTGTCAGGACAGCTGCATTCAGCATGCAGAGCTCTATGTTCCATCTCTGAGCCCTGAAAACATTCGAATTGACATCCAAATTTTTCAGCTTGCATCGGTTATTAATATAAAGAATATCATCGATCAAACTGTAACTTTGTTCCGTGTTATACTGTACTTGTTTATTTTTTCTTTCTGTGAAGCAAATCATCAGCAATTTTCCCCATCAGTAAGATTTTTTTTGTTTCACAAAACCACAACCACAACCAGCCGTGGCTTGAGCTGTGTTATTTCTTTATTGTTAGGCATTTGTAATGTATTTTTATTACTTGTGATATGAATGTGGCTTAGGCGTGTTTAACCACCTCATTCACTTCCCAACACCTCTGTGGGATGGGTGTTGCTATTAGCTCTTGTAAAGTAAGAGTAAATTGAGTAGCACATAAGTGAAACTATTTTCCTAGAGATCATGGAGGAACACAGGGGGCTGAAATGGGGATACAGAATGTGGTTTGGCCAGTCCTTGTCCTAACCACGAGCTCCTCTGAGCTCTCTGGAGTGAAACATGTGGAGGGGTTGGAGCCATGGGGAGGGATGGGGCACGGGCACTGCTCCAGCTTGGAGCTCCTCAAGTGGTTTGCATTGGCATGCCAGGAGCTTTGGAAGGACACTTGCCTTTCAAATTAATAGCACACTTGAGGATTTTCCAGGTACTGCTAGAAAATTACGTGAGCACACTCCCAAACATAAAACCAGATGTGCCGGGTCAGACCACAGGTCCCTCCGGCCCAGCAGCTCGTCTCCTGCAGTGGGTGGCCAGAGCAGGGCATAAGGTCAGGAGACATGAGTCATGGGATGTCCCAGAAAACTCTCCTGTGTTTGGCACTGACACCTCCCTGGCGAGGAGGTGATAACTGCATACACTGACTCGGCACCAGGAAACTGCTCTGCAGACTTGGATGTTTATGCAGCTTCAGGAGTGGCTCAGTTGAGTTCCAGATACCTTCTGAAAACATTTGCCTGTTTTGTGATTTGTTGGCATTGGGGTCTAGGTTTTAGTTGAAGCGTGGAGGAGCTGGGTGGAGTGCTGGCCGTGTTTGTGAGCTAGGAGATGGTGAGCTTTGCTGACACAGAGCCCTGCCTCTGGTGTGTGATGAGCATATGTGACACCTTACCTGATGAGCTGTATCTGAATTATCCCTGGAGTTGGCCCAGATCAAGCAAAATCCCCTTAAATGTGCTGTTGAAATAATTCTCCTGATATTTAGTTGTTGGTGACACTGGCAAGCCCTGTGAACACAAGTTGATGGTGTCACAATGTTTTGATGTAATGCAATCAGAGGCTGTTTGGGGTGCAGTCCTGCTTGCAGCCTGTGCAGGCTTATTTCTATTGGCCTGGAAATCCATTGCCTCCCTGCAGGCAGAGCTGAGGGGCTGCAAGGGCTGGTGCCGCCCTGGTGGCACCTACACCTTTGCTGCCTTTTGGAGAACACCTGATCCCTGCCTTCTAGCATCTGGAGCATGATGGTGCTTGTGATGCTCTCATTTCACTGATTGCTAAAATGGGAGAAGCATCACAGACAGGTATAAGTCCTTGCTCTGTTTTTATTTAATAATAATAATAATAATAAAAATAAAAAAACCTTTACTCTTTCAGAGCTACTGTCTGAGCAGTGGAGGAGTCTGCTGCATACATGGAAATGTGGGAGGTGTGTGTGTGAGCAATGTGTATTTAGATGGACTTTTGGTCTAATTTGAAAATGGGTTTGTTTTATACTGGCTTCAGTAAAAAGGGATGATTAACCCAAACAGGAGCACCCGCGTTACTCACCTTTAATTATGTTTGCAATACATCATGGTGATATGGGGGAGCAGAAAGCACTTCTGCATCCAGCACATTTGCCTCGTAGCATATGGTCCTATGGAAACTGTTTTGATTCAGAGCCCCCAGTAGCATATGGTGAAAAATCTGCCCCTGAAGTCAAATTGAAAGTAGAGGCTGGTCCCAGGCCCCAGAGGACCCCGTGTCTCCTGCCAGCCGGCAGGACTGGAGTCAGAGTATGTGTCACTGTTTCACTCATCATGAAGATTTTATATTTGGTTTGGGATGCTGGTGCATGAGGTTCTGGATGTAAAAGTCAGAAGAGATATGGTTCCTGTAATGTCTGCAGAGATCCTTGTGTCGATAAGGTCAGCAGCAAGTTAATAGATTTTTATCTTCTCATCACATGAACTTAATATACTGCAACTGTTGGAGGGGAGGGGAGAAACCTTCCTGCTGTTATTTTCTGATGTGTTTCAGGGGGTTTTAAAAGACAGGGTGTGCCTTAAAAGCCCCTCTTTGCTTAAAATGAAAATCAATAGTTGAAAATTATTAGTGAAAATATGTAAATATGAACCAAAGGCTAAACATTGTGTAGTAACACAGCTAAAACCAATTAGAGCTGGGTGAAGAGGGATGTGTTTCTCCACGGCAGTGATGGAATGGATGAGAAGGGGATGGAGATTTCCTATTCCGTGCTCCCAACAGCATCAGCCTGAGTTTACTTAAACGATGCCAAAGCAACACTCAGCTCTGTGCTCCTGCCATGTAGTGACGCAGAAGCAGAACCAGAGACTTTATACTATAAAAATAACCATGAATGCTACTCCACGTTGTTCCTAAATCAATGCACCTATGGGAATGAGGACCCTGACTGAGCCCTGGGATCCTCACAAAAGCTTTGATAAAGGGGGTGAACAGTGCTGATAAATGTGGGTGCTGCTGCCAAGCTGCAGTGAAGAGGAATCAGAAGCAGGAACAGCAAGATGGAGAGGTAGAAAGATGCTCCGTGGCCATAAATACCTGTCATCACCAAAACGTGGTGTTGCTCACATTGCAGCCACTGTGGTGGAGGAGAGATTCTGTGGTGGCTGGGGAGGGAGCTGCTCCTGCACCAGCAGTGGAAACCCAGGGCTGAAATACAGCATCTCTGTCAGGGGCAGAATCCATGGAGGGACACCGCCGGGTCACGCTGACTAGTAGGGCTCAGCGATCAAACGTGTCACACCTGTCTTGGCCACGGGTGCAGGTGTTCTAGGTCAGCTCTCGCTGTGGTTATCAATCGCTGACAGTTGACAGTTTAATTTTACACCACAAGTACCTCATTACTTGTGTAGGCACTTGAAGAACATGTGGGCACTGGGTTGGATCAGTGATCAATGACAAAGGTTGCGCAGGGTGCAAGTGGTAGCAGTAAAAGTGAAGGTCTCCGTGCATGAGTTGGCAGTGGTGGGGATACATGACAAGGGGAGTTTAGCTGACAAACAGTCTGTCAGGGCTGGAAGAATGGAGGCTCGCCGGAGAGCTGGCGCTCCATTATAAAATACAGCTCGCCATTTAAAAGAGGAGAGGTGGGGGGAAAAAAAAGAAAGATAAAAAAAGGCCCTTGCTTTGAAAAACTGTTTAAACAAATTTAATGCATGTGAGGGACTGTAAATTTTTTCTTCTACGAGCATTTATTTCATGACATGGAAGCATCCAGGTGTTTAGGAATTTTGTATAAAAGGAAAGTGGAGGTGCTGCTTTCATAGATGTGCACATGTGTGGTGCTGGTGGTTTAGGTTGCCCAATGGGTGCAGACTTGAGATGTTCACTGTATTAACCAAACCTTTCCCCATGAGATTCCTCCTCTCTGGGTATTGACAGGACGATTAATGACTAAATCTGTTGTGACAGATTTCTTCTGCCACAGTAGGGAAAAATTTGTTTCAACACACTTAAAAGTGTTGCTTTAATCAATCCCATCCAACTTTCTCTTTTGCCGCTTGTTTTCCTTTGTGGAGTTTCCGACATTCTTTTCCATGTCGAATCTGCCCGGTGGATTTTGTCACTGGGGCGATGTTGGAAAGAAAGAGACATATGGCACTAGTTTGGTAGAGCCGTGGATCTTGCACGAAGATGTTAATCTTGTTTGCTTGAGAAACCGCACTGAAAGACACTTTGCTTGAGGTATAACGTAGCTGTTTTATTGAGTGCACCTTATAATAATTGATATGGCTGGAACGGTATTAATGGAAATAATGGGAATTTCACCCAAACCGTAGTAAATAAGGAAAAGACTAATAGTCTCTGCCCTCCGCTGAATTGAACACGTCTTAAAAAAAAGATTCTTGATTACGCCTCGCGCGCTGATTAGGTGCAGGCTAACTTTGATCTTATCACCTACGGTTCCCACCGAAAGGACGCGTGCGGTGCGAGTCGCGGTTTTAGAAATTGTTAAAATGATTGAATAAGCAGCTCGGAAAACACGCGGCTCTAAAAAATGAGACGCACGCTCCATGCTGGTGTTTTGTATTGATGTAGTAACAGTGCTGGGAAGCCCTTGCGGTGCTCGGTGTGCGGGCAGAGAGATCCCTCTGCCACCACTCCCCTGCAAAACCAAGAGACCATCGTCTTTGCTCTCTTTTAGCCCCAAGGTATGACCAGTCTTTAATAAATGACAGTGGAAATGAATCAACCTCATGTTAAGGATGGAAAAAACTTCTTTATAAATTGTGACAAACGACCCAAAAGTCAAAACTGGAATTCATATACCCCATAAATATTAATTAACTTTCAAACCAAATCTAGATCTCTGCAGAGTCTGATGGTATTAAGGTCTTTTTTTTCCCCTTATTCTGTGTCCTCCAATGTTTTTTTAACTTTCCTCTAGATGGCAGAGAGAGAAGATTTCAAGATATGTTGTTAATACATCTAATGATGAAATGAACTTTATAAAATACTAATGGTATATTCTGCCACAGCCATCAGAATGGTGATGCTGATTTCAGCTCCAAATTAGTGTGTCAGTGTTCAAATAGGCAACTAAGATTCTTTTAATATTTTTTCTATTACTATTTGCAAGTAACATTAAACATTTCCTTGCCACATCCATTTTCTTTTTAGTGAAAATAACCTCCTGTAAAATTTGGAATAGAGCCATGAATGACAAGACCACATCTGATGGATAAATATAGCACATTTTTGGTGGCCTGGTAGGTATAGTAATTAGCAATAATCAGATGTCTTGTTGGGACTAGACTGACTGTAAATTTGATTACTTGAAAAGGAATATCTGAGGCAACATGAAAGCAAGTCTATGGCTTATCAACCAAAAATGCTGTGTTGGGTCCCGTTGACTTGAACAATCCCATCAACTGTAGTGGGATGAAGAATTGCCTACAGAGCTGTCTTCATATGGTAACTTGCCAAACACACTTTAAATTGTCTTGAAATCAATGGATCAATGAACCCTCTTGCTGTATATAGATCTATATTATCTAACCAGCCACATGCTGGAGGAGGAGAGGAACAAGCCAGTTGTGAGTGTGTTGAACCATTTAAATGCTATGGCACCACAGATGTGAGAGTGAGACAGAAATGTGGGTAATGTCAGGAGAACAAGGGGAGCTGGGAGAAGAAAGGGGGTGGGAGAGATGAGCAGCCTTTTCTGTTTCTGCTTAAAGGATAATATTTAAAGGATCTGATGGGATACAAAGGCCTGGAAGAGTTGTGATGGGCAAATGAAGGAAAAAAATACCTTGATAGATGGAGGAAATTCTAGGCTTTGTGATTTGGGTCATTATTAGGCTAAGTTAGAGGAAATAAACTCTGGAACAGTAGTGGAGAGGAGCACACATTCCAGCAGAGAGGGAAGAAACAAAGAAAGGGGGAACCATCTGAATTCAAATAGTTGTGATAGTACAAAGGTCTTTTCTTACAAGACTTTGGAAAAACAGGAGTTTTCTGACTTGTGGGCACAGCTTGCCACCAGATTGGTATCAAGGGAGCATCCAGCAAGATTGCTGTTGTGTAAAGGAAAGACAAACCTTGTCAGAAATATCCAATATCAGAAAATATCTAGCAGAAAAGAAATCACCAGAACCTGTGGTGATCTCCAGTCTGTGCAATGCCATTGCCTTCACTGAAGTTTCAGAGTCAGTGGAGTCAGGAAAACAACCACCTTGAGTTTTTAAGGAATTGTTGGGCCACGTGTTTCCCCTGGCGACACTGGTGCAAATCCAGGGCAATCCCACCAAAGCTGGAGATTGCTCTGGCTTTCTGCCGGGTACAGACGCTTGGGTTTGGCCAACAGAGGTCACTTACACAAGTGTGACCTCACTGCAGTTGGTGCTGCTCTACACTTGAGGTGATTGAGTGAAGAAGTTGGCTCAGTTGCTGCTGAGGAAACACGGTGTTCGTGTTTCTAAGTGTTACTTTAAATATAGGGGATTTTCTTTTCACATTTGTTATTCAGAGCTAAAAGGGGGCTGGTCTTTTCTAGCTAAATCAAAATATTACCTCAGTGGGGTTTTTTTATTATTTTTGTTTCTTTTTTTTTTTTTTTTTTTTTTGTACCTCCTTTCTCCTTTACTACAAACCATTTACTTCTACGTTTCCTAAAAGCTTTTTGGATTTAACAGGAATAAATTCTGTGCTCTCCTTCAAGTAGGTTAAGCTTTATTGCCCATTAAGCAGCAGTGCCCATTATCACCAGTGGAGAAATGTGTCCAGTGCATCCAAATTTCGTATAATGCATAGCCATAACAGGGAGGGACAAATGGGCCCCCTTCATCCCCCCACCTGCTTGGTGACTTCTTCTCTTTTGGTTTCTTTTCTGCTGGCTCTCACTGTGTCTCACTGATGGGTAAGGTGTATCCCTGTGTCACAGTCTTAAGAGGGAGAGATTTAAAATTTGTCAGCCACTAAATTTTTTAGGGAAAAGATTTGAATTGAAGAGTTTCCAGTAGCATCGATGGGGCAAAACTCATCCCCTTTGTCCATGAGCTTCCCTTGCTGAAGGAGCACTGGGCAGAGTGCTTGGGTTTTTTAAAAGATTTTCCCAGTGTTTTTAGGGCAAAATGCATTCATCTTTGATAGGACTGAATAACTGGGGATGAATGGCTGTTGCTGTGTTGCAGCAGGGATGGTGGGAGTGTCTGCCCCTGCTCAGTGCTCATCCCTCTTGCTGGGTCCTGGAACCAGAGGCTGGGGAAATCTGAGGAGCATGGGCTGTCAAAGGGAGAGATGGGACACAAATCAAGGCACATGTAAGGCCTTCCTCTGCTCTCATTTGGATTGTTTGCAGCTTTTTTTACTGATTTGCATGAAAGCAGAGTTGTGACTTTATTAAACCCTGCTCTAATGACTTCAGCACAGCTCAGGAACATCATTTGGTGCCATCTCCTCCATGCAGGGCCCTGTAGGGAAAGGGTGGCAGTGTGTGAATGACAAATGGGATCAGGATGCTTTTCATATGAGTGGATAGAACAGACAGGATGCTCCAGATAGCCCGGGGAGGCAGGCAGGAAAATCTGGGGCTAGGTGCCATGCAAAGAAAACCCTGCCTGATTTGAAAGATGAAGAGGATCTGCTGTGATGTCACCAGTGGGAAAGAATGAGCAGGTGGCAGAAGAATGTCAAACATCTACACTCGGATTCTGGAACACGATGGTGGTTGGGCATGAGGAGTTAGCTGCTTGTTCTTGCCTTGCTGGTCAGATCACGAGCCACATGCTTTGTGTGAGGGGGAGCTGTAAAGATTGCACCTTGCTAAAGTCCTGTGAGTCCTCCGCAGATAAGACTACCTGTCCCAAATTACAAAGAAAGAATGGTGCTGGAAAGCTGGGCAGGATTGGGTGTGTGGCAGGTGAGGGGGTGACAGCTCAGCCCCATATCAGGATGTTGCAATGGGAGCTGCAGATCGTCACCCTCTTCATTAGCATGTTAACACTGCTAACATTCAACCACACTGCAGAAAAAGGTTTAAAAAAAATGCATTTTATTTTCTTTTGTGGATAAATGAGCCACAAGTCCCCGTGGGGGAGGCAGAGTGCACTGCCCTGGGATGCTGGGCTCTCTGCAGGGGATGGGATGGAGGGAAGCACTGAGCGATGCTCTGGCCCACACCAGGAGCGCGTCCGCCCAATGCTCCCCAAATTTGGTGGTCTTTAATTTGGCATTACATACTCGGGGCTTGTCTGCAGCTCGTATGATTCAAAGTTCTCCATGGGGTCTAATGTACAAGGCCTGGCCTGTTTTCATTAGGTTTCCTGAGCTCTCCTCCCTTCTCCCCAGTGTTGCCGCACAAAGACACTTTTGTCAGGGAATGTTGGACTCTCCTCAAAATCCAAGCACTTTCAGGAAAGGACTTGGAAGTCTATCTTCTCAGTTTCCATATCCCTTTGCCCTCTGCTCTGGCATTTGGTTTGATTGGTTGTAGAGTTGTCCTTCCCCCCCCCACTTCTTTTTGTTGATCTGTCTGTGCTGGAGTCTATCTTGCAAAGAAAAAAGTGTATTGCAAATCGTGCAAGCCAGCCCTCTGAATTATTGCACATTGTAAAATATTAACTCCTTCAGTCCTCGACTGGTTTAAGTGCTAGGACCAAAATCATGATAGGAATGTTAAAGGAGTATTATTATATTTTATGTTCACTGCCACAAGTTTAGTAAGAAATTTAATCCCCCCTCTCTTGCTCACACTCTCTCTCTTTCTCTGCCTCTTGAGAAAAAAAAAAAAAAAGAAGAAAAGAGGAAAACTGGCACCAAACTTCCATTTGACTTGGCAACTTTTTCACTAATGTGATTTGATATGCTTTACTAGAAAGGGTAACATGCTAATGTTTCAGAAGAAGCCGATTTTCTATTAGTGAAAGTATGGTATATAAAAGATCAGGCATTGCTATTAAACTCTTCAATCAATGAATTTATAGCCTATTCTAAGTGGTAATGATATAATGGAATTCAATAATTTAATATTGGAAAATATGTTTGGTTTGACGTTTTGGGGATTCCAGGAAATACTGCTATTTATATAGCTGCATCTGGGCAAAAATTAAAAACAGGGAAAAAAGAGGATTATAAAAGGAAACTCAGCCAAAATTTTTGAAATCAATCTATCCAAGATGCTTTCATAAGTTATTCTATAAAAATCATATTTGCTTTCTTCATGTATGTGCTTCCTCAGACTATGCTTTTTATCATGATTTATGCACCCAAGTACTGATACTGTGAGTAGAGTGGTGGGTACTACTTTGTTTCACACATTTCTAAGCCAGTTTGTAGATTACTTTTTCAGAGGCAGTGGTGGAAATAGTATTTCTGCCTATGGGATATAATTATATTACAATTCCTACAGAAGAGGGCTAAGTACAGCCCCAGTGTTTCAATTAATAATGCACTGTCAGCTCTGAGGGATGGTATGAAACTGTATTGGATCAAAGGGTTGCTTCTCTCTCTGCTTTTCTTTTTTCTTTTCTTTATATTTTTTGTGTGCCTGATTGACTCTCTGCAGTTTATGAAGAATAGTATTTTGCTTAAAAGTAAAATATTACATACTTGCAAGCCTGATTAGGTTACTTTTAGGGGAGGGAGTTGGTTCCTTGCTGTATATGAGCAGATGTTAAGCTCCTTCCATTATATTTTAACATCTAACATCTTGCATATACCTTTTAATTGTTAATGTGGTCAGGCAATAAATTCACTGTCTATGGGGAACTAAGAATAATTTTCCAAATTTCATTCTCTCTAGCCAGTTGCTAGGAAATGAAGTGCTTTGGTTAATAATGCATTTAAGATATTTGCAAGATCTCAGTTTAATATTTGTTCTGTATTTACATGACCAGAAGAGAAAGCGTAATTAAAATACATTTAGTTTTTGGTAGCATTTAGCACTGGCTTGAAACGTACAACTAAAAATTATGAAATCATTTTGCAGACGAATAGGAAAATATTCTTTGAAATCTGACAAGGTTTATTTGAAATAATGCTTACTTTAAAAAATAACTCCTTTTAGGTCTTACAATTCTACGCTTCTTACTGAAAAATGGTTTCCCAGTAGCATACATATCCTATATCAATGTAACTAAATTTATATTGTTATAAATTTTTGAGGTTGGATTCTTGAGTTTTGAAATTAAATAACCACAGTTAACTGTATTAAATGTAGACTTGAATTTGATCGAAAATAAGTAAAACACTTATGACAACCTCTGTAAATGCTTAAATACTTTAGTTGTGTTTGTGAGCATTAAATTGTATTATAAAGAGCCAACACTGAGTATACAAGCTCCTGTGGGACATCTTGGACTTTTGGGAGATTAAAAAATCGTGCATTAATGAAATTTTGCAAGTTTTTTATTTAATAGATAGTGCTTTTCAGGGTATGCAAAATAATTGGTAGCGGAACGCTATATGCATCTTTACACTCACACCACATAACATATATAATTACTTGGAGAAACTGCTTAACTTTAATGGGGCGTTTCTTGATCATATAATAGGAAAACTAACAGCTTTAATTAAGATTTATGAAGCAGAGAGGTAATATATTCTGCTAAATTAGGTAACTATTGGTGGGTAGTGTATTTTTAAGCAATTAAAGGCCCAATCCTGCAGCTCCTTTGCTGTGTAAGCTCATGCAAGGAGTCCTGCTGCCTCATGAGGGAGGGCTGCAGGAATGGGGCTGGATCTTTTGTTTTATAGTCCCTCAGGTATGGCAGAAAAGAGCTGTGGATATAGGCCGGGCTTAGCCCTGGTTTTAGGCCCAGCTTTGAGTAGTTTTTCCTTCTCCAAGTGCTTGGCGTGTAGCAATCACGAGAAGGAAGCTGCTGGCATTGCCCTTGGTGGCTCGTGGAAGCAGTGGATCAGCCCCAAGGAGAGCTCCTCACTGGAGGGAAGTGCCAGCAAGGCTGTCTGGGGATAAGCTGGAGTGAGGAGCAAGCAGAGAATTGCCTCCATCTGGAAAACTATCCATCAAAAGAGAGGTGCAAGGGGCTGCTGGAAGGGCTGTGATGTCTGGTGGGGCAGCATGTGAGTTGCCACGTGCTGGAAAACCCCGTGGTTATGTGCAGAAAATGGGATTGGACCAGAATATTTTGAATTTTCATGGTGCAGACTTCCATTCTGGTTTTTTTTAATGTGTTGTATGATGAATTTAATTTTTTTTCCTTCATTAAATCCCAGGTGAATGTGTCTCAGGCCAATCTCTGCTGCGCCCTTGCATGTCTGTAAAACTGAAGGAAGAATGCTGGCCATGCATTGTCCTTTATTTCAGAAATAAATGACCCCAATTTTAAACCACACCTGTACACAACCAATTTTCTCTAAATGGTTAATTTCAACCCAAGCACACCTGAGCAGAAACCACTGCTTTTCTCAAGCACAAACACCTGACTGAGAGAGATCATGTCAACTAAGTATGAGGAACATCTGAATTAGTGAGGGATTGATTTATTCTTTAAAAGTGGGCCAGATACTTCTAATGCAGTTTAATGCCTGGTAGAAATTAAAAGTTCCAGTCCCCAGAGTTTTTTATAAGTCTTCTTTATAATTGCAAAATGGAAAAACTTGACTAAGACCATTGGTTGGCTACTTTTTCTGCTGGGCTATGACCTTTCTTGGTTTTTCTTATGCAAATGCCCTTTGAATCCAATGTTAGCCATGTTACTTGGAAGTTACTTGGACTACCAAGAATAAATTTGTTTTATGGTTGGGTTTAGTTTATTTTGTTTTCCCTGTGCTCAGACTAGTTCCTCATTTAAACTGGAGGAACTTGCACTATCTGAACTAAGTAGAAGCAGAACTGCTAAGGAAATAAGTGGTCCTTGAGCACTAGGATGTGGTAGGAATTGAATACATTTGATATCCCTCGAATATATTCAGTTCCTCTGTGTTGCTGCCCTGTATTTTGCCCCAGTTCCTCAGCTCCATTCTTGTTGTTTCCCTGATGCTTATTGTGCCTTTCTGATGAAAGGAAGAAAACTCCCAGATTTTCATGTTGGCTGTAAGTGTCAGCTGGTGACAGCTCCCAGTTCAAACCTTTGTAGGGAAAGCAGCTGGAGCAACCCCAAATTTCATTTAAAATACAGTGAGTTTCCAGCACCACTTATGGAAAAGCAGCACTTGAAAACATTAAACAAAAACTATCTCAGGATTTTCAGGTCCCCCTGCTCCTGATTCATGACTTTTGTATCCTGCACATTGGCAGTGTGCAGTTTTGGGGTCAGTCACAGACACTGGCCCCAAACTCAACCCATCAGTGCCCGTGCTTGCTCTGAATGCCACGTTTGAAAGCTCACATATCATCCAGGCCATATTTCTAATGAATCTGGCTTGGGAAAAATATGAGCATTAAACAGAAGAGTAGGGCCGTGGGAAGTACATTTTTAAAAGTACACCCAACCAGATAAATAGACTTTTTAAACCCAAAATAAACAGATAGAGAAAACTCACTTAGGCAAAGGATGCATAAATTATCTTTACCCTGAGGATGCAGTAAGTTATTCCTTCTTTACATTCAAAACCTCTGTTTTCCAAGTCTGTATTTCATGTCTAATCACTAAGAATGCCCTCTTTGACTTCACCCGTGCCTGCAATCATGCCCTTTCCTGAGAAGGGCCCATTTGTCATGTGGGGAAAGAGGGTTTAATTAAGTAGGGAAAATGTACCTAAGGTGGAAACTGAGCTCTGGCCATGTTTCCATAGAAAATACATGAAAAAACATGTATAGATGAGCATAAGTTTATTTTTTTTTTCTTTTTGTGAAAAGACATTTTTTGGTTCCCCACTTTACTCTTCAAAACTCAAAGAGTTTCTGGGTAAGACAGATGAGAGTCCTATATAAAATAACAAAGATGGAATGTGCATTTATTCCCCCCCCCCCAGAAATAAATTTTTCAAATTCACTTTTTTTTCTCCGTTTCCCTTTTTCCTCTGGGAATCCAGCAAATGTCTCTGCTGTGCTCTCCAAAGAGAGTCAAGGTTTTAACAGGGAGGGGCCAAGAAAAAAGGCAACTTGCAGATCTTATGCTAAAATTCCAAGTATTCCTTTAAAACAAAAAATGTTGAGAGAAACAAAGGGGAAAACTATCAAGAAAAGCATTTAAATTACTGGAAGGCAAAGGAAACCTTAATTTTCTTGCCAGCAAAAAGGTTACATGGGTTTTATGTCTGTTTTTATGTTGTGCTTAATTGCATATGATCACTTACTATGAAAAATGCAGCAACCTGCAGAACCTGTGCCTTGTCTTTGAGTTGCAATACATGCAAAAATGCAAAAGGGATCTGCCTGTAGATTTTCCTAAGTTTTCAGGACAAGCAGGGTGTTTTGTAAGCAAATCCATGGTCACAGTTTAGCTCCAGTCTGTAACTCTGAATCCTCAGCAGCCCAGTGGGTCTCTCTGTTCCCACATGTTTGTTTTCCGTGTGACTCTTTGCATGCTTAGGCAGTTGTGACAATCTTTTTTGATTTCTTTAAGGTGGTATTCAGTTAAAGTTTTGCCAGGCAAAGCCAAACAGTTGCTCTGATGGGGCAGTACAGCTGGGTACTGGAAGACAGGCTGGTACTTGGCCAGCCCTTGAATTTCCACGCTGTCACCTTGTTCCCACTGAGAAAACATGCCCCAAAGTGACTTTTCAGGTGCTGGTGCACTGAGATAGCGCATTGAAAGAGACATGTCGTAAAGGACTGGTTTTCCTTCTCTCAAAGTTGTGGCAAAACTCACAAACTGATGAAAAGGAGAGCTGGGCTCATGTTATCCTAGGCATGGTTACAGTCCAGGCTTTTCTTATGGAACTATTTCCTAGGAAATCTGGGTTTATCTTCTGAAGCCATGAATTATTCTTCTCCAAGCTGAAATAAGATGCTGTGGGGACAAAAGGCCAAGGGGTAGCAGAGTGACAGAAATGGCAGGTCTTCTCACAGAGCTATGGAAATGTGTCGACACTTTTGCAGAAGGGATGAGAGAAGCCTTCTTTCTCTTTACATGAAAAGCATGGGGAGGAAAGGAAAAGGGCTGCTGCATTTCTATCATCTATAATCCTCCACTTAACCTATGAATTAGCCCTTGTGTGAGCAAAAAGGAAAGTTGGTGGCTAAACCATAACCCACCCCCCCAAGTGGGTACAAGTCTTCCTTTTCCCGTCCTGAGCACGATATATAATGGGCCCCTTGAATTAAGGAGATATATTAAAAAGAATCCTGGCTGGCTTGCCCCATTTTCTTTCTGGCTGTGCATATATTTATGTAATGTCCAATACCCCGGGATCAGCCTCTTCAGAGCTGGTGTCAAGGTGTAAGGTGCAATTTTAACCTAGTAATTCCATACCCGCTTTAAACTGCTGGCACGAACGTTGGCAGGAGTCGATGCCTAATTACTCGTTTATACCCAAACTGCAAATTAGGTTTAGCTTCAGTGTGCACTGTGGTTCACAGGGAGGGTGAAAATATGTGCAGTTACCTATAAGGGAGCCTGAGCCAGCAAAAACAAAGACAGACTTCAGAAAGTAGAAAATCCCACAGTGAGCTGTACAGTTTGGCCAAGGGCCCTCGCTCTGCCACAGCTGATACCACGTACTTTAATGGAAAATACAAGAGCTTTGGAAACAGAAAGGATGAGAGACCTTCTCTGTAGGTTGCCACAGAGGGGGAGATTCAGCTGAGATGTCTGAATGTTTGGCTCCACCTTGACGTGGCACTCAAAGCCCTCTCAGTGGGTGAGAGTGAGAAGACCATAGCGAGTCCATCCCTCTGGGGTTTGGCCTCCAGCCTTCCTCCATTGACTGCAGCAAGAGCCTGGGTGCCCACTTGCTCAGAAGTGCCTTCCATAAAGCTGGGTGAAGTGCTTTCTGATCGTAGAGTTTGATAGCTGTAGATACTAAAATGCCAGAGTTCATGGTTATAGTTTATTTTTTGTGAAGCTGGCACCCAGAGGAACCCTCACCATCAGCCAAGTCCCCTTCCTACCTGGGGGTGAGATAGGATCTTGAGTACTTGTGTGCTGGAATGCTCTTGTTCCAAGGCTGGGTTGCATCCACACAGGTTGTGGGAGGGTAGGAGCAAAGCAACTCAGTCTGGCCAAAAGGGATTTATCAGTGAATCCATGAATGAAAGACAGAAAAATATGGGCTCTGTGATTTCTCATCTCTTGCTATTTCTGCTAAGCTGTGTCTAATGTGTGAACCATTGATGGCAGATCCTTGGGGCTGGAGGCAAGAAAATGTCAGTGACAGTAGATGTGTTTGTTTATACAGGCAAAAAGATGATGAAATGGGATGTGTGGCTCTTCCAAGGGAAGCTGTGTGTCCACTGCACAGAGTGGATCTGTGCTGTGAGCAAGCTCCCCACCAAGAGACTGCTCTATCTCTAGGCAACACCACCAGCAAACCATTGTACTGTCCTTGCTGAATGTCCCCTGTACCTGAGTCCAGGAAAGCCTTTGTCCTGAAGGAGCAGCAGGCATTTAGCAGCGAGTAGCCTCTGTGTCTGAGTGGTGCCGGCCCGCAGCCCGACTGGCCGCAGTGAGCGACGTGCCATTTTTTATTATGTAGAAGGAAATTTTGCAAATATGCCCAAGGGTGAGGCAACATCAATAAGCAGGGAATGAACGCTCTATTACATTCATTTGGTTTCGTAACTTCTGTTGGGTCACAGGGGAGCTGCTAAAGAAAACAAAACAAAATCTCTTGTATGCCGGCTATATTTAGTCGTACGGAGCTTTGCGTTTGTTCTGGGGCTGAAGAACAGCATGTCCAAGTCTGGAGCTTCAGTTTGAGTGTGTACTTTAGGCCTGGTCCTGCAAAGGCTTATGCATGTTCCTAACTTTGCATGTTTTGAGTACAAATGAGCTTTGGTCTAATGAGTCTGCTCACGGGATGTAGTGGGAAATGTCTGTGATACACATGGATTATTCCATCTATAATGCTCACACAAGTATGGCACAACGTGTGTTTGTGCTTGTGTGGTGTATGTAGACATCCTTGAACTGAAGGGAAAATATGCTGGCCTTTGCCTTTCAATTGCCTATCAAAATGTGGCTAAATAGTATCTTATATAAAATAACATGACTGCATGTTTCGACATCAAACAAAACTCCCAGCAGTGACCGAATGTCCCTGCAGTGGTGGCTCCTTCTAGGCCATGTGGGCTCTAAAACCAAACAATATGAACCTTTTTCCATCAGAGCATGTGAATACAGCCTCATCATAGCTCTGTTTTCCCCTTTAGTGTAACCCACAGTTTGTGGGGTGTTTTTGGAGTAGGGAATGGAAATAATATGTATATATATATATTTATGAGAAAGTTTGGATCTGTCTGGACCTGTTGTCAACAAACAGTGGTCAGGATGAATCAAAATCAGTCAGAGTAGTTTATGACAGGAGTTTTCACAGTAATTGTAACAGGTTTTCCAGTTCTTGACAATCAAAACTCATTAATTAGGTGCCTTGGAAGTATGCAAGTCAGAGTACGTGGATTTCTTTAGTGTTTTTTTTTTCCAAGGTTTTGAGTTTCCTAAGGTAGCTTGGGTGAGAATTTCAGGCCATCTTCTATCATGGTGTAAGCTGCTGCTTCTAATTGTTAAAATCCTCACACATTTGCACGACTCTAAGAGCTGAGGCTTAAAGAAAACCTCAAATTTTCAGTACTGATGCTAAAATTGGAAGAGCCAGTGGTACATCCAGTTGTGCTATGGTTCATGAGCTCCCAGGGTATTTCTGTTGTTGTCACTGCAGTGTATTGTGTATTCTAAGTTGACTACCCAGGTGGTCAGATTCATGTGGTACCTATTCAATTGGAAAGAGAATTCAAACTTTGATGGTGGAGAATGACCCCTGGAGATGCATCTCCAAAATTGCCCTTCTGTGATGAATCTGGGAGGCTCCTGGTGCTGCATTCCCTCAGCCCACAAGAGAGTCCCACAGCAGGGCTAAAGGCAAGGCACAGCCTTGCAACAGGCATCACTCTCCTCTGTAGCTAATACAAAAAAAAAAGGTGAAAATAATAGATAAGTTTTTTGATTATTTAGAAGTTGCAGCAGAAACTCATGCTCCTGCTTGCCTCCCCATTACTTTACATAAAATTGTTATGCATTCTAAGTAGTAGCAGCCTGGGCCTCTTGACCTCACAAGAAGAGCTGTTACTATACATTTAACAAAAACAAGGTATTATGTATTAGCCTACACATTTTGCAATAGCTCCAGCAATCTAGTAACTACAGTCCAATTTAAACTGTGCCTGGAGGCAACAAAAATTGCACAAAATGGCAGCTAATTTATAGAAGGGAGAGAGGAAATATTTGGGGGTCTATTCCTTCAAGCCATCTGATTCGTATTATTGACTCATTTAGAAAACAGAAAGTGAGCAGAGACAAGTTTTTAAGGAGTTTGGTTTCACACAAATGACTTGCAATTGCAGCCCATTATTTTTATACCAAGACTTCATTAGTCATATCCCCGTCAAACCTGTGAGCAGTGTCAAATGTTTTCAGAAAACACACCAGGACAGGTATGGAACTCATCAGCCCGTGGCAAAGGTCGCTCTCATTAAGGAGTCAAAAATGAAAACTTTCAGTGTCTCTAACACATTGCACAGACGTTCCTGCCCCCACTTCTGAAACGCGGGGCCGAGCGAGCACCTCCTGCTCCCCAGACATTCAAATAAGATCAAGATGACAGGGCAAGAAAATGAATAGGATTCTTAACTGGCTGTACTTTATAATATGGTACTGATTGGAAACAACCAGAAAGTTGTTTGCCATGTCTATAGTATCATTTCCTGAGGTTAAACATAACATCTGAAACGAAGCAATTAAGTTTCCCTAAAGGAACAAAAAAAAAAAAAAAAAAAAAAAGATGGGGAAAGAAGGAGAAAAGGGGAGGACGTGGGTCTGCGTGGTGCTGACTCGACATGCCAGCCATGCTCTGATGAGCAAAAGAAATGTCTGTGCAAACTTCTTCCCACCTGGGAGGTTGGAGGGGAGACAGGAGAGCTGTGACACAGGAGTTGTTCGGGGCTGGCTCTCAAGCTGTGCTGTGACAGATGTGTTTTGAGGAATTTTGAGGCGCGGAGATAAGAATAACAAAAAGCCATTCACTGGAGCACAGTTACACAGGCTTAGCACAAAGGGGTGAAGAGAAAATGTGTCAATACGCTCCTTATTTGTGGAAGGTTGGCCGTGTTTCTGCAGCATGCTGCAGTCGGGTCTGGGGGCTGTTGCTAACAGCAGCAAGGGTTGCTGTCTTGCTCTTTAAAAGTTATTCAGAGCGTCCTGGCAATGAAAGAGGACTCCCTTTAGCTGCTTCATTCTGGGACACAACAAAGTCCTTCTGATGTAGAAAATGTTTGTCTTACAGAGGCTTTGCTTGTTTAAAAATAGCGTCCACGGGACTTTATGTAAGATGGCAGAATACTTTTAGGAAGTTTTTTGTTTTTTAACTGCTCAGCTCGTGTAACCTGGATTTGCTTGTTGTGCTCTGAACACGTCCTTGGGCAGCCAGGGATGGGGTCTCCAAAATGCCTTGGTCTTGGCTTTTTCAGTCTTCCCCAGTAGATTGCAACAGCCTCTGGTTATGGGTATAATCTTTGCTGGGTTCCCTGTCAAACGGGGACAAGAAACCTGATTTCTGTGGGTTAGTCAATATTTGCAACATTAATCTGTAAAGACTTAAGTTCTATAGTGGTTGCTTGAAGGAAATTGTTGAAGTTGCAGGTTATTTTGTATGTAGGAAGATGCATGTATGGATAGCTTAATAATTATTTAGAAATCTCAGTGTCTTGTCCCATGCACCAGCATTTGTACAGTGTACTCATTCACACTTGATTGTATTTGCCTCTCCTGCTTCCTTGTCTGTTCAAGCCTATGCATGTGTGCTTGAAATGCTGAAGTGCTTAAACTCCCTCCAGCCTGACAGCTGGGGGCACAGATCTTGGAAAAAGCAGGGAAAATGCCAGTGCTGTAGGGCTGGTTGTGGCTGCCCTGCTTTCATGTGGCCTCCTGGTAGCTCATTTCTCCCAGTGGAGAGGTGGCTGAAACTGCAGGTTGTTTCTTGAACATGGAAAATAGAGGGGATGTAATGCACAAATGGGTTACAATTGTCTTTGACCATCATTATTGGAGTGTGCATGAGGTGAGTGGACTCCCTGAGCTGGCTTGTCTTCCTTGGTTGTGTGCAGTCCACATGGGTGGAGGAGGAAGGCCAAAATTTCTGGGTTCAATCATTCTACTGCTGTGGTCTCAGGAAAATCTGATTCTCAGTTGTTTGGTTCCCCTCTCTGCAAAGCAAGACGAGTTTGACCCTCTTTGTGAGTGTTGGGAACTCTCCTGGGTGGAGCTGCTGGTGAGCAGAGTGGCTGTCAGGGGTGAGAAATGCCAATGCTTGTCACTGATAAGCAACCCTTTAGCTAGACCCACTTAATAAAAAGAGATTTGTGACACATATTACCTACCCTGGGCTCACACCATGGAGTTTTCCCCCCTTTCCCAAGTGCAAGACACATGGGGTTATGAACCTCCTTCTGCTGAGCAAGCGTGTTTTTCTGCAGAGATCAGGGCTGGGCTTTGCCGGGGTGTCCGTGCCCTCACCTGCCAGCCCCCGGTCAGCCCCTGACCAGAGGCACATCCTGAGTGCCAGCCCTGTGATTGATGCACTTGGCCGAGAACTTCCCTCCTGCCCGCTCAGGAAACAGGAGGGCTGGGGAGATAGCGCTCGCCTTTCTTTCACAGTCCCTGCTTCCGAACTCTAATCACCTTCTGCTGTGGGAAAAGAGATGAGATGCTGCCTAAAAAACAGATCATTGTCCGCCTCCTAGATTAATGCAGAGAAAGCAGTATTGTCTGCTGAATGGATAAACCTTCCTCCTGTCACTCAAAACCTAAATTCAACGCTACTTCATTTCTAAGAGGCTTATCTTCCTTGAATAGACCCTTGCAGCTCAAGTAAGAGGCGATGTAATGAAGCGTGTTTTTTTCTTAAGTGAGAAACCTGCTGCAAAGAAGGGGTGAAGCCTGTGCAGCTGTTCTAAAGGGCCTTTGCAGACTCTCGAAATACTTGTCATTTATCTGGTCTTGCCTGACAGCAAATGAGAGAAGATCAAGTTCAAAATCTGCCGGCGCGGCTTTCAGGGCTTCTTCATCTGTTAATTAAATAATGGTCATTAGCGCACAATGCCCCCCAATAAGGGCGGATATGATGCTGAGATGGAAGTATGGGTTTGGGGGGTTATGGATAAGCAGATGGTCCCCAGGAATTTTGCTGCTTTGACCCCCCCAGCTCTGCCTCGGTATGTGGCTGGAGGAGCTGGCAGTGAAACAGGTGGCATCAGGCGGAAAAATAAATTCGTAGAAGCGTGCTGAAATCATTGTAGAATCCACTCCTTTTATGTGGGGCAGCGATTAATTCGGTGATTTCCCACAAACCAGCCTGTTTTTGGAAAATCACCCACACCACCATTGCCACAAATAATGTCCTGTTTGCCTTCCTGGAGCCCCCTGTACTAAAGACTTACACTTTTAATGTATTTTGGGAAATGTACTCTCTAAATTAGGATTGGTCACTCAACATCAGAGGGCCAAATCCTGAGTTGTTTACTCAACTTCTGCTTGGTCAAAACTTACTCTGATATCAAAGAGCAGCTCTGAGGGCTGGTGAGATGGGATGTAAGATCTGTCTCTGAATAGCTACAGGTGATACAGGAATTTATTGTAGATCTGAGAGGTTAGTTCTTTTTATGGTCAACATATGTTTAATTTTCACATGTTTGAATTCATATTTTACCTAAAAGCACTGATTTTGTGAATACCTCTTTCTTTCATCACCAATAGCATGACTTATCCTGTCTCACCATCACCATGTGGACTGTGGGCATCCACTTTGTGCCTCTGCAGTTACAGGCCATGTCCTGAAAAATCCTTCCTTGGCCTTTTCAGACACTGAGGTGGATGTGGTTTTATTTCAACTGTGGCCATGTAGGAATTATATGACATGGAGTTACCCAGGATTATATCTGATTTTTCCTGTGAGTTGCTGGTTTTCCTCCTGGGGTTGTTGGATGGGACAAGAGAGGAGATCCAGCACGGTGCACACAGGGAGGGCAATGCAGGCTTTGCTTGTGCCAGAGCTAAATGTGCCTGAATGTCCAGTCTGGCTTGGACAGGAAAATAAAAAGCTTTAAGAAAGCTTTGAGGAGACTGTCCATCTGCAGGGTGGTGGTCAGCTTGGGGAGTTTTGGCAGGCCCCTGTGCTAAGCAGAAGTGTAAAGCAGTTGGATGGTGATTTAAAGGAGTTTTTGAGCAGTGTGGAGGAAAACTCAAAGCTTGGAGTGCAGACCTCTGTCATGTGATGGAGCATTTCTAATGCTGAAATGGGTGTTCAAAGTCCCACGGTGCAGTTGGTGTCCCCAGGATGGGTCCCTGGGTATCATGGCATGGCCCAGACTAGTGTGGAGACCAAAAAAAGTCAAGGAAAAGTGGGGAGTGGCTGGGAAAAACATGAAATGTACAATAAATATGCTCATGCAACAAATCTGGGTTAAAGCAAACATTATGCTTGTGACAGAAAACAATAAAAGTAAGGAAATTTGCAGTTAATGGTAAAACATTCCATATGTCCACAAATGCCTAGGCACACCAGGGCACCCTTGCAACTGCTTTCTTGATGTCAAGGTGTTGAAGGCCAGATGGCAGGTTTTACCCCAAATTACAGATTCTCAGACTGCTGCTATGTGTTTCTGTCCTTGGTTGCTTTTTTCATCATTTCTGACCTGTTTCCACCGTGTGCTGAGGTGACTGTTTGTGAAATGGGCATGACCTGCAGTTCTGCTTGGCAAATGTTGTTTTTCAGGTACTTTATAGGAGTGGGAAAACCTTGCTGATCTCGCCCTGAGTAGATCAGTCAACACTGTTGCTAAATGTGCTGTAACACTAAAATATGGTAGTGGTCTGGTGGAGAAAATGCTGACATCTCAAATCACAGGTTATTCCTCCAGCTCTTCATCTGGAGATGTTCTTGACAAATATAATTCTCTATATTTCTTGAATTAATGGGCATCAATACCCACATTCCCCGGACTATGGAAAATTAACAAATGCTTTCATCTCTACTTTTATTTCTGGGATTATTTATGGAGATGTTTTGGCAGTAGGTGCTGTTTGTTAACTGTTTAGGGAGCTGGCTGGAGACTTCTTGTGTGCAGATACTGACCTTTTGCAGATTTTTTTTGCCTTAGCTGATGTCTTCGTCAGTAAGGAGACACCTGCATCCGTGCAACGCCGGCAGGCAGAGCAACACTGCACTTCAGTATTTCCCCTCCTTCACCAGCTGGATAGGACCCCGATACAAAACCTGAGAAATGTGCCAAAAGCCTTCAAAGTTCAGGCCAGAGGTGTTTGTGCAAGATAAAAATGGGACAATATAGCATCCCTGGACAACTCATCCGTTTACACATGACACTCGTTGTAGTCTCTGATTAGCTTGTTAGTGAGGAGGCAGGAAGAAGTGCAATCAAGTTTTTATGATTCATCATTTCTGTTCCCTGTTCGGGAGACAATGTCAGTGCTCTTTGCCAATCATAGAAGGTGGCTTTCGAGTGCCCTTAGGGAGATGCTTTTTTTAAAGATGCTCTCTGTGTTTCTGAAGGCTGAGCCACATTTCTAAATAATAGGGAAGTCCTGGAGTTTGTTTTGTGTTGTGCCTTTTTTTTTTTTTCTAATTGTATCTACTAACAATGCTTTTATGTGTGCTGCACGTAAGCTAAAAGAAAACATGCTGCCAGTTTTTCTGTAATCCTGTTTTCACTCAGAAGTATTTGTGCAGAAATAAATTAGAAATGGTACCTGGAATATTTTCCACAATACAAAAGGCAAATGTAAGTTTTATTAAGTTGAAAAGGATACATTCTCTTCTCCTGACCTTGATTTTTTAGCTATATTCTCTATACCCTTGCTTTAGAAGTATTATTCTTCATCCCATCCAATTACCATTTCTATCAGCTCTTCTGAAAGATTATGCTTTTTGGGTGTTCTTCTGTAGATGTCTTTCCAGTGGCTTCACTTGATGAATGTGACAAGTTTTGTGTTTTCTCCCTCCCCTCATTGAATTGAAAAGTTTTTTGATAAATACAGGCCAATAAGTGCCCAAAGGCAGTGTTTCAATGGCTGCTAAATCTTTCAAGGTTAGGACTTAACCTCCGTTCTCCCTAATTCAACTGCAACCTTCAGTCTGGAGCCAATCAAGAATATCAGATGATACTTAAACAATGAAGGATTTCTGATATTCAGGTACAGCCTCTGTTCAATAGGATTGCAAATTCTTTGTGTGAAGAAAGTCGGTTTTGCTCTAAAGTACTGTCACAAAAAGTGAAATTACCATTTGCTTGGAATGATGCCATTCATCATTGTCAGAATACTAAGCATTGTAAGTAGCTAGGCCTCTCCAAATTAATGCCTTGTTTTGCATCGGCTAAATTTCCCAAATCCTCGAGGATGGGTCATACAAAACTCATCTCACCGTTTTAATTTATCAATCCAATATGAGTGCGGTGGAAGGGAGCTTCATTCGGTCTTAGCTCTTTTATTTACAGTCTAATTCTAAAAGAAAAGGAAATAAGATATGAAAATAAGTTGGAAAATAAGATAAATCTCTCAGTGAAATCACAAGATCTACTCAGTCCTGTAGCAAACCCTCTATAATTCATTTGTAGGTCAGCTCAAGGGATTAGCCATGACGTATTTGGAAATTCATTTATTTTTATTTTATTTTGCTGTTTCTTATGCATAAGGGTAATGCTGTCCCCAAGGCTTTTCAGGTAGCCCTCAAATCTTGACAACATTTGCTGTCTCTAAGGCCTAAGCCAAAATTAATTTTCAAATAAACAGCATAAAAATGTATGGAGTTGTATAAATTTGAATACAAAATGCATTTGTTTTGCTTGCTCCCATCCGCACATACATACTGTTGGCTCAGCCAAAAATCATAACATGACATGGAAATTAACGGCCATATGTACATCATGAAAGTCAAAAAAGTTTCTTAGTTTATTAGAAACACCGTAGTGTGGTTTTTTTTTTTGTTTTTTTTGTTTTTCACCTCCTTTCTCCCTGATATGCTCTTCTGGGGAAGCACTGCATGCTAATTGTGCTTCTCTCTCTGGGTGCCTCTGAGTCCATGGCTCTGCCCCTGGACCACTGGCTGCCTCCTGCATCCCACTCGGGATTTCAAGGGTGTGACACCTCGAGAAGCATTGAGATTTTTTCAGTGAAAGTGAAATAAAAGGGACTTGATATATTTTGCAATTTGTTCTATCAGGGAAACAGTGGAAGTGAGGAAGGTGCTTGGACAGCCTGCAGAAGCAGCACAGGCTTGGAAGTGCTTCTGGTCCTGCAGCAAGCAGAGAATTGGGCTGGGGGGCTGGAAACGAGGCTTGAAGCAAAATCCTCAATTTTGGGCTGAGCCAAAATGAAAAACCAGCCAGGAACCCATGCTGAAGGACTTTAGAGAAACCGTACAAACATTTTGCTAGTGTTTACATATGGTATGGAGCTGAGTCTTCCAGCACATCCCAAGGTGTGCCAGGAGTTGCTCCTGCCCCAGGAGCCTGTGGCACCTGCAGGATCAGCCCTGCAGCAGCTAAAAATAACTCAGTGCTCTTAAATTAAAACAATGCCTCTTTTCGGTCTCATTCCACAAGGGGGCTGCAGGCACGCTGGAAATTTAGCAGCTGGCAGGCTGGGGACTACCTGGGTGAAAGGATGCCCAATCCCATGTGGAGGTGCCCAAGCATGGGCCAAATCCAGAGGGAGATGGTCCCTGAGTCAGAGCAGAGCCTACACATGGCTTTTTCTGAAGGTGTGACCAGTGGCTCCCTGACAAGGTCACCTGGGGGTGGTGGAAAGCAGGAGGAAAAGCTTGCAGGGGTGAGTGGGGATGCAGAGCTGCATCATTGCACTCCTGCTGCTCCTAACCCAGGGTTCTCCAAATTAATTGGGTTAACTGAAATATCCTTTCAGTTGTGCTTAATTAAGAGAAGAAAGGCCGCGTGAGATCTCACTGGTGCATTGCCTGAAACTTTGTATCTGGAACAGCATCACCTGACCAATAAATAGTTGGTTAATTATTAATTTGCTAAAGATTATGTTTGGAAGGATAGATCACCTTGAAATGTTGCTTTCTATTATCTTTCCCAGCTAGGCAATGAAAGATTTCAATTTAATGTGACATGATAAACTACAAACAAGTGTGTTTTCAGCTTTGGCAGGTGAGGACGCTGAGGTCTGAAGGGGTACTGCCAGGGGCTGGTTTTCCACACTGTGCCTACCCAGGATCAGGTGCCAGCCTCCCGCCTGGCATGTTTGGGTTGTGAACAGATCCTCTGTTTAGCAAATAATTTGTATCCTGGGTCATCATGGAGTAACTTCGGCACTGAGTGATCATTCACATTTCAGTGTTTTGAAGCTTTTCTTTTCGGCAATAGTAGCTCACCCTGCTGTGCACAGTACAGAGCCTGCTGTCCCAAAAGACATCAAAGTGTGCTTTATGGATTATTTTCCAACTTTATTTAAACCTCCACTGAAATGCTGTTATGCTGGGCTTTGGGGTAAAACACATGTGGACAAGTTCTCACCCTGCCTCTGCCCGCTCCAGGAGTGCTGCCCTTTCCCAGCCTGGAGCGTGTCCTTGATGTGGATGGTGCAGCTCAGACCTTCCCACCTGGCTCTTCCCAGCTACTGTTTGCAGACATGAATTTTCCCTCCAGGCTGAGTGAAAAAGCTGAGCCAGTTGCTAAATGGATGTTGTTCTTCCCATCCAGCACAGAAGAGCTGCCCAGTGGCCCTGGCTGGGGAGCAGCTGTGGGCTCTGAGCCAAGCTTGGCCTTGGCTGGAGATAGAGCATCTCCTTCAGATTTTGGTCTCCTTCCAGAATCTCCTGGGTTTTGCTTGCCCTCCATCACCTGGCAGATTTTACCAACCAGGCTGCAAGAAATGCAGGTGGAGAGTTGTTCACCAGAGCCCAGCCCTGGATTAACTGGGAGTGGGAAAGGGAACATAGACAGCAGTGGGGAGCTGCTGCCATCCCATGCAGGGATGTTCACCGGGACCTGCTCTTATCAGCCCAAATCTGCTTTAATGGTGCAAGTCAGAAGGAAAGAAAGAGGGAGAAAGACAGCTTTACTTGCAAGTAAAAGATAACTGCTGGCAGTCAACATGACTGCTGCCATACAGCATGTCTTAAGACGGGAAGGTGGATTTTAAAAATTAATAATCCCCCCAAATATCAAAGCTAAAAAGGAGTTTGGTTTGTATGTGTTTCTAAAAGTGAAAAACACAGAATCATTGAACCACATTATATCTCTTATCTTCCTCTCTGTTTAGTGTATCTTTTTTTGACAAAAAATCATGGAGGGTTTTTGTTTTTGTTTTACATACTTGGAATCTCCTCAAGTCAAAATCCCAGAGGAACACAATGCCTTGCTCTTCATATACACCAATTACAAATTGCTTTTTAGTTCATAACACTTCCTAATTGCTATTTTAGGCAGTGTTTGTAGCATTGCAGAGTAGAGTAATGCGCTTCTGGTTGAAAACATGTTCTTGACATGTGAACTGTGTGTCTTGCTGTCCTGAAACTCTGTCAAACCTGACACATCAATAATATGTTTAGCCCTGTAAATGCCTTCCCATTGTGCTCATCACCCTGTTATGGCAATTGCTTCTTAGGTGACTTTCATTCCTTGCCAAAGCGTAAAACACCCCATGATGCATGAAATGTGGGATTTGCATTCCCATTTGAAGCCTCAGATTCAAAAGTATGTTGGTGACTGGTTCCTCGAGGGCCTGTGTACGTCAGTGCAGGGTTCTGCAAGGCTTGGCAGAGTGCTGTGGGGGGGATAGTGGCAATACTGAAGTGTGGAAAGTGGAGAAACAGCGGATTTTAGTTTATCTTAGGAGAAGGTAGCAATTGGTTTGCCTGGACGTAGGTGGCTGAGTGCTTGCAGCAGCACCAGCTCTGTGCTTTAGCTAAGCAGGGCACATTAGGTTAAATTAGTTTTTCCCTCCTGGCTCCCTCCATTTTGCACTCTTGGCGAGCAAAACCCTTTGCTTTTTCTCCCTGCTGATGTGCCACTGAGGGGACGTGGCTTTGGCACTGTTCCTGTGTCCCCGTGCTGAGACTGGTACCTCCCCTGTGCTCCTGCTGTCCCCAGGCTAAGGCAGGAAATCTCCTCTCTTGGCCTCAGCAAGGTGCATAATTGTCTCTCCTTTTCTCCAACTCTTCTACAATCCTTTTATCCTGTGGTATTTATACTTAATATAGATAAGGAAAAGGGTTGTGTAGACCTATACCTGTCTCTTAAGTAATGCACACGTTTCATGATATTGTTGGGAAGTGAGAAAATTTACAGGGCTTTGGCTAAATCCATTATTTGGCTAATCCATTATCCACTCCTACACAAAGTTTTCTGTAAACTCTTCCTGTTTATACCAGGTGAGGATCTAGCTCCTTTTTTTGCTTTCAGTTTGGCACTGCTATTAACTCTAAATTCAATTTGCTATTTCTGCTAGGAAGAGCAGGGAGGGGGAGGGAAGGAAACTTTGAGCAAAAGCTCCAACTTCTACATTTATGAGAGTGATTTTAATAACTTTGGGTTACCCATGCTAATCCTTTAACAGGAAGGGGGTTTGAGAACTGACCCAACCTCCTTTCCTTTCATTCTATCCCAAAACACCTGCAACTCTCAGCAGAGTAATCTATGAATCACTGTGTCTGTCGTCTACTTATTGTCTTGTCTAGTGCACTCCACGGTGGAACTAATCAACAGCCCTGAATGAAGCATTGCTCCTGAGCTGAATTCCTTAAAGCTCCTGAAGTATTCAGCAAGGAGGAGAAATCTTTTAGTATGATTTGCTCCACATTCCAAATTCATTTATAGAAAGAGAATAGATGATTAACAACGGGTCGAGAGACACAGATTTAGCACTGCTTTGCCCTGACCTGCCCTGAGTTACTCCTTCCACTTCCCAAGCTGCTCTAATAAGATGGGTTCAAGGATTGGGATGGCAAAAGCTGCTTGAATCCCCTGCACCCAGCCGTCTTAATTTGGTTTATTTGCCTTAATGAAGAAATCTGGTTCCTTAATCACAGGTGAACGGAAAAGGTCACTTGCCACTCTGACAAATGGGTTTACCCTGAGCTGTTTGTGTGGGGCTCTCAGATAGTGTGTCCTCCCCCTTTTCTGCCCTGCCACGAAATGCCAATGTCTCCTCGGCACCTCCTGTTGCGGCCATTACCTGTGGTGCCTGGGCTGCCTGCCAAGGAGCACCCTCGGTAGCAACAAAAGCATAATCATTTCCAGTTGGAAAAGGCTGAGCTGTAGTAATTTTCCTCTTTAAAAGCTGCAGCAGCTGGGCTCGGGTTAAGCAGGAGGACGCTCGGTCCTGGGACACAGCACAATGAGGGTATGAAATTTGTCTGCAGCAGCCATTTAGGGAGACCCAAATGGGGTCAACAACACATTTGTTGAGGTCCCCAGACACGTTCTTCATCCTCACCTTGTGGTGTCCAGCTGACCTTGGCAGCGGGGTGCTCAGAGGGATGTTTGCGTCTTGCAAACACTTCTTTTTTGGCCAGGTATGGGTGGGAAATGCTAACAAAATGGATGCAAAAAAAGGGATTAACATTTCCTAAGTGAGCAGCTGGTCTGGAGAGGAGTTCAAAAGAGTGAGACGTGTAGAAAGGACCTTGCATCTCCCAGGACTGGGCAGCAGCACACTTTGAGGGTGTGTTGCAGGCCCTTTCCCCAGCAGGGCAAACTTTGGGCTTGCTGACCCTTGCTGTTGACTTGGGTAATAAACTGTAGCAATAAAGCCATGCCTCTGTCCCAATGGACCTCCTGGAAAAAGCCAGCTGAGTGGTCTCACGCAGCCCTGGTTAGTGGCTTACTCCAGGAAATCCTTCTGCAGCTGGTACAAAAGGGAAACCATTCCAGAAGGCAGCTCAGGAGCTGTGTAGATACGTGCAGGAAAATCGTTGTTTCTTTCAGGTAGAGCTGAAAACCTCTTGATGTGTGTAGAAGACAGAGAGCACTTAGAGCATGTTCGTGATGATGTATGGTTGTCACCACATGTGAGCCTCATGGACATGTGGAGTGTGGAAAATAAAACTTTTGAGGAGTGGCCCAGGAGCTTTGCAGAAATGCTGCCCATGTGGAGTGGTGTTCAATGTCAGCTGAAGATGAAGCTCTTCTCCAGGTTCTGGGTGCTCACAGACAGCCTCACTGGCAGCCTGCTCGGGTCACATAAAAAATGAGACAGGTCAAACCCCAGATGTGCTGACTGAGCGTTGAGATGCACTGATGTTCACTTTGCTGGAAAAAGTGATGTCTCTTTTACTTCACACTTCTGTTTTGAACCAAAAAGCGAGGTGGGAGTCGGTCCAAAACAGAGCTTTCCAATTTTATTTGGCATTTCAGTTCTGCTATTTTTGAGTAATAGTCAGAAAGATAAAGCTCTGTCTTGCAGGAACGTCCTTGGACGTGGAAAAATAAAGCAGACAGGTGACTGGCAGGAAGTGAGAGCTGCTGCTCCCACACAGATGCAGATGACTAAATAAGTTTTGAGATCATCGTTCCTGTTCAGGTCTTTTCCTTTGATTCTTCAGATTATTTTTATGTCAGAGGCAAATAAGAAACAAAGACAAATATGCAAAATGATGAGCTGGAGCTTACTGGAGCAGGAAAATAAGCCATTCACACCACTTCCCGGTTTGCCATGAAAGGCAAAATCATTCACAGTGGTGAATCACGGCAGCTCAAACTGCCTGAAATTATTGCTTTCAGGAGTTAAATTGCTGCTGGCATGCACGGACTAAACAAAGATGTTAGTTCAGTTCATTTAGAAGAGCAAGTTTTCTTTTGATTTCACGTGTGCCTTTGTAGTGCCAATGGATGGTCTGATTTTCTGACAGATAATATTTAAGAGAATTTGTGTGTTTCCTTTGGGGAGCTGTGTAGTTTTAAAGAAAAAAAAAACCATCAGAGATGACGGAGAAGTGCACTCACTCCTATCTCCAAAATCACACGAAGAGGTATGTGTTGTATCTCTTCAATAAACAAAACTGATGCTGGTGATAGTGCCCGATTCTTCTTGCTGATGTGGATTTTGGAAAGGAATCTGCTCCTTCTGCCTTCTGAGTGAATGCATTAATTCACCCAAGTTTTCTATGAGAATCTCTTGTGCATGGACTTTCAGAGTCAGCCAGGTACTTGTAACATTTAGAGATATTAAAGTTTCTGAATGTTACTTCTCTAGAATGTATTTTTAGGCAGGTCTTGTTCCTTCCCAGGTGCTGGTGACAGGAGATAGGTGGTATATTGCAACAAAAATATAATTGCTGAAATTAGGCTATTTTGAGTGAGCTAGGTGGGAGAAAACCTTTTGGAGCCCAAATTTAATAGCAAATATGTAATTCTCCAGTGTGGTAGTTCCTGCCCTTCTGGCTCCTCCTAGTTGTGTTATTCCTTGGAATTTCATACCTTTCTCTGGCTGTCAGGGAGCAGAACTTACTCCCTGCAATCCAAACAGAATTTTCTCACTTTGTTCTACCAAATTTAACCTGCATGTACATGGGCAAAACATCTGACAAGACCATCTGCTGTGATGTGTCCTTGTGCCAAAGCTTTCCATTCCTTCCAGTTCACGGACTGTCGAGGTGGGATTTGTCTGCTGTAGGTGTCTATGACATGCCCACCTCTGAGCAGATGGTTCAGATTTCCTCTGTGCTTGACAGACAGCTCGTAGGATGGCATTTCACCTCAAAGTGGGCATCTAAACTGAGTCCTCTGAGAGTCTGTCCCAGGGTGTTTCTGCAGCCTGTGTGAAGCTGGTGTGGATGTTGTAAATGTCCACTCAGTGGTGGTGGATCCTGGCGTAGGATGTGTGCAGACAGCAGAGGGTGCTGGAGTTTTTTCCCTTTCAATGCACCTCAATGGTTTTGCGGGATCATTATAAACTAAAATCAATTGGCTCTTACTCAGATTGCTGAACACACAGAAGCCAGGCAGGAACAGCAAGAGAGGAGGTACGGAACTTGAATTAAATGGACACTGTCACCTTCAAATCACCCCTCTGCCCAGAACTTCTGTACCTATCAAACCAGTAAGTGAAAACTGAGATGATCATGATAGAAATCAACAGATTTTAATTTTTAGTGACTTTTTAAACTAAGGCTTTCCTCTCTTAAACATTTTTATAACCTTTTTTTTATTCCAGGAAATTGAAAACAAAAATCTCCACAGTCCTTTATTTCAGAGACATCAGAGTCTAGAAAATTTTATTCTGTCAGAAGTACAACTTGCAGACATCATCAACCTCCAGCAAATTGCCAATATAGACTTTTATAGAATAACAATGCTGTCAGCTGGCACCTTACAGCAACACCCAGATCTGTACAACTAAAGAGCTTCACCTAGGGTTGCCAGTCTCCTGGGCCAGGGCTGTACGAAGGGTTCCCCTGTAAATGTCAGTAGTAAGCCTTTTAAAAGCAGGATTTAAAAGAAGCAAGAGTAGCAAACCAGGCTTGCCAGGCTGTAAGATTGGAATAACTCCCTTAAGCTCAATAGATCTTAAGCCACTTAAAATTCTCAGAGCCAAGTTTTCCCCATCAGGACATGGATGCACTGGTTGGTTGCAGAATAAGCCTGAAATTCAGACTTGCTCCTCAGGTCCAGCTGTGGGTGAGGAGCTTGAGGGTTGTGTCATGTGTACTGTGGCTGGTGGTGATGCTCATGGCAGGGAATGGAAGCAGGTGTAGGGCAGTGGCTGCTTCACCTTCAAGTTAATGCATCCTTACATCCATCCCTGCTTAAAAGTGCAAATTTCACACCATGGGTTCCAACTCCAACTGATGTCATAGCCAGGATTAAAACTTGGGAGTGACTGGCTCCTGGCCTATTTATTAATCTATTAAATCACACAGTCTCTCTCCTGCTAGCTCTCTCTGGTTACTGGGATTGCTTGGCAGCAGCAACCCACCCCAATGTCCATTGCTGGCTCTGTTACCACTCCAGCTTGGTTGCCAGCTCAAGGGCGTCCGGTCAATAAATGTCTTATTTTTGGATTCTCCCATTCTCCTGAGACCATTGGTATGAGGAATGACCTCCCTTACCTCATTCACCTTGTTTGCTGTTCCCGACCCAGAGAGTGCTGTGGCCATTGCATGAGTCAATTGTGCCATGGAGGGGAGGTGTCACTGTGGTGTTTTCCTTAGCATTTGAACCAGAGCTGTGGCTGGCATCTGCAGGACGGTCCAGATGAACATAGAAAAGTCTATATTTCAGTCATGTTAAAGCTATGACTAAGCTAACAAAAGTCAGGAAATCCAAACTGCAAATTGACAGGTTGTCCTTGGACTGCCCTGCTGCTTGTGGGCATGGGATGGCAGCACACCTGGATGGGGCACAGCAGTCCATGGGGAGATGCTTCATTGTACAGTGTGCTGAGGGTGGAAGGGAAGCTACAAACTGTTAGACCCATGATGGGTTAATTTCTCCCATTTTTAAACAGGTAACTTTTTTGCTTTTTTTTTTTTTTTTTGGGGGGGGTTTGGTTTGTTTTTTTGTTTTGTTTTGTTTTATTTTTTGTTTGTTTGTTTTTAAATTCATTGTGCAAAGATACATGGCTTCCTCGCATTGAAGTGGAAGTCTGGTTTTTGCATGGGAACTTGGGGGTGGTTTCTCCACTTCTGCAGGGTATATCCATGCCTGGCTGTGGCTCATGGGTCTTTTTGCACAGCAACACACAGAAAACCTTTCCCATTTTGAATGTGCCATTTCCCAGTTGTCTTTTTCTGTAGCCAACATCACTTCTCAGTTTCAATTTTTTTAATTAACTTTTTTCCCCTGCATATGTTTTTAAAAATGAGAGCCATCTTTAGGAGATGCACTATGGGAATCCAAAATCCTCCAGTTTGCCTGCAATACAAAAGTTATGAAAAGTAATAAGAACTCAGAGATTCTTATGCTAAACTATGTTTTTTTACGAGTAACTGGAGCATCTATGTTTCTTAGAACTGGTAAAATTATTCAAATCAAGTTAATTTTTATAATTAAAAAATTTCTGGTTCTGTTCCACAATTTAATTCTTAAAAAAACTTCTTTCTTCTCCCATTATCAGTATAAATGCGCCATTTAAATTTTATAGAACAAATTTCAGTGTTGCAATATTCAGTGTTACAGCTGTTACTGAGCAGGCTCGCTCAATTTTGGTGTGGAATGGCTGGGCTATTTGGTGCAAAAAAGAATGCCATTTAAACATAGGATGGGATTTTTCAGCAGCAATCCCAACTGGAATATTCCTGTCTCTCCTCCGGGCTCGCCGCTATCTCCCGGGGCGGCTGGGAGTTACAATCACCCTGCAACTTCCTCCTCCCTCCTTGTGAGGAGAGGATGGGAATTTGCTGAAGGCTTTTATCAGCTATATACATCTGCCCCCATTCTCACTCAGCAGCTCTTGCCAACCAGTGGGAAAAGTCAGGCCAAGGCGTAATCTGCTCCCAGCTTGCTTCCTGCTGCCGTGCCCCAGGGATGGAGGAAGCAGACAAGTGGCCCTGCATGCTCTCTCCTTGCCAGGCCCAAAAGTTCAAGAGGCTCAGGGAGACAGAAGAGAGTTTCTTGCTCTGTTTTTCAGGGATATTGTGTATTTAATGCTGGAATATAGTGAAAGGCTGAGACAAAACCCAGATGAGCCTTATGGCTTCAAGCTCTTTGGACACCTGCTGAGTGAATTTTGGCCACTCGCTCTGTACAGTCTGATATGATATTAAGGTGCCATCTGAAGAATCTTCCAGTTAGATGAGGTGTCATCTTCAGGTTTCAGTTTGTACTCCTGCTCCATCTGCAGTTTGAATATGCTTGGGCCCACCATTTGAATTATTTCTTTGCCTATTCAAAAAAAAAAACATTTTGCATCAAGAATTCCTCTTGTGTCTACAAAATTTTGATGAAGTGTGAGGTGGAAGGGATTTTTCTGCTCCTGTTGCATGTAATTTAAGTAAGTTTGGTAGGAGCTTCTGGATAAGAAAGACTGATGGATAAGGCCAGAGGGAGTGTGCTGAAGTCCGAGTGAAACATGCTGGAAATCAGCAGCAAAATGCAGATCAGAAACTGTGCAAAGGACCACGACTCCTTCAGACATAGACAAAGGCTGTTTTTTCACTATTTACCTGCAGGCATTGGGGCAGCAGGGTCTTTATCCCCAGATAAAGCCATGGGGCAAGACCCTGGTAAAAACAGGAGGAACATGTTCTCTCGCTTTTGCTGGTGTTGGAGTGGGAGAAAACCCTGCTTGAGCCAGAAAAGCTGTGTTTGCTCAGAAGCAGACATTTGAATAAACTAGACATTTGTTTCTTGTTTTTTGAAATATCTTTTTCTTCCCCAAACAATGTAATTGGTGAAAATCTTGTTTCTATTTAAATCATGGGAGTTTTGTCGTGGAGTCTTATGGTGCCAGGATTTCCCACTATGTATTTTTTTAGCACCTTAGCTTAGGTAGGGTTCAGGAGAACACATCTGCCATTGGAAGGTTGCTCTCAGCCTTCCTGTGTTGTATCAAAGTCTGGAGTTAACTGGGCAGTCTCAAAGCGTGGCACATAATGCGTTTCTGCATTAAATACACCCACATTATCTTACATCCCGAGCAGCCCAGATTGTCAGTAGACAATTATGGGTTTTGCTGGGTTTATTTTGATTGGCCTGCTCTCAGTTTTCCATAGTGGTACTCTATTTGTAAAAACAGATCATTAATGATAACAACAGATGACATGTGTCTGAAATATGGGGTGGATGAGGGGAGTTAGTTTTTCTTCCTATTTTTTTTTTCCTGAGTGTCTGCACTTTGACAGCGCATTTGCCAGGCTGTCACTTGCTTGAGAGATCCACAAGATTAGGACCTCATTGTGTGAATGTTTTCACAGCACTTGTTGCTATAAAGAATCTTCACACTTTGGTGGATGAAATCTGGACTCCTAGACACAAACTGTTAAGAAGCAATCATAACAATTAGCTAATGTGTCAACAATTAGCACTTTCCATCAACTGGCATTGAGTGGAACCTTCTTCTTATCCATATGCAGACAAAAATGCAATGATGTAGTAAAGAAAAGCAGTGAAGTTGGCTGCTCTCGTCCCTTGCTGTAGCCAACAAGCTCCCATGGGCATTGTTTACAATGATTATTCTTCCATTATGATGTTATTGCACAGGTCAGGGGTGGTAGCTAGACTGAAAATAAGCTTTTTTTCCTCTTTTTTTTTTTTCCTTAAACTTTTGGCTGCTTTTACAAAAGTACAACAGAAACAACTGCTGTGAAAAGGTCAGCCAGTAACAGTACTTTAGTGTTTAACTGGTAAATATTTCAAAATAGTATTTCTAATATTTTACCATTTGGAAGTTTTTCAATGCATCTCCAGCCCAGTGCGACTCAATCATTGTAAGATTTCCAGAGTCTCCACTGGGAATTCTTTACAATGGGTACATTATAATCTGTTACTGTATCTACCACCAGTTGGTCAGAATTTGTTTTAATATCTTTTTATATGGCATGTTACTGGCAGTAATATAAAAAGCACTGTTTTCTCAAGTATTTTACATATCTCCATATGCAAGCCCTGAAGAGAACTGAAGGTAGGTCTTCCTCTTAACCACACTGTAGCTTCTGAGGGGGCAATACACATGACTGGAGAGAAGATCAATGTCTTCTCTAAGGAAAAGTCTATTGGGAATTCTTCTGTAACGCCTGGCATTGGTATCAGGCTACTGTGAGACAAAGTACTGCAGCATCAGCGAGGCTTTCTCTGGTTAATTGTGGAGCTGCAGCCAAAGTGAAACCATGTTAAAAAGAAGCAGCTCAGTTTTTAAAAGCAACACTCTGCTTGACTGCAAGCCAGAGTGACTGATTTAAAACAGGGCACGGTGCTGGAGCACAGCCTCATCTGGTGCAGCACCCTGGGAGCACGGCTGGGACCATGTGTGCACGTTCAGGAATGGTTTGACAGCTCCATAAAGAAGGTGTGTTCATCTGAACAATGAGGCGGTTGTAAGGATGCAAATAAAAACAACGGTAATCAAAGTTTACCAATTTCTCTAAGTTCAGCATGTGCTGTAACAAGGGAAAAGAAAGGTTTTAGGGGAAGATGCACCATCTGCCCAGCACTTCCCAAATCCCCTTGAGACTTGTCTTTGAGTGCAAACCTAAGACCTGAACATACCTTGCTTTCCTCCTTCTAATCCCAGTTCTTCCCTGTCCCCTCCTTCCAGCTTGGGACATTGTGATACTAAACAAATGCTTGAGATTTTTGGAGTGGCAGGGAGTGATGGTGGGGGGGTATAATTACACTGAGGATTATTAATATGGGAAATATGGTCAATAAATGTAAGAGGGGTTGAGTAATGCAGGAACATTCTTTACAAATTCTTTAGGAACAGAGTAGGCAGAGTGCCACAGACAAAGAAAATCCTCTGAATTGTAAGTGTGTTCTTATGGCTTTTGCCAAGACGATGACAAAACCCCTCCTTTCTTCCCGCATTAGGACTCCTATTCAATGATACACTTAAGCATGTTTTTAAATTCCGTTGACATTTGAAAGCACTGTTGACTTTAATAGGACTTAAGCACCTGTTCATGGTTAATTGTGTACTTTTAGGACTTTTCTCGAAGGAAAAAAAAAAAAGATGGATAGACTTAGGCATGTGCTTAAAGTTAAGCAGGTGCTTAAGTGCTTTGCAAAGCTGAGGCCTTAGAACTGAGTATAATCCTCCCTGAAGTCTGGGGATGGCCTTTCCCTGTGTGCCTGGTGTAGAGAAACAAGTTGTCTAAGTGATAAAATGAAGACATGAGAAATATCCAAAATAATATTTTTTCAACAGCACTTAGTGATAGCTATCAGCTTCTGACCCCTGAATTATAAAATGAATTTATAACCATACTAAATGTTCTACACCAAAACCTCTTCCAAAATAATTTACAGCTATGGGTGCAGATAATATTACTGGATAACTCTAATTATACCTTGAAAAAAGCTCGTTTTTTCATTAACACAAGAGTTGTTCCCAGCCAATGCAGAGCTTGATCCCCCAAGTGAAGCAGGATCAACTGCCCTTGGGTAAGATGGGAGAGGGAAAATATTTTTTTTCTCTGAGGAAGGAGTGTTTTGATGTAGGCAGGGATTGATGGTTGAGGAAAAACAGCACCAGATGTGTCTTTCCTACCTCTTGTCCTGGAATTAGGCAAATAGCTTTTGGGTGATGGTGGGATTGCAATGTCTTTTCTTGAGAGCTGCCCTGGATGTTTCTTCATCTCCACTCCTTGTCTGGGAGGAGAAGACAAGGCTTCTGTTCTTTCCTTCTCTTGGTTCATGTTATGAATTCCATCACATCAGGGACTGTCTTGCTGGAAGGTGATGACTAGTTCTCAGTGATGCACCATACCAGGCAAATCTGAAAACCCCAGTGCCTTGGGGAGTGAGCAGCGCCTTGACCACGAGTCTGGCCATATTTGGTGGTTTTTTCAAAGCCTCATTTCCTTCAGTACTGTGAGTAAGTGACAATGATGTCTTCTGTTTAAAAAAAAAAAAAAAAGAAAACACAGAAGAAAGAAGTTTCCAGCCTTTGTGGTGGCAGAGATAAGCTGGAAGGAGAGAGCCAACACCATTCTCAAATAAGAAGGCAAATAATTGAAATCCAGCATGCATTTGCAACAGCAACAAAACACCCTTAACTCAAAATAAACCCAAAATTCATCTGTATTCCTTCTCAAGTGAGTTTGGATGGTGGAGGTCAGCAGCACTGTCTTGCTCACAGGGGGTGAGGGATGCCCAGAACAGGTTACCCTGCCCGTGAATCTTGCTGAGATTTAACCCCTTCACCATAAAACTGATCAAATTAAATGCAGTTTAAGTGGTTCACAGGGAATTACATAGGGCTGTAAGGGTTTCTGGAGAGGATGTACATACAGAAGCTGCACAGGAGTAGTTCAATCCTCGGTCAGGAATCTGGTAATCAGAGCAGAGTGTTTCATACAAGAGCTGCCAATTCCTGTCCACAGTGTATCACAGATGACTAGGAAAATAAAAACCTTGAAAATTCTCATTTTTTTCTTATTCAGCTTATTTACAAAACGTTCATATGGGAGAATGGCAAGCAATCCTCACCAGTGCAGGCAGCAGAGCAAAAACAAGGAGAGCCAGGTGCTCCAAATAAGAAAATGTCAGGAAGGCTCTACATCTCTGCTGAGCAGCCTGAGCTATAAATTTTGGCAATGCCACCACTGTGACCTGGAGCCTGGGGGAAGAGAATAGTATAAAAATGATAAATCACAGCCAGAGTTCCAGATCTTAATCAGACAAAGAAAGCTGGTTCCATTATCAGACAGATTTATATAATCACTTACTAATAATGCTGTCTTCTTCCTCCGGTTTCTTTTAGTAAGACCCCAGATAACAATCCTGAGGTCACATCTATCCTGGTGTTGGAAGGACCAGTGCTCCTCCAGCCTGGCATTCTGCATCATGCAGGCAGGGTTTCCTTGCATTAATACCTGCTTGAATTAGAGCACCTCTCAGGGACGCAGTGAATCTGGGTGCTGAGTGAGCAGAGCATTGGGGATCTTTCCTAACAATTATTTTTGGTTGTAGTCCTCATTGCAGTGTCTCCAGCTCCCAGCCACTGCTGTCACTGTGCATCCATTTACTAAAGCTCCAGAGATTTCCATGGTCAGACCACTGGCATCTTCTTTCCCCTTACTCTCCCAACAAGCTTAAGAGGCTGTTGCCCTCACTTTTTTGGTACAAAGGCTTTTGGAATTTTATTTCTCTTTTCTTCTTTTGAATCCTCTCTAACATTTCACACTCTTTCTTGAAGTGGGAGTGCCAGACCTCATGGAATTTTTTCAGGAATATTTTCTTTGGTACCACCAAAGTGCCATCACAGCTGTGTCCCAGCTGCCCACCTTTTAGAGGAGTGAGATCCCTCTGCTGCCTTCGAGCTTTCCCTACTCACAGCTCCTCAATTTTTGCATCTTCTGAATACTTGTCAGGTGTCTTCTCCTTGTCATCAATTAAAAACTGTGATTGTGGTAATGCCAGAAAGTCACTCTTCTGGGACTCCTGGGAAATTATAGTTGCTTGATAATGATTTCTTTTTGCAGTTGCAGATTTAAATTTGTCTTTTAGTTGTGTATTAGTGTCATTCTGCTTCATTCCATTATCGGAGAAAATATATTCCTTTACTAGTAGTCTTTGCCATGTTTCAATCTCTAAAATATCACCAAAGGATTTATACTGTAATATAAATTAATAATATTATCAAGCCAAATATTTTGAATAGTTTAAGAATATTATGTGACCAGAACTACCTTTGCCAGATAAATTAAAACGAAAAAACCACGATTTTCTTTGATAGGGACCTATTACCTGTACATGCATTTTAATTTGCAATAACTCTAAATGCATTAATTTCAAAGGAAGAAAGCCTTGTTAAGGAAATAACATCAATATTATTTGCCTGCTCTGGTAGTGATTCAATTTGACTCTACCTGGCTGCTCCCTCTGCCTCATCTCAGATTCCAAAACAAGGCTGGGTTTCCTTCAGTGCTCTGAAACTGGCACTTCTTACAAATCCACAGTCACAGGTCAGGAGATGTCTCCTTCAGCTGCTGTAAAACTCTGGCATGCCAATTTTTTGGATAAGTTAATATTGACTTTCCCAGCTGATATTCAATTCCCTTCTGTGTTATTTTGAGATTAAGTCACTGTTGAGTGTGTCTGTGCTATGATATTTCCCCCCAAATATTTTACAGAAGAATCTGTTTGAGCACTTCTTGCTTTCGTACCTTATTTTTGACAATTAACCATAGTATCACAATTCAGATCATTTTTGTTCCTACTGAGCTTGAGTTTTTCTTGTGTCATTATTTTCCTCTGGCAAATGCCTGTAATTTATAGCTTGAAATTAACATTTATGGCTCTTAGCTTCCCTCTTTTCTGTTATATTTATATCAGCTCCCACTTCCCCTCTAAGTGACACTGTTTTATAGGTTTTTCTCTTTGTTTGGGTTTTTTTATTTTTTACTTTTGTGGCAACTTACTTTCTCAACTACAGAATAAAGCCTTGTAAACATCTTGTAAAATGTTAACTGATCCCAAGCATCATTCCTATACTTCAATTTAATTTGCCCTTTTCTGCTGAATGCTCTGATAATTGCTTTCAGCTTAGTAAAACCATCCCTTAGAGCAGTAAGTGTGTTAACTGGTGGGACTCTTATTCTTATTACACATAATGAGCGTAATTAATGTGATTTCACGAGGACTGGGTGTCATCAGCAAGCTGCTGTAATCCAGGTCATTGCAGTGTGTGAATCCCAGCAGAAATTATATTTTCCCAAACCCCTGTACTCCTTTCTAATTAAATATGGGAATTCTCTGGTGGCACGTTCTTGTTGCCATGTAGTCATTCAGGGTAAGAGCATATATTTGTAGCAGCTCTGTAGCCACTAAAACACCCCTAGAGAAAGATCAGGGTGTTGGGAGACGTCTCTGCACCATCCTCATTTTCCTGGGAGGAAGGAAAAGCAGTGTGGGGAAATGTGTGCCCCTGTTCTGTGAAGCGTGCTGTCCAGACACCTGTACATAACGTGAAGTTAAAGAGGGGAAATAATGGGGGAGCCCAGTTCTGTTGTCATTTCCATTTGGATCATCCTCATCATCACATTTCAGGGTGACAGGTACAGAAATAATGTGTGAAAGTCTCCTTCCATGGTGCATTCTGAAAGGCTGCACCTGCGTTTGAGCAGAGGCGTGAGATGAGGGTTTGAGCTGTTTGTGGGTCTGTGGGTATGAGGGGACGCCTGCATCTATGGAAAATTAAATTATGCTTTAGTGCCCAAAGCATTTGAGTGGACTGGGAAAGACTCTTGGGAAGATGCTGAGTCTTTCTGCTATGATATTTTCTGGTAATTAAACAGTTCTCTATTTTATAATAGTTAGTGAAAATGAGAGTGGTTGGAAGGGTTATTTCTGTCTGTTACTATTAGATTCTCCAGATTTGCTGACCCTGAATAATTAAATGTTTTTGATCACTCTGTTTATATTACCTAGAACTGAAGTAATTCTGATCCTTCAGCAAACTTGAAGCACAGCATGGAACATACTGAAAGGCGCCAAAAGATGAAACATTTCAGTTTTGTGGTTCACATCTGTCTGTCCTGAGACCAGGAGACCATTATAATACACTTAGAGCATTTAAAAGCTCCTCAAGGTTGAAAGCCCTGATTAGGGCAGTATCTGTTCACGTGTGGGAGCCCTGCCTGTGCCAAACCTGGGAGCAAGGAGCCCTTGGGTCCCTTTCCATGGGAAAAGATGTTAATAATGTTGGGTAGAGGGGGAAAAAATAAGGGGAAAATGTAATCAAGGAGACCCTGACACTGAAGTGAAAATAGCAATGTACACATCCATCAGTTTGTACTGTTTTTACAGAGAGTATAAAATATTTAAACTGAAACCATTAATCATCCTGTTCCTCTGTTCTAATCCATGGGAACCACAGGAGGTCACCAAATATGCATTTAATATAAAAGAATGAAAAATACTAGAGGGAAAAGTAGTGTAATCTAAGAGCAAGAAATGCTAAGAGCAAAAAAAAAATCTCAAAAAGAAATTTTGCTAAAAATTTAAATATTATTTTTATGATGTTCTCTTGGAAAATCATTACGTTTTGGGCAGAAATTCAAAACACATTTAGAATTAGTTAAAAAAATACCAAAGATGGAAATTGGTTTTACTTCTTGACTTTTTTTTTTTTAAGATACTTCTGGATAGGAGCATTCTCTATTTTGTTTATTTTGATAAAATCCCAATATTTCTCATGGAAAACAGATGCTTCTTGCAGAAGCCATTGCCAGGTTCACATTCCAGGTTTCCATCAGGTAATTTTGATAAATGTTTTAAACCTCTCACACCACTGAGTTTTGTGCCTTGGGCTGATAAACCCCCCAATTTCAATACCTAGAGGAGAGAGGGGATGGGGGTGTCTTTCCCTGCCTTCACTGGATGTCAGTGTGGAAAGGAAATCCAAGGGCTGTGGCTAAGCTGCATCCCTGTGATTTACCCAACGTTGTCTGGATTTCCTGGGGTAAGTCTGGCTATTGATTAATTAATTAATTTACTGCTACAATGGTGTGTGGAGCTGGAGCTGGCGCTGCTGGGAGGGGATACCTTGGTGCAGGAAGAGAAGGGGTGGCAGAAGGAGACTTTTACTGCCCAGCCAAGGGCTGGAAGGTGGAAATATTTCCATTATGTTCCCAGGTATCCCACGCCTGCTGTAAGAGCTCAAAGAGCTCTGCTGTGCCTTGTGCTGCCTGGGAATGCGGGAGGGACACGGCACAACTGGGGGCTTCCAAAACCTGCATTCAGCCTTGGCACAATACAGCCACTGTGGAAGAAGACATTAGGAACAAAAAATAAAGCTTGAAGCTTCAAGAGCAGGCTGCCAGAATTATTAAGAAAAACATCAAAATGATGCCATTAAAAACAGATGGGGATTCTATAAAGTATTGAAAAGAAAATGTTTAATTATGAGCCTTATGCAAAACCCATCAAAGTTGGATTAATATTATAGTGCTGTTGCTGTAGAGGGTTTAAGTAGTCCGTGGTGGAACATTAATCTTTCACTCCTTTAAAAATAATGTTTTCCTTTTGTTGATGACAAATTCCATCTCTTCACTGTTGAAATCATATATCCAGATTAATAGCATCTAACATAATGAAATCAAAAGGCACAGGTAATATGGATTAGTTTAGAAAACAACGACAACGAGGGGAAAAAAAAGCCCCAAGGGGGGGAAAAGCTTCACTGGATGAGTGCTTTTGTCAACATCACTGTATTTTTTCCTGTTGTTAAAAGATAAAGGGGTAATTTCTGTTCATAAGTATCCTTGTCTGTCTGGGATATTGTGTCATGTACATCTGATGGCATATAGATAGATGTACATCTATAGTATTTCTAGTAGTGTGTCATACATAGGACACCCTACAATTTTTTGGGGTGAGGGAGCCTTGTGTGTCTCAAGTCTCTGGCAGATTGCCCACGGCTGCACAATCTGAACACCTCTGGCAAAAATTTCGGTCACAAACTTGTCTCTTCCAGCTCAGCTGGCTGGAAAAGCTGGAAAGAGGTTTTGGGGTTTTATTTAGTAAATGTATCTAAAGCATGGCATTGCTGGTGTAAGGAGGGTTATTTTGAGAATGTAGGGCTGCTTTTCCCAGCTCCCCTTGCCATGGCATTGCTCTGTCCCCTCTGCCTGGGAAGGTTTTGGTGGATGTTGTGCCCACAAAGATCTGTCACTGCCTGGCATTCTCTATTCCTGCCAGGATCTCTGCTGCCTCCCTGCATGAAGGAATTTGCACCTGAGGTCAGGAGTTTCAGATTTTTTCCTTTGTCATCAAATAGTTTGCGCATTGGAGGAGATGGCAATTTTTTTTTTGCATGTGTCATGATGCTCTTGAATTCCTGGATGTGTCTAAGGCAAGACTGAAACGGGACCCAAGCAATTTGATCTTGTGAGTGGCACCCCTGACCATGGCAGAGGGTTGGAACTAAATGATTTCTAAGGTCCTTTCCAACCCAAACCATTCTGTGGTTCTATAATTTCCTTCCACAGTGGAATTGGGCACAGGTGTGAGCTGCTGCTTTGAGTGGGAGAAAACTCCAAAATGAAGCCTTTCCCTCCAGCCTCTGTCATCCTGGTGTCTGAGCTTGGACTTCTTGTATAAATAAGGCAAGGACATTTTGATCCTGTGTTTTGTGTCCTTGCCTGTTCTCTCTTTAGGTCTGGGCTGTGGTGCTGTGTGCATCAATCCTTGTGCCCTGACCCTCCATCACGTGTTTTTCCAGTATTTGCAGCCAACTCTTTGTGCACAAAGCTCTACCTGTGCTGCTTAAAACTCTGCTGCTTTATCAGTGAACCATAGGGTCAAAAACCTGTTGCTGTATTCACTTAATACTACAGGAAGAATTTTTCTTCTTCCCTTCCACCCCTTAAAAAAAATTTAAATAATCTGTGCTTTATTGAATCACCAGGTACACCAAAAGCAGGCTCTTATTTTAGTAAAAATATCAACACTGACTGCCAAGGTAGATTTAAGGTGTTCATTACAAAATATTTTGTCCTGGGCTTTAAGAATAATGCACTTTCAGTACAAAGAAATGGTTATTCTGAACATTGGACTTTTTTTTTTTCTTTTAGTTATTTACAATGGGTTTCAAGATTTAGAATTACCATGAAAGATTTACTTATATTGCAGTTCATGTAAAATTTAAAATCAATAAAGTAAATAAATTTAGCTTGTCTGCCTGAATCGATTTCCTCCTATGCTAACACAGCCCTGTAATGATGCACTTCCTTATCTCCCATGTCATCCTCCAGTGATAGTCTCGGGCTTGAATGGTGCTGTGTTATCATGTCCTCTGCAACATAGTGTTCCTCTGAGCCTCCTGCCACTTCAGTATTTCAAACCCGGCTTTGGAGCCTCACCTCCCACTGCATGTGGAGCTGCCAGTGCTGGGAGCCAGGACCCAGCTGCCTCCCCCTTGGAGCACCTCTGTGCTCTCACAGCTGGTAATGAAGAAAGGGAATATTGCTGCCAAAATAGAGGCAGGTATCTGGGCTTGGAAACAGGCAAGATATGCATAGAAAAGGGCTGAAAGGTTCTTCAGCGGGGCAACCCCACTGGAGAGGGGAAAAAGGATTGATCCTTGTTTTTCCCACTTATTTTTTTCTCCAAAGATGCCAGTAGTTGGGAACAAACAGAGCTTCCTTTTTAGTTGTTTATTATTACTATTATAATTATTATTATCATTATTATTAATTTTTTTTTTTTTAGTCATAGGATTTTAATGATGATGAAAAGCAAATATGTTCATCCACCCTTTGCATTGGGATTTTCCTCAGTGTGAGGTGGGGCAATTGCAGTGTGCACAGAAAGAGGAGAGATCCCCAGTGATGGATTTTTTGTTGGGTTTATCATCTTTTTAATAGAGATGCCTCAGTCAGTTGTCAAAACTGCCACACCTGTGGGGGATGCCCTGGCATGACTGAAATGCCAGGCCTGGAAGGAAAGCACTTGGTCAGGAATGCAGTAGCCAGTTCCAGGTTTTACCCTTGGCAGTCTCATCAGTGTTCCCCATGGAATCACAAATGATAACATAAACCATGGACCTACCTTGCAGTGCTGTCGAGTGTGCTCAGCAGACACAGCTGCTCCATTCATAGGATTTGCAGCAATAATAATCTAAAACTGATGAACTTTAAAAATATTGGATTTACTTATTAAAAAAGGAAACATATAAATACAAGTGCTTTGATTCTAGGTCTGGCAAAAGGGCAACTTTTTATAGCCACACAAACACTGTTCTTTTAAGGCAGTACTCTGGTTTCATGTGTAGTGAAATGTTCCTTTTTTATTACTTGTGAAAGAAAAGAAAATATCAACCCCGTCTGTCAGTGCTGCTGTTGAGTTTAAGATGGAGCACCCTTCCGGAAGCTGCAAGAGAGATGTCTATAAAATGTTAGGCTGACTTTAAAGAAAAACAAAAAGGAGAACAGAAAACAGAAAAAGAGAGGGCATAATGATACAATAATAATAAAAAAGAGGAACAGATCTCTTTCTGGTTTAAGTTGGGATAAATTCAAGTGGGACCAGTGATGTACTGTATTTATACCAGTTCAGCAGCAAGAGGTTCGTGTATGTCCGAAGCTCAGGAGTTTGAGCAAATAAATACAAGCTATGTAATCGGTTTTATTTGTTTTCTGAGTCATGTCTGGTGCATGGAGGCAAAGAGGCTCCAGTTAGAGGAGTGAATTTGAGGAGTGGAGTTGTCCTTCCGGCCAGAGCTGCTGGTGAGCTGGGAGCATTAATCCATAGGAAGTCCAGGATCACCGTTTTTGCTCTGTAGCTGCCAGCAGGTTTGCAGGTGATTTGGAGCATGATGTGGTTCTAGCCCAAATACAATTCTTATACCATCCTGGCCAGCCTTGGAGAAAACAGGACGTGCTGGGCTGTGTACGTGCATTAATGACCGGGTTTCCCAGAGGTGCAGAGCTGTACAACTCCTGAGGCTGTTTCTCACTAGAAAACTTGGCTGAGATGTGGGGAATTGGGCTAATTAAGAAGATGTTAAACACAGCTCTGCAGTAACAGCAGCTGACTGGCACGCTGTCTGGAACAGGAGGCTTACTGAGCCTGACTGTCACGAAGCTGAAAAAGGAAGAGCCTGTCGTTTTATTAACTGCAAAACCGTCTTTGATTGCATTAGCAAGGCTCTCCCGCAGCAACCAAGCCTAATTTTCCAGGGAAGGCAGAGAGGGCGCCCGCAGGGGAACACTGTGCTCCGAGGGTCAGCCTGGGCTTTCATTTCTTCCCCCTGATTTTTGATAAAGAGCTCTATGTTGTCAGAAATGAGCAGTGGTGGTTGCCCTCCTAAGTACCTACGGACAGGCTTGAACAAGTGCTTAGTCTGGAAACTACGGAGCGTCAAGTCAAGAGACTCCTGTCCTGCTCTGCACTGCTGGGAACCAGCGCTTCTCCTGGCGCCGGGATAAGGGCAGGAAAAGGGCTGTAGTCACCCATTCAGAAAGGGTTCAGAAATGCCAGCCCAAACTTTTGAGATCTTTTTCCTTTCTAATTTGCCTGCTTAGTAAATAGGTAAAAAAATTAATCCCATACAGTACCACTTTTAATTCTATTATCTGCTGGTTTTTCACTAGGGATGTATAAACTCTGTCCCTGCATGGGGTGACTGGGGTTTAATTCTGCACCCAAGAAATGATAATGCTCTGTTGTTCTGCAGGAAAAGCTCTGTCCATGAAAAGCAGAAACACTCAGGACCAGCCAGGAATATTTCTGAGAGTATGTAATCAGTGCAGAGCTCGCAGACTTTATTTAAACCTTCAACTCTTCTACACTTAGGTTGTCAAACATTTTAAGCCTATCCACCAAGTCGTTGCTTCCACTCCTTGCGTTTAGATTTGCAGAATTTGATTTCAAATTATTTTTTTTAAACAGAGGATTTTTTTTTTTCTTTCAAACAGTGAAATCACCTTCTCCTCTCTGTTTAGCCTGAAGATGCTGAGCTGGTTCCTTAATGCTCATTGAGGTACCTTAACTCAGCCATTGACACAGCGACTTCTATGTATTGTTTTACAGAGTTCATGGGCTTAATAGCAGAGAAATATGAAGTTGTGACATTATTTATTGACTAATACCATGTGGTTAATCCAGTATTTCCTCTGAGAGGGATGACATGATAACAGACTGTGGTTTTAATTTTAATGGCTACTAATGTGTGATCCTGTGCGATTTGGGGTGCATTAATTAGGATGTGAGAATAGCAGAAAACAGATAAAGGGGTGGGTTAGGCTGACAAGTTCTTATATTATTAACTTTGACATATCAAGTATTTATATTGATCCAGCTGTCTGACTCTTGTATATAGTCCTCTACCTTGAGTGGTAGCTAAGATTAAACTCTTGTCTGTGCTCATCTTTCTCAAGATAAAGAAAAAAGATACTGGAGGAGGGACATGGTATCAAATGGGCAGGCTTGGTTTACAGAGATGCCTGATTTCATTGTTCCCCTATGCACAAACCCAGCTGTGGATGTCCAACTCTCCCAATGTTTCACCTTCTGTGTCTTATCCACACTGAACTGAGAAGTTGCTGTGAACAAAGTGCTTGTACAAACCATGGAAATGCAAGGTAGGATCTTAGCCCTGATTAATTTAATTTAATGGTGTCTCTAGAAAGCTGTAAAGCTACCCCCCCTCAAAAAAAAAAAAAAAAATCCCTCCAGGCACCAAAGAGAACATGGAAGTCCATATCCATAGTGCAAAGAAAATATGAGAGGGTAGAGCAGGGGACACATGGATATATGGATTATTTGGATTTGGGGCAAACCTGGCTCGACCCCACTGAGCCCTTGGTTTCCCTGAGGCTGGAGGGGACTTGAAGGATGTCCCTATCCCTGCCACGTGCTCCAGGAAGCAGGATGGAGGGTCTGACCGATGTCTTAGCGTGGGAAAAATGACAGGATTTATTTGCTGTGCTGCAGTTTCTGCTCCTACAACACAGAGTTTGAAATGCAAATAGAAGTTTTTAAAAAAGTTATTATTTCAGTCATTCATGGGTCAGCTCCAGCTGCTGCCATTTCAGGTTGATGATGGCTGTTTTCTGTCCTCTCACACAAATCCTGTGTGATCCCAGGTACGAGTTCATCCCTGAGCACCATCGAGCTCCTCCCGGGCCAAGGGGCCGGAGCTCGGAATTTTGCATGGCCCCAGCGTGGTTTCTCGGCGCTATCTCCAAAATCAGCCCCGCACCTCCTCCTCCTCCTCGTTTATCAGCCAGAGCACACAGATAACATCCTCGTGACGTGGCCCTGACCTTTGTCAACCTTTGTTAAGGCTCCATCTGAAGTCCGGCCGAGTGTTTGTAAACAGGATGTAATTAAGGCTGGGAACTGACAGCGCCTGATGGGAGGACAATGCGGAGCTGGCGGGACCCGGGCTGTCAGATGTCCGCCCGCATTGTGCTGCCGGTGCCGTCGTGGTAATTGGTGTCCTCTGGCCGAAGGAAGTGCACTCAACTCGGATTAATCTGCCGCGGTGCGGGGGCCATCCCTGCGAGCGCGAGTGTTTCCTCCGATAAACCCGAGCGGGGCGCAGGGAGCGGCAGCAGCCGCGAAAAGTCGGGACCGCGCTGACAGGTGCCCGCCGAAAACTGGGAACAGGAAAGGTGTGGGGCGACAAAAGCTGGCAAAGACACGGCGACTTCGCAGCTCGCCTTATCGGCTGGGCGAGCGGGGCACGTTGAGGGCTTATCGCGGCTCGGGGCGAGCGCAGGATGAGCCGGAGGAAGGGATGAGGATAACGCGGGCTGCGGGCACGGCTGGATGGATGGGGCTGCAGGAGCGCCCCTGGCAGGGCTGGGCAACAGCTTTGGTACCACGATTTGTCCGGGACAAAGTTTAAAGAAGAAAAAAAATTAAAAAATTTAATATATGTATATCTATCTATATCTATCTACATATCTATCTATATAGCTATCTATATATCTATATATTTATAAAGTGTATATATGCGCGTACATCTACACAGATACATATGAAAATGAAAACTCGTAAAATGAAAATAAAAATTATTTTCTGGGTATCCGCTTGTTCCTTTTTAAAATATCTCCATCAGGTTTTATAGCTCATTTCATAACCCTGAACTTGTTCATAAGTGACTGAATCCCAAGTATCCCATTTTGTTTGTCCACTGCTTGAGGAAGAAGATCAACTTGAAAATTTTTTAGTCACCTAACATAAGCAAGCATGTTCCAAAATATATCCCTTTAATTTTTTATGTTTACAGACCGACAGATGTCTGTCCATGGTAACCTAAAAGCAGATAAATATTCATGGGTGCATTGATTTAAGAAAATGTACAACATTCTCACATGGTTTTTTGCATACATGTGTCAAAAAATATGATGGTATTTTTTTCCTTGTAAGCCTTAGATTACATCATCAGCTGATCATACTGATTGCAGTAATCCTTTCAGGTTTATTCAATTAGTATTTTATGCAACACACACTGGATTCCATATTCATTAGGAATTTCCAAATCGCCATTTTAATATGAAAAATAAAAAGGTGTCCATGAATCAGTGAATAAATGAGAAGGTATATGACAAGATCTGCTTTAAATATATGGAGTAGAAGCTTTGAAAATTCGTATAACACCATGGCAGTTTCCCAGGGTAGTATCCTACACAGCATCCAAGCACAGAGTAATCACTGGATATTTCAAACCCTGTACTTTAGGGCTGGAGGAGTCAGATCTCACTGCTTTGAAATCAATAGTCAAATTCGTGCTCTATTTTGCTTTAAGGAAAGGTGAGCATTAGGAAGGGCATTCCCCATATGCCAACCCAAGAGCTGTGTCAGAAGGAAAAGGTGGCTGCTGTTTTGGGAGTGGCTGTACATCCAAATGATGGTGACTTGTAGAGGAGCTAGGAGAAAAAAGGGCTCTGGTAACTTTTCCCCTGCTTTTTTAGGTCTGCTCAAGAAGGAAGCCTTAAAAAGAAAGAAACACTAAACAAAAATCCACCTGTTCCCAGGGGAGAGAAGTGATTCCCAGTAGCCTAAAGAGAGACTAGAAAAAAATTTTTATATATATATATGTATACATATATATTTCTGTGTAAGAAGACAAATGAATGAATATTTTTTTTCTCGATATGAGAAGGAAAACAGAAAAATATTCTTTGGCAGCTTTGAGTTTACTCAGCTCAGAAATATGCCTCAAAGTTCAAACCAAAGTTGACCAGTCCTCCAAAGCTGCTTATAGCTGCAGATAGTGACATTTGTATCCAGATGTTAATGGGAGTAAGGTGGAAAAGCACAATAATGCCTGGAGCCTGTTGAATGGAAATGCCTGTTTTGCTGTATTAGATTGTGCAGAGTTGTCAGACATTCCCAGCACTGGGAAGAGAGGCAGGGATTGTGGTGAAGGTTTGCCAGGTCTGGTTTTATGTACACGTGTGCCTCATCTGCAGAGTGCAACGTGAAGCAGAGCCCTTCACTCAGCAGCAGCAAATAAATACAAGGAGGCAAAGGGCTGAGTACAACACCTTGGGGAGCAGAGCAGGGCAGGAGAGGAGGATGGACAGAAGCTGCTGAGAGATGCAAATGGGCTCATGGCTAAAGGGAGATGAGGCAAACCAGGGCAAAACGGTTCCACTTAACCTACCTAACCTGCTTAACCAAATAAACCCTTCCTGTGACATGCAGCGGGGTTCCCCTCAAAGGCCACAGTCATTAGATGAAAGAGTTAAAGACAGAACACTCTGAAAGAATTAACTTTGATGTTTAAATATATTTTTGGCATGTAAATACACCCGTCAAAGGAAAAGGAACAAAATATCCAATGCAGTGAATATGAGGTGTTTTATTTTTCGTTTAGGGAGGGTTAAGTTAGGGCTGTGGTTTTTTTGGGGTTTTTTCGTGTTTTTATTTTTTTTTTTTTTTTTGGTAGGTAAATAATTTTCTTTCTAAATGAAATTCTGTTTGACTGCATGAAATATGAACAGTAATTAAATGCACAGTCTGTGGGCCTTCCATACTTTAAAGCTCTTTCTTAAAAAAAAACCCAACACAACTGCTCACCTCAGACAGGCCAATTACCCAAGAATGATGGAGTCAAGAGGAAAGTAGCTAAATTTCTTTACTTGAATGATCACAACCACAAGCCAGTGATTAGTCCCTGCAGCACCAGCGGGGATGTGGTGGGGACACTCACATTGGAAGACTTCAAATAGTCATTTCCTTGGTTAAAATAAAATCTGACTGCACTAAATAGACAGTTTTTAATCTCAATTGGACATCTGAAGATTTCTCAAGCTGTTGTTGGCTGCGGCAGAAACAAATTTTTCTGCTTTGTTGATTAAACTGGTGGTCTCCACCATTGCTTATCGGCCTGCGACGAGCTGTTCTTTTTAATTAAAAGTGAGCCACCACGAGAGAGCAATTAACAGCTAGTAATTACTGTGCTCTTCAGAACTGCAACATTTTGCCTTTCATTCCAATTATATAATGGACAAGTGGCTTTTTGATCTTCAAATTAGTGAGCTCTTGTACTATTTGTTTTGAGGCAGATTTGGAAGGTTAATGATGGCCTGTGGTGGCACTCTTTCCACTGACTGATGTAAGACAAGAAAAAAAGGGGAAGGAAACAGGAATAGTCTATCAAGAAATGCAAATGCTGCCTTCATGATAATGAACAGGAAAAACACAGGCAACTTAATATGCAGGTTATTTAATACAAACCAAATAAGCCCTCGTTTTGGTGCTGGCCCATGCTATGGAATTCTTTTTTCTTTTTTTTTATTATTAAAAAAAAGTTTAATTAAGCATTTCAATATAGATTCTTTAGAGAGTGACACATAACATTTAACTGTTTGATACTTAATTGTGTTTGCCTTTGATTGTGGCACCTATAGTTAAATGTTGTACAACATTACTGAGGCATTGAACTGTCCCCTAGGACACACGAGGCATTGACTTTGTCTAAAATCTTTTAAGTAATAAGTCTTAATATATTTAATGGCCACTGTGCCCTTTGAGTACAAGGAGCCCTTACATCACAAACAGTTGTCTAATTTTAATTAATATTGATTTGCATCTCTTAAATAAAAACTATAATTGTTGCTCTTGCTTATGGCTCTATAATAATCCTGGAGGATGGACATGGGGAATATTCTGTGTGTACAGCAGTGTGTGTTTTAAAGAAAAGATCAATAATGCTGTTATTAGGGCAGATCTCTGCTCTTTTGATTAGAACTGCTGCAATCAGCTGAGTGCTGCTATGCTGAATTACACCAATTGTGGTTTTGGCATCTGATTTTTTAAAATTGTTTTTATTACTGGTGTTACTTTTTCATGTACAAATACAAATAAGGTTTGTGCTGGTCTCAGCTACCCCGATTTTTTTCAAGAAGTCAACAGCTGTAGTATTCTGCTGCCTCCTGAATGGATTAAGAATTTGGCACTTTAGTTTTGCTGTGCATGGCTGGATTATGCATATCTACACAGCTTAACTAAACCGCAGACTCCACCAAATAGACAAATTACAGATGTTGTGGAAAAAAGAATCTTCAACGTGATGAATAAAGCATAAATCTCTTTCTGTGGATTGCTGAAACAAGACCTGTGTTTAAATTTCTTCACATCCATTGATTTGTTTTTTCCTTGATTAAACACCATCATTAATTACAGAAGTAACAGTAGGTGTGACAGAACAGAGACAAACCTTTTCTTTTGGGCTGTTAAAGCTTTAGTCCTGCAGTTGTTCCTGTATGAGAGAAATGGACTGTTGGTTTTCTTGGAGGCAGAATCAGGTTTGAGTTACTCAGCAGATGCTGAAAAACAGTGTAAAAATCACATTTTTAAAAGTGTTTAAAATGGTTTGCATCGTATTTTCAAGTGTCCACCTAAAACCTGAGCTGGAGTATGATAATATAATTAGGATTTTAAAAAGGCTCTGCAACCAGTGTGCCAAGCTGGTTACACAGCTTATGGTCTGCTGGATAACTGCAAGCTGAGCTCTTGAAAATGTTCATCAAGGGTCTCTTCCCATGCCTTGGCAAACAAAGCTTCCACTGAAAAAAACTTAGCCTGTGAAGAGTTCGGGACTGAATCTGCACACAGGGCATGGGAGGTGAAAGTTGGAGAGGGAGAAAATAATGAGACCAAATTAAAATATTTCAAGCAAGAATAGGGATAAAATACATTGCAGATAATTTTGAAAAAATTCAGGCGCTCTAAAGTTTAAATCTCTTTAGGGGAAACTGTTTTGCTGAATGGGACAAATGTTGACTTTTCAATTACAGGTTTGTTAAGGATCAGGGACTGTTTTGGTTCACTGTGTAGAGCAGTACTCCCAAGTGATTCCAGGTTTGAAGATGAATGCGTGCTCTTTGTCTGGGCTGTGTGCAGCCCCTCACTGCAATACTTGCCATGGGCTGAGATGTCACCAGTGTGATGTTCGTATTGCAGGGATGTGCAGGAAGTACCAGGGCTGCATTCTCCATCCTCTCCCATTCATGCAGTCATTTGAATGGGTCACAGCAGCTCTACATTGCTTTCTTAATTCAAAGCATCCTGGGGTTTCTCAGAGATGTGAGGGGGAGGCTGAGATGACACAGGATCTCTGAGCTCCTGGAATGAACTGGCGTCATGCTGGGGAAAATGGATAGAAAGGAGTGAACATTTAGGAAGGTAATGTCAGGAGAAGTTTAGAGAGCAGGACACACTTGAGCTGAACTTATTGGAGACATACAGCAAAAACCTTCTCAATTTTGCTTTTACATCAGCAAGCCAATGCATTCCTTGGGGAGGTGAGGTGTGTGCACTCCCAGGAACACCCCTAAAAGAACTGCTCCCAAGGGGAGGGTTCCCTCTCTCATTTCCTATCCATATCCATAAACTCTGGCAGTTAGTGATTTCTCATGATTATTGCTGGCAGTGATTTCTGCACCCAGGACCCAGTACCAGTTTCGTGGTCGCTTTGCCTATTATCTGTCCCTGCAGCATGCCCTGGTCTGGTACAGTTCTATATTTAATTATATCCTGAGAGGGTTCAGGAAGATATTAAAAAGAATTGGCAAAATCATTGAGATCACTGCTGTGATCTGAGCTTGGGCATTTATAACATTTAATTCAATATAAATATGAACTTGACTGTGGTAATTTGTACATAGTCCACAGGGCAAAGGCTCAAATGTTAAGTGCTGACAGGTCAGGATGATACCCAATGTGCACAGATATATTTACATGCTCAGGGTGCAATGAAATATGAACCAAACCTGAACCTCTGGCGTGTTTTAGGTGTTAAGGAAGAAAATGAATAACAGTTCCGTCAGTGGCAGTGCTGCTCTTTACTGTGGTGAAAGGCTCTGAGAGTTTCTGAATTATGGTTATTAATGTCAAAACCACTCATTTTGTGAAACCAGGCGATTCCCCTGGATCCTCAGGGACTTCACCCCATCAGCTTATCCTGATGGATATCAGCAGGAGAGGAGGATCCAAGCATTTGCTTCCACTCTTGCAAACTCTTCAGCATACATCTACATCTTGGAACCCAAAAGGGAGCCCTGGCAGCAGTGCCTGAGGTTCAGCTCCTTAAACAATCCATTCCCTTGATCTGCACACATGTGGTGACTCCGAGTAATGGGAGTTGCACATGCTGGGTAAAAGGAGACTAAACCTTTCCTACATTTTTACTGGTGAAATACTGGAAATGGGATGATGGCAGCCAACTAGATTGTGAGGACTCTTGTCAGAAATATGAATAGGAATTTGTTTCCATGTAGCTCACACGGTAACAGACATGAGCCTTGAGCCAGAGGAATAGTGGGTAATATCTAGAGAAGGAAAAGTGTTCTCTGAGATGCTTAAATGAGAATTCCAGAGCAGATGAAAATTGGCCTCTGAGGGAATAACATTTTCTTTTTCTTCATAACTGCGGATAAAAATTCCAAATAGATCATCAGTATGTATATTGAGGGGAGATCACATTCCTGTGATATTGCTGGAAAATTCAGTAGCAATGTATTTTTCATTTTTGAATTTTTTTTATCTCTGAAATTTTTTTCTTGGATTTTTGCCATATAATGCAATAAAATGCACCCATGAGATACAGGAGATTTAAAGTCTGTTGGTGTTCATTACGTTACACAGAGTCATACAGAATTTAAGGTCCTATATGTTAGTCTGCTTCTGAATCAACACAGGCAAGGTAGGAGAAGCAAAACCCTGGATGCCTCTGCTGTAGTTGGAAATATGAGAATAAGTCTTCTGGATGTGTATTTATTTTGGAGTCTCAGAAAAACTCAATAGAAGCCGGGCTTCTTTATGTGACGCTTGGACTGAAAGAATATATATATATTGACCAAAAAAAAAAAAAGCGATCAATTTAACTTTCATCCTTTCTGCCTTGTCCTGTGTTGCTGTTGCTTTTCCTAGGCAGAGCAGAGCAAGGCTCCATGAGGTAGTTGAAATGTAAATCACTATATTGCTAAAGAAGAAGATAATAAAATGTTAAGTTATAAATTGTTATCTGTAGATTTTAGCAAGAAGAGCCCTACTTGAGTTCAGCTGGCCTGTTCTCTAGGATTTTGTCTGGTTCTTTTTGCCATTGCCAGGCAGCTCTTATGGCCATGTCTTGCTTGGGTATGGCAACACTTGGGTTAAACTCAGTGTTTCTCACTGCAGGGGTATTTGAAAATTGTTTGCAGATATATCTGAAAAATGGTAAGGTTGAGGCAACATTACTTTTAGAATATTATTTTTTCTCAGTAGTGAACAAGGAAGTTTCTTCAGACAGTTTTGAAATGTCAGCCTTTCAAAAATATCAAAAAAGATATCTTTAAAAAGATGTAAAACCCATCACTCATTTTGTGATACACTTTGATTTTAATAGTGATTTAAAATGGAATTGAATTTAAAAAATATTTGCAAAGATCCTCCAAAATGTTTGGAGCCCTGGCTTTGACATAATTATTTGTTTTTTGTATCCTTTCTTCATAAATCCAATCTCATATTACCAGATTTTCATTATTTTTTAAAATTGCATTCTTGCTTAAATTTCCTTCAGGTTTGAATATTCTGCCCACAATCAGATTCTTCCCTCCCTTTCTCTAGTATGAGTGTTATACAAAGAGATACTGAGATCTTCATGGCTCACACTAGAAAACCTGTGATGGGTTATTTTTTTAGCTGGAGCTAATAGTTATTAAATCCCCCCTGCTTTGTGAATGTCTCTCCTCCAGTGAGCACCATGTGCTAATCTCCTGTTCTTCCAGTCTATGCATCCATGCCTAATGTGGGGAAACAGGCTTAAACCTGTTAAACTCATGTTAAATGCTCAGAGTTGGCTTTTCCAGCTGTCCACATCCAAAGGTGGGAGGGCATCCCAAAGCCTTCCCAGCACTGCCAGTGATGCAGAGTGTGACCAGGCATGAAGCATTTTGCATTCAGCTGCACATTCTAAGGTTGGAGCTCTGGCTTTTGAAGTTACCTGCTGATACCACCACTCCTGCCATGATTCTATGATTAAACAATCATAAAATCATCCAATGGCTTGGGTTGGAAGGGGCCCCAAAGCTCCTCTCATTTCAACTCCTCTGCCATGGGCAGGGACACTTTCCACTATCCCAGGTTGCTCCAGCCTTGGACACTTCCAGGCATGGGGCAGCCACAGCATCTCTGGGCACCCTATGCAAGGGTCTTCCCACCCTCACAGGAGACAATTTTTTCCCAAGATCCCATCGAATCCACCCCTCTGTCAGTGTGAAGCCATTCCCTGTGTCCTGTCCCTCCACCCCTTGTCCCCAGTCCCTCTCCAGCTCTCCTGGAGCCCCTTTAGGCACAGGAAGGGACTCTGAGCTCTCCCTGGAGCCTTCACCTCCAGGTGAACACCCCCAGCTCTCAGCCTGTTTCCATAGCAGAGGTGCTCCAAACTCCACGTGTTCACCTTCAAGGCTTCCTCTGGACTCACTCCAACAGATTTTTGTCCCTCATACATCAGGGAACCCAGAGCTGGAGGCAACCCTCCGTGTGGGATCTCATGGGAGCAGAGTACAGGGGAGAATCACCTCCCTTGACCTGCTGGCCATGCTGCTTCTGATGCAGGCTGGGAAGGTGAAGGGGAATGTGCATCTAGGCTGCTTCAAAAGTCCCTCTTACTTACCTGTGAGATAAATGCTATGATAAATAAATTCCCAGCTTTGGGAGCCTTGCGTTTTAGTGGAGTCAGATGCTGTTTCCTCACTCGAAACTTGTCTGTGGAGCTGGCTGGTGAACAGAAGTGGTGCCAACCCCTCTGGGGAGTACAGAAACCACGTCAGCTGCAGAATGTGTTTGTGCTGTGCCACCATAACCTTGTTTCCTCTTAAGGGCAGCAGAAGCCAAAGGATCCCCTCTGTTTATAAACCCATGAATTTGATAGCAGTGGGAGACACTTGTCCAGGGACCTGATGGGTGCCATGTCAGGAGAATGGAAACCATGCACTGGACTGTAAATTAATTTAAATTTTGTGTAATGGGCATTTTTTTTTGCATGTCTAAGTTTCATCTAGTGCTGTGACTTTAAAAACATGGTTAACTTTTGTGCTGTACTACTTTTCCTTGCTCATTGCATAATGGAAGATAATGGGGTTGCCCAGCCCCATTTCCAGTAAGTTAAGGACGTTTTGTTTGCATGCTGGTCACTTAAATTTACATTGTGCTAGGAATATAATGCACATTCCTGGGAAAATACTATTTTTCCAATAGAGGGAGTGTTAGTGCCAGGCAATGCCCTTCTTTCTCACTTTCTTTTCATCTTGTAAACTTACCTATAAGCAAATAAAGAGTGTCTTGTGGCTTGGTGCTGTTTGGGCTGAGTTTGCTCCCCACTTTGCCCCAGCCAACTGACTTCTCTGAGCCGTGACACTCACACAAAAAAGATCAATCTATTCATAACAGCAGAGTGAAGGGAAAGTAGGTCCTCCCAGAAACCTGCCTCTGGATGCTAGGGCTGAGTCCTCGTCTCTGTCACCCTTTGCATTCGTTTGCCTAATCTCTTGCAGACAAAAAAGTCATGTTGGCATCCAGAAGTTCTTTATAGAAAAAAAAAAAAAGGCAAAAATATAAAGAAAGGAATTCAAACCTCTAATCCCTGTCACCTTCCCCTCAGAAGGCTGGGGGTGGTGTGGGGTGGGGAGGAGTCGAGCAGCCCCGGCTCTCAGAACAAAACTGATCTAAGCCCTTTGCACAGCAGACAAAGCCTGGGAAGGGGATGCCCGTCTGGGAGCAGCAGCTGGGCTGTGAACCCCGAGAGCCCTCTGCTCCGAGCCCTTCTGTTGGATCCCTGCACTGCTCAGCACTCCCTGGGGACATCCAGGGACATCCCCTTCCCAGCCCCCAGCTTCCCTTAGATAAACCTGCCCCCTCTGCCCTGGGCATTTGGAAAGGAAGGGGATGCTGAAAGGCAGGAGGTGGGGTAACAAGTGGGCATCCAGCGGGTATTTGGGATGTGATGATGAATGCACCGAGTCCATACAGCTCCTGGTTGTGGGGAGGGTCTCATGCCAAGAACATTCCTTTGCTCTCCCTCCACTGCTCTAGCCGTGCAGGTTTGGGTGCTCGTTTGAGTCCGTGGGGCTCAAACAAAAATCCTGCTGCAGACTCAAATGACCCTGGAATCTGCACTCCTGCTGCAAGCGAGATCAGGATCTCATCCGACCTGAACCTAATCTCTAGCAGCTGCCCTGGTTGGGAGTTTACCTTCTGAGCAAGACAGGCAGCCCCTGATTAAAACCCAAGCCAAGGGGGCAATGACCCCCAATTTACTGCCTGCCCTTCGGCAGGAGAGGGGGTTTAGAATTCAAACCCCCAACCTCTGAAAAGGCTGTGGGAGTGCAGGAGACTGGAGAAGTCCCTGGAGAAGCACCAGAGCAGTGTGGGGAGGCAGAGAAGGGTGAGCAGAGCAGTTGAGAGGTGGGCTGCGTCTGCCCAGGCAAAACAAAGGCTGTAAATCCAGCGTGAATCATGGAAACGGAATTAACTAAAAATTATCCTTTCAAGGTGAAATATTAGTGGTTTCAACTGTTTGTTTTTGTCACACAGGTGTGTGCCACGATGATTTTTAGGAACCTTTCCCTGATAATTTAGCTTCAGGATATTTGTCATGTGCCGTGATGTCTCTAATGGGGAGACATAATAGTGTGTGCTGAGGGACCTGTGGGTTCAACACCGAAGCAGACAGCACGTGTTTAAAATGTAAAAGGCAGATTTATAATGTTTCCAGTGACACAGAATGATAAAAGCCAATGACTAAAAAATATGGAAAATTAATTTAGATTGAAAAGAAGCATCCTTCTGTCTGTCTCACATCTGCTGTTCTGGGATTTCTGCATAAATCTATATGTTTTGGTTCTATTTAGTGCTGTGGGTACTTTGATTAATTTAGCTACATGTTACTGTCATGTTGGGCACATTCATCTTCTGTCTTGAAACATGTACTCCTCAGCCTCTCTATCATTCCACCCCTTCAGGCCTTATTTTCATCACATTTAAGAGAACTCTCCCCTGCCTGTCTTTATCTTGTTAGGCTTTCAGCAGCTTAAGTTGAATCTTCATTCTTTCACTCTTGCTGTCAAACCTCCTTTACCAAGTTATCTCATTTTCCTATTCATAACATCTAACCCATTATATTTAATACTCAGACACAATTGCATCTGAACATTATGTAGGACTTGCCAGCACAAATACTTGTAAATGAAATCAGACCACCCCTGGAAGGATCAGTGGTGACTTTGCCTTACCAGTGTGTTTTAAATTGAAAAATGCCCAGGACTAAATCCAGTGCTGGAGAAAGGGAAGTCAGTAGAGCTTCATCTGCCGAGCTGAGATGGATTTGACCCTCCAGTAGTGAAAGCTGGAAGGTTAATAACGATCACATAATCTGATATGAAGCAGAAATTAGTGTCAGAACTGTCCCAGTGGGGGTGTGTACATCTAAAGATGACAAAGCCCTTTACAAGGATGGATAAATAATAATATTCATATTGCAGCTGGAAAACTGAGGCAGGGAAGTGGAGGGACTTCTCAAATATCAATAAGCTGTTAGTGTTGAGGCCAGATTTTTGCAGCAGAGGATCCAAATCTCCTTTCATTGTGGGAATCTCTGGGTCCTCAGTGCAAGGGTTGGAAGCTCATCCCCATGGGACAGGACAAGTTTGGGTTTTCTGCCTCTGCTTTTTGAACTGATGAAATGGTGCTACAGAGGGGCCTCTTCAGCAGCAGATGCTTTGAAAAAAGATGGGGAAAAAAAAAAGAGAAACAGAATGACTACTGGGTTAAGCTTTTTGGCAAAGTTCTGTTGCTCTTGCCCCTTTGCAGAGGTTGCAGCAGTGGGGAACAGCAGCTGCAGAGGCACTGCTGTCTGTCCCAGGGGCTCCTGCTCAGTTTTTGAAGTGGATCCCAACATTTCTGCCTGTTGCAAGAGCTGGGTGGGTGTGTGAAAGATGATATATGAATTAGTTCCTTCTGGTAGCGCTGGACAAAACTCAGTGACCCAGGAAATGTTTTCCTCCCCTTTATTCCTATAACTGCCTTCCTTTGCTGGCAAGCTGACCTTTTTAAATGCTTCATCCTTTCCCTCCCAAATGTGGAATTTCCTCCCCCAAAAAAATCGTTCTGGCTCAAGCCCCAAAGCTGGTCAGACTCAGCACAGGCTAGAAATGGGTTTTGATGCAGGACAGCATCATGCTTTTGGCAGAGTGTCCTGGCCTGGGACAGCAGCAGTGGAGAATTGCTCAGTGCTGGGCTGGGGGATCCCTGCTCCTCCCTGGGGCTGGCCTCACACTTCTCCATCGCCTCGAGAAGGGGTCCAAGTGTTTTCTCTGTGCATTGCTCTATTTTTAGGAGGAGGAAAAGCTATTTTAAGCTACACTAGAATGTTTTTATGGCTCTTTCTGAGCCTTCTGTAGCTAGTTGGTCTCATGGTAATTAAGGCATTTGGCCTTACAAGTGGAAGGATTATGAAAACAGTTTTGGTGATTTCTAGAAGTGCTCCAACATATTCCCAAAATAGGATTTTTTTGCATGTGTGTTTGCGTTTGCTTTAGTGCTTTGGCATTTTTTACCAATGAATGATGCTAAGTGAAAACACAGTGTCTGCCACTTTCACTGGGGTGCTCTGACCCAGCCCTTGAGCATGGAGAGCACTGTAGAGCATTTCCTAGACATTAATATGCACCACTTACATGAAAGTGCATTATTTTTATTAACTGGAGCAATTAAAATACCTTTGCTTAGCTTCTACTTGTCCTTACTGCTGGCAAAAGCCGCTGGAAGATTTATATGGGAATTTCTCCTGCATAGAAGTAGGGAAAGAGCCCAGATATGAGGCTTAGGGGCAATTCACTGCCTGTGGGATCATGGCACTGAAATCACACGGCAGTCTGCCGCCAGCTCCAAACTTTTTAAAGGGATGATTAATGTTTTACCTCTGCTCTTCCCGCTAGAACCAAGTCAGCTGGACCAAAATAGTTCCATTAAAAATGAATATTTTCTGTGGTGCGTAGGTGATGTCGAAATGTTATACACCCACTGGGTTTGGGGTGGTATCAACCACAGTGTTACGGAATCCTCTGCATTTCCATGGATGTGTGAAGGAGATGGATGAGGCAGTGAGAAACAAAAAGTATCACTTGAAGGGCTGGCAAAGGAAATGATTCCTTGTGTTCCCAAAGAGATGTGTGGGGCTGCTTGGCTGTAGGCAGCTGAGCAGTTGGTGCAAGCCAGCACTGATGCTGTTAAATTTAATATCAAACTGGAAAGAATGGGGTTGATGATGGCCCTTATGGCCAACAATTTGCTCTCTGGAACATATTTCTAAATTCTCTGAGGTAGAAACAAATAGAGGTTTAATAATGTCAGATGAACATGTTGAACATGTAAATAGAATAATGTCTTTAAAAATCTCATTACAAGTCCTAGTGCAGTCATTATAATCAGTCTAAGTGGATAGAAAAATACCCTTTTGCAGAAACTACATTTATTCAAATATTTCTAGAACTATTGACTTGAGGCACAAATACAGGTTAATGCCTTTGGGACTGGGTACCTTAAACATTAAAATTTATTATTATTATTTATTTTTATTAGCTTCGTGTGGCAGAAGATTTATAATACTCTAGTTTTTATTAAGTACTTGTGGTTTTTAAAACTGATCGTAATTGTTGCTGGGCAAATCTCAAAAGGAGAAGAGGATTGGTTGGTTTAGTTTTGATTAAACTCTCAGAAATTTGGGCATTTGTCCAAACTATCTCAACTCCTGCATTTCTAATATGGGTCTGCATATCTTCAGAGGATAGACTTTTATTTTTCTCTTTATCTTTCCCTTTCCTTTTTCGTTTCTCTTGTGAAGGTTCCTGTCCTGGTTGTGTTTGGGTCAGACACATGGTAGAGTATTTTGGTATATCTGCTTCTGAATGTGGCCTGGGAAAGGCAGTCAGGAAAAGGGTTCAAATAGTTTGCAGCAAATAATTAAAAAGAAGTTATCTGTATCCCTCAGCTGTTAACCCTTAAATACCAGGTTCATGCTATAAAAAATCATATCATAGAGTATTCAGAATCAAAGGGACCCACAAGGATCATCAAATCCAAGTCCACATTAGTCTCTACTTTGAGCTGCAGACACATCAAGTCCTTTCAGAGGTAAATAATTATACAAATATTTTAATTGGAAATATGAATAGAAAAATATGAAGAGGTCATTTTGACTAATATACAGTAAAAGCGTTTCCTGTGATGCTGTCACATTAAATGATAGAAAAATAGGTCAGGAAATGTCCTACTACAGCTCCCTTTTCATTCAGTTCTGGAAACTGAATCCTGCAGCTTCACAGCTTCACAGCATGCCTTTTTTTTTTTTTTTGGTAGGTGTTTAGTGTACACATGGAGACACATGAAATTCATTTGTCTCATGGTTTTCAAAGTAACTTAAAGGGAAATGTCAGTGTAATTAGACATGTGTGGGTGTATTTTGTTTTACTCAGAAGAAACGACAGCCAGTATGAAGTTTCAGACTTTTTACTGCAGTTTGTGAAAGAATCTCAGCTGAAGTCATTTGCATCTTTAGGCAGGATTCAGGCACCTGTTGCAGCAGGTTGTTACCAGGGGCTTGGTGACACTGTCAGAGCCTGCAGTGACCCAAAGGAGGATCTGGGGCTGTACAAACACAAACACAAACCCAGCACAATGTCTGTGTGCACTGCTCCAGGGTCTGTTGCAGTGCCCATGGCCACATCCTCCCAGTGTGATGGAGGCTGGCTTTGAACAGCTGCTTGTATTTCCCTTTTTCACACTGGCTGAAGGAGCCTTGTTGAACTGATGGGCTTCTCTTGCAGTGCTGGTTTGTGCACAGACATAGTGTAGTGCATGGGTGGAGCAGCCTTCATATGGATTGTGTCCATCATGTTCTGGAGAAGCTGCTTTTCTCCTTGATGGAAAACCAGGGTGATTCCTCCCCTCCTGGAGAGACAAATGCATGCTCAGTACCTGGTCCTACCATGGAGCACAACCCTGGTTTTCATCTTGGGTTCCAGAGCTGAGCTCAGCCCTCCTCTTTGTGTAAGTTTTTTGTGGAGCACTGAACAGACTTTTATTCCTTTCTTCAGCAAGAACAACTTTCTCCATTTCCTCTCAAGCACAGGCTTTTGCTGTTATAATTGTGCAATTCCACCTGGGTTAAAACAGAAAAGTGTTTCTAATTGGATCCAGGCTAATATCAGGCCAGCTCACTGTGGTTTTCCAGCGTGACTGAGATATTCCACCCTCTGCCAAGCAAAAGGACACACTTTTTGCTGTAAAATCCCCACGATTTTCACTTGGAAAAAAATACCCTTTTTCTTTTCCTTAAGAAAACCAGAATAAAAAATGTAATAAAAATATTATATACAGGGCTGTATTTTGATAGTTTTGGGAATGATGCTTTACTAGACCAGTTTCTGGTCACTGGTAAGTGTTGGTGGTGCTGAGAGCTCTGTGCACAAACCCACCAGGCATGTTTGAGCCATGACCACCAGTGTTTGCATTCGGTCACCTTCTTCCAGTGCTGAGTTTTAAGTGCAGCAGCGTTATGTAGTTTTATTATTTTAATAGATGAGAGAGGCCCGTGATCAATAGCAGGGATGCTTTTATCTTAATCATCCATGCCTCATTCATAAATATGGAGATTTTCAGCCTCCTGTAAGGCTGCTTGTGATTTTCTGTGGTATGGTAAA